>QZGG01000027.1:0-285000 GCA_006409495.1 Sedum album
ACAACAACACAAGCGCGAACACAAACAAAAGATTATAAACAAGCATAAGCAACGTAACCCACATAAACGTGATGAATAGTCTTTTAAACACTCTGGGGATAGCTGAAAGGGTGTTGGAGAATGAAACAGGTTTGGATGAGTAAAGGGATGCAACTGTGAAGACAACAGCAGCTGTGGAGAGGAGGGAGAAGGCAAAGAGGAAGATGAGGTAGCAGAACTGAAAAAGGAGGAGATGGGTCCATTCGCGGCGGGTTTGAGAAGGGTCAGTGAGTGGAGTGGAGCTGCTGAGGTGGTTTAGGATTGGATGGGTGAAAAGGGAGTGTGCGAGGATTGCGAATGAAAGTGGGAAGATTAGGGTTAGGGTTATGGAGTAGAATGTTCTGGTGTTGAGTTTTGGGATTGAAATTGATTCGCGGATGATGTTGGAGAGATTGAGGAATTGGAGCTCTTCGTGCGCCAAATCCATTGCGAGATACGATCGGATCTGGAAATGGAGATGGAGATGAAGATGGAGATGAAGCTTGGTTTGTTTGTTTGTATGTCGGTTGCTGGTTGTGGAAGCTTAGTTGTCCGGAAATGTGTTACAAACGGTGTCGTTTTGAGATTGGGTGTTTGTCTCGATCTACGACTTCAACTAGTCTAAGACGACTTGGTTGGAAATAAATACTCATGAAATTATTTGAGGTGAAAATTGTATTCTTTTGAAGCTACTTAATTATATGAAGTACACTTGCCTTTTTATATTTGGCAAGTTGTTCATAATTAAATTCATTATATGAAGTACTTTCAATTTGTTAACAAAATTAGTTCAAAATTGGATTATTAGATTAGACAATCTAATGGTTCACATTCTTGGATTTGAATGGAATTTGGCATTGCGTACATTATTTTATAATGGATTAAAACTACATTATTTGACAAAAGATTTAGTAAAAATAAATTAATTTAATAGCAAAAAAATCAACCAATGTGTTGAATTTGCCTCCTTCATTCCACATCCAAGAGTAGGAGATGATGATTCTTGTGGTGGCTATAAAAAGAGCTCCCAACATTTAAGTCTCATACCTCTTAGTTTGAAAAGAGCTTGAGAGTTTTGTAGCTATATAAGTAAGCTTCAATTTCTCATTTGTAAACATCCTAAATTTGTATCCTCTTCTTCTTTTGGAGAGAGTGAAGTTGCAGCGGCGTTTGAGGAGTATGTAACATTTACTGAACCTTATTAAGTTTATGTGTTCTTCATTCTGTTTTAATTTTTCCTTTTAATAGTTGTATTTTTCAATAGCGTTGTTTGTCGCGTTAGTTTTGAGTCTTGTCCACAACATTAGTGGATATTGATTGCTAGCAAGTAGGGTCGAACCCAAAAGAGAGCAATTTAAACCTAGAGTATATTTTTCTACTAAATCTCAATTTAAGTTGAGCAATTTAAGTCTAGACTTGCATTAGTGATTATAAATAGAAAATAAGGTCTAGGCTTTTCTCTTGAGACTCTCGGAGCATATAAATTTCTTTAACATTGTGTGATAGGACAAATATATTATAATACTCGCCTAAAAACCCATCATCATTCTTCCTCCACCCTTGTTAAGATGCTTTCCCTCAACTTTGTTTATGATGATACGCGTTTTCCGCACATCTTATTTATGATGTGAGATGGTTTTCCCTCCATGATGTAGGAATAAAGTATTTTGTGTGTAAATTTAATATCCTTTGGATATTTGATCCTGGTTAGGTTATCTAGGTTTTTGTTCTTTAGAATTTTTATGTAACTTTTAGGTTTCTTAGACACATTTATGTTTACCTATTTTTAGTTATGACCCTATTATATAAGGGGACAAATGTATTAGTTGGAAGACAATCAATTATTCAATCAATCAAGTTTCTTGTTATCAATCTGAATTTCAGATTTCTATCCCTGCCTTTGTGCAAGCCTTCGACTACGGTAGAAGTAAAACCACAACTTCGGGTGATTTATCTCCTTTTATACGCTTCCGCCTGCGTTATTTGGTATCAGAAGTCATTCCTCCTGGACCATGGCAGCGACCGATGCAACTGAAGAAATACGTTCTATGCTTCAAAGCATTTGTGAACGTTTGGATCGCCTTGTAGAACAAAAACAAGCAACACTACAAACCAGTAGTCGTTTGTTGTCCAAACTAACCAACAAGTTCCAACCACCAGCAACTCCACTCCATCCTTCCGTGCCAACACCAGCCATTCCCATTCCACATAAACTCAACGGTTCAACTCATAATCCACCGTCAATCACACCATTTATACCACCACCATCACCATCTTTTCCACCTCAAGCCACACATCTCCCTGCCACCATCGCCGTTCCAACTGCTGCCCCACCCCACACACAACTCCCTCCACACCATGCCATCATTACACCCTCACATGGAACACAACCGCACCACCATCAACCCTCCTTCATGCCTCCACCACTACCCCGTCAAAACCAAAACCATCTTCCCACCACTCCACCAAAATCAGTCCCTGCCGCACCACTTTCCACCATACCCCTACCACAAGTTGCCTCACCTACATCTTCCACTGCACTAAAACCCATTCCACCACCACTTGCTTCAACACTTCCTCCACCACCCGCCATTCCACCCACCACTATTTCTCCATCATTTGCATCATTTGAAGATTTGGAGAAGGATGAAATTGAGGATGTGTACAAACTAATAAAGTTGCACCACTTTATTTCAACTAATAAAGTTGAAATTATGGCCAAAGAAGAAACATATGAGACGGTAGATTTTGTTATTCCACCATTAACCAAATAGTGAATCCCATACATATGGATCCATCCTTATTGGTGGATCCGTGAATCCCACATTGCATCCGTTATATGCATTTTATCAATGCATGAGATTGTGACAACGCATGCACGTGTTTTACACGTGACATTGCACATGATAAATATAATGACGTTGTGCAATCTCGCGTATTAATAAAATACAATCAACGAATATAATGTGGATTCATCAGTCTTCCAAAATAGATGAATCCACATGATACATTTCTGATGTACATTATCGAGCACCCTCGTTCGAAACAAAAAGCATGAAATGTGTACAAAGTTTTAAAAAAGAGACAATGCCCGGTGTCAACTCTATTGAAAGTGAAGAATAACACTCCATCTTGTTATTTTGTCAACCCTCATATTGGTTAATATAATATCTTATCCAATATCACTCAATTTGTACTTATACTTACGATTGACTTTATAAGAAGGCAATCTACATGCTGTAGCCATGTTGACATTCCCCTGCTTTTGTTGATACTAAAATGGGAAAATTTTGATGTAATGGGGTCGGTGCATATCGAGTCTCATAAGAATTAAAATCCCTAAAGATAATTTGATAAATTTTGTGAATTTACAAAAAAATCAATAAGTCGAAATTTATTGAAAATCAAAAACGAAAGACAATTTCATCTATAACTACATCAATCACCCCGATAATCGGGATGTACATCAAAACTCTATAATTTTTTTAGGGTTTTTTAGCGAAAACCACCCGCTGAATATGCCAATTTGAAAGAAACCACCCCTCTAACTTTTTTTAAAATAACCACTCTTTAATTCAAGTTTCATTTAATTGAGACACCCCTTCACTGTTCCGTTACTATTTCCGTTAGATTTAACCGTTGACTATGTTGATCATCTCTTAATCCATGATTATATAAAAATTACTCTAAATAACCCTAATTAATTACATAAATCATAATTAAATAAATAACTCTGATTAATTCCTTAATTAAATTGAACTCTTTCACTTTGTGATATATTTAATAATTATGATTTGGTCTAAATTTAGTTTAGGTATATTAAGGATTCATATAAATTTAAGATTTATTTAAATAATTAATTAATATTATTAAATTAATTAATATGAATTGAAGGGTGGTTATTTAAAAAAAAGTTTGAGGAGTGGTTTCTTTCGAACTGGCATATTGGGTGGGTAGTTTTTGCTAAAAACCCATTTTTTATTCATATCCAGTCTATCAACACATACAAGTCATAGGAATGACTTATCACCAATCATGATAGTGTATGCTTGCTTACAAATGATTTGAATCTTCATTGAATATGCTTACTACTACATTATTTATATTTTTATGCTCTTTGAGAAGGCACTGACTTGGATAATTTTCAATTTTTCAGTTTAAAATTGATTTGTATGGTTTACATATACATTACTTTTATCGAGGAGCGTTCAAGTATATCTATATTGATAAATTATATTTATAAGGTTACATCTCAACAGTTTATCTGATCCACTAATTCATCATTTGGGTGGCACGTGTCCACATTTTGGATTATTGGATAACACTAAATGCAAGTGTGTTAGTAGTTGTTACGTGACACCAAATGATAAACTAGTGAATGAGATGGACGGTTGATATGTAGTCTTACGAATATAAATTGAAAGTATAGATGTACTTGAACTCTCATCTACTTTTAGCAATCATACTGATGCTTCCATCAAATGAAATCACCAAATCATTAAATATTCTAAATCTATGCCGATCATTATATGAATTATGTATCATTTATATGTTCGCAAATATAGTTAGTTTAAGAATAGATATTCAAAATCAAGCATTTTAGGCTTAACAGATAAGTACTACAAACAACATATTCCTTTGGTAATATTTTTGCAAAATATTGATATGCTTTGAGAAACTCCAAATCATGTATAAAAATTGGACTAAAAGTATACAAATTCATATAGTTATAATAATTCTAGATTATTTGAACGAGCATCATTGTAGGCGGCAAATATAATTCTCTCTTTGCGCTAGTGTAGAGGTAATTAGGGGTTCAATCAATAGAAAGGAGTAACCGAAATTTGTGTAGAAAAGAATTAGCAAATGGGGTTTTCTAAATAGGAAAAGATTGCAAGTGTGCAAATAGTTGCTTGAATGGTTAAGGATTCTTCCATTGATGATGATAGTACAATTCGGTACATCAGTTATGACTAATATTCATCAAAGGCCACTAGAAATATAATTAACAGGTTCTCATAGTTGCATAATTTGGGAAAGGTAGAGTGCATATTATTGCTTTTTATGCAACCCTAATCCTTTCACGGAAAAGCGAGCCAAAATAGTGGACAAAGACTAGAACTTGATTTTTGGTGTTCTATCCGAATCACGGCAAAAGTATCAACGTTTATAACAATATGAACTAACTTTATCAAATAAAGTTAGAGATCAATTGAGACCATCAGAAGAAAGACTGAAAGCAACAATTGACAAAGACTGAAAGCAACAATTGAGACCATCATAAGAAAGAGCTTGGAAACCAGCGATACGAAAGTTAGAGATGCCCATTTGCTATGACAAAGACATACCACAGTGGTTGTATTGCGTTAATGGGTACTTCTAAGTCAACCGACTCACCGAGCGAGAGAAAATCTAAACAGCGGCGCTTTGCTTAGAAAATAAAGCCCTTTCTTGATATCAGTAGTTCCGAGGTAAGACAACCAATTTATATACATGGGCTAATTTTTGTGATGCGCGTTTAGAATTTTCTCAGGTTACACGAGACAGGAATGAACAACTGTTCGCGCTACTCCAGGTCGGTCGAGTTTCCGAATACGTGACAAGTTTGAGGAACTATAAGCATGTCTTATGGGCATCCCAGATGATGCCTTGCTAGGCGCTTTCTTGAAGGGTCTTAAGGAGCACATTCAAGCAGTCTTCAAGCCTTTCCAACCAACAACTCTCAACGACGCGATGGTTTTGGCTCGATTTGTGAAAGAGCAGCGAGGGCGTCAAGGTTCAACACACATAGGAGCCCACAACCTTAGAGCCAACCCAAGTCCAAACTAGAGCCAAACTTTGATCGATCAAAAGCAAAAGGACTTTACCTGATCGATCGATCAAAAATCAGATGAGGAAGAGTGCATCTCCCACTCCATAGGACTTGAGAATTCATTCATTTTTAATTTCTTCCATATGTACCTTTATTCAATACACCTTAACATTATTTAACTGGTTTTTTATGCCAATGGTAACGTGTCAAATTTTAGAGTTGTATAAAATATGCATGAACATTAAATCATATCTAAAAGCACGCTTACAATTGTTAAATAATCAAAAATGCATTACAATGTACCCATTTTTACTGTAATCATTTTGAAACATTAATAAATTGAATAATTAAAGACTTAAATGAAAGTTGTAATTATCGTTGGTGCATATTTGGAATATTTTTTGTTAAATTGAAAAGAGGGCGAGGGTTCGAAATTCTCTATTATATTTTCCCTATACTATCGTCATCAATGCATGTGACAATAATGTTCTTTAAATGATTTCACTATAATTGCTTCATACAAAATTAAACTAACACTTTAATTTCTGTTGTCACCATATTTTCAATAGTTACAAGTGAATCTTAGCTTGTGATTATGAACTTGAATCCAAAAAGACGAAGAACAAAAGACACGAGAGGAGAGAAAGTAAGATAGAAATTAGGATAAATTCCAGAAAACCATTCATATAATACATATATATAGAAAACCACATCTATAAAGTGCGTCGTTGGCAATTCACCACCTCGTGCCGTTGTCGTTCAATGTTGGTGTACACGCGCGAATGAAGCGCATCATTTAGGATAAATTTCAGAAAATCACCTGTATAACGCTCAAAATTACAAAACATCACCACTTTAGTAGTTATTTATATATAAAGTACAATACATTTTTAAAATGATAAAGTTATTTAAATTATACATATGTTTGATTTTATTATAAAAACTATTCATATTATATAGTGATTTTAAATATTCAAAAAGATAAGTTAATAATTTTAGTATACATTAAATAAAAATACATCGAATTCATGTGTAGCTTCGAAATTCTGCGTAAAACAAAATAATATATGTATTGTTTTCCGAAAGTTCCGCGTACAATCTCTATTCTTACTCTGATTCTACGACGTAGCAGATGACCGCGTTTATCGCGTTGACTTCAGTGTCAAGCGCGTAGGTTTCTTATTTGTTGCATTACGAGGGTCGCGTTGACTTGTTCTCGTCTTGACGTTGAAGATTTCTTTGTGTAGCTTTGGTAGGCGGTACCTTTTATGTACATATTGACTATGTGAGCTGAGATGTTTAGCTTTGCTTTGGCAGCTGGTGCGTTGCGTGCACTTGTTCACTGCACGAACTGAGATGTCTTACTTTAGCAGGCGATGCGTTCTGTGCACTTTTTGAGTGCATAAGCTTAGATATTTTGTTTTAGAAGGCGGTGCGTTGCATGCACTTATTGACTGTGTAAGCATCTTATTCGTTGCGATGACGAGGATCGCGTTGACTTGATCTCGCTTCTGCGTTGAAGATTCTCTAAGTAGCTTTAGCAAGTTTGTACATTTTATGTACTCGCCTTTTATGTGAAGCTAGGATTTCCTCCAGAGCTCTCCTTTTATATTGCTCCTTAGTCAAATGAATGAAGAACTTTCTATTTATAGGGAGAAATTCATATTGGGCTGAGATTGTTTTGTGTGCTTAGTTTACTTTATTGGTCGGCCCGATATAATTAAATGTAATTAATTCAAAAAAAATTATTTTTTTTATTTTTCAACATTTACATAAAAATTTGGTACTTACAAATTGCCCTCTCATAACTATATAGAAAATGTATCATGTGGATTCTTTCAATTTTGTGGACTCGTGGATCCCCTCTTGCACCCGTTGATTGCATTTTTTGGCCGCACCAGATTGTGCCAACGCATTAATGAAACACGTGACTTGCACGTGATGCACACGTGATGTGCACATGACAAATGCACATACGTGGCACAATCTGATGCATCCAAAAAATGCAATCAACGGATGCAAGAGGGGATCCATGAATCCACCAAATTGGATGGATCCACAGGATACAACCTCTAACTATATATTTCACGCGCAACATTTGAATATTGTGCAATGACGTGGTTCTGACTCATGTGCTGATGGGAATTCGTAAGTGTCAAATTTATGGAGATACGGCTGTAGAATTTTTATGTCCGACTGTTTATCCAACTCTGCGAGCAAAAAATTGACTCCATTTCTTTTCTTGTTGCCATGCTAAATTGCTAATTTGTGTTTTAATAAGTGAAGTTCTAGCAAGTCCTCGGGCATCATTGGGCTGAATTTGGACTCTTCGGGCCAGCGGACGTCCTTTTTTGCTCGTTTGCTTCTTCTCTTTTTTCTATTCATTGTTAATGACGTATCAACTCAGTGTCCTAATTGGTTTTGAATTTTGATAATGCTTAACTTTCGGACGGTGATCTAGTTGGAGATATTCAGCGTCTTGATGTTAATAGTGTCGATTTCTTGATAATGATGATATCTTGGCAGCAAGAAGTTCACTATAAATAAAGACTCTGGCCCTTTATTTCACCACTAAACTCCATCAGAATCCAAATTTCAAAGTTGAGAGCCATCAACCGAATTTTCGTGGCGACGTGATTCTGATTTCGTTTTCTGCGTAACTGAGCTTTGAGCATTCTTTGTTGTTTTAATTAACCGACTTTCCAGGCGGCTTATGTAACATGGAGTTCTCCGAAGTCCGAGTGCCTCTAGTGAAAATTCGTAAGTTTGCTTTTGATCAATAATTCTCTTTAGTTGAAGATGTTCAACTGCTTTTCTTTTTATTGCTTTTCTCTTTAGTCTAAGCCACAATGTGCTGCTAGCTTTGTTTTGTCCACTTTCTTGACTAGAATTGAACTTTTAGATGTGACTTGGTGTCTGATTCGTTATTTTTATGGAATCTTCGGTGCTGATTTTTGTAAAGCGTTAGCCTTACGACTGAATTTGTTTTGCTCGTTGCTGATTGTTTTTGCAAAGCTTTGCTGCTGATTTTCCTAGATGTTGAAATTGTTTTCTTTGTTATCCTTGGTTTGGGACTGCTGCGTGTTAAACTTTTGGATTTGACACATTCACTTTTGGTGTTGAACTGCTGACATTATCCCCTGATGATGAAGTTGATCCACAACGATTTATGTGGAAGTCGCTGACGCTGCGATGCTCTTGTTGATGTTGCTCACGCTGCAATGTTGCTTCAATAGTGGTGATAAAGTTTACGTCCAATGCCAGTGACGTTAACGTCCCATCAGTTACTGACATTTCACCGTTGTTGCTTTCGCTGCTAACGTTGGTGTTAAAGTTGATGTTTCCCTTACTACCGGCGGCCTTATGCTGCAACCGCGGACTTTAATTATGTAAGTGGAAGCACTGGGGATCCAACCGCAGACGTGTAAGCCATTACCATTGAGCCGTTCATAGTTTTAACTCGTGCGGGCCGCACTACGCCATTTTCAACAATATGCAACATAGAGAAATTGTTGTTGCATCGGTGTATGTTGCATTAATGGTGCGCGACATTTAAGTTGACGTTGCAAACTATCGGAACATACACTAACGCAACAGTTAAACATATATTGCATTATTTAAAATGATGTACTAATGCAACATACTGTATTAAACCCTAACGCAACATACTCTTGCTTAGGAGCTTTGGACAGTTTGTTCTCTTGCATTACACGAAGCAGGGAAAGTTGGTTGACTTTTCAACGTCGTTGTAAATAAATCGTACAAGTGCTTTATGATGGTTGGTGAGGGGTTGTTTGTTCTCGTTCGGTTACGCAACATACTTAGTCTTTGTATGTTGCAAAAATATGTTTACATTAATGATGAAACTATGAAGGGAAATGAGGAGGGAAATTGAGAGGGAAAATTTACAAGAATGAATAGGGATTATTGCCGAAAACCACCTCTTATAGAGCGTAATTGCCGAAAACCACCTCTTATAGGGCGTAATTGCCGAAAACCACCCCTTATACATTTTATTGCCGAAAACCACCCTTTGTTCGTCTGACTTTTGTTGACAGACTCATTTTAACGGAAAACGTTCAATTAGTGTTAAATATCCATTAGATGGATTAATTAGGCATTAATTAGGTTAATTAATTAGGTTAATTCAATTAATTAGGTTAATAAAATTCAATTAATTCAACTCCAAATCTCAACAGGGATAATTGCCGAAAACCACCTCTTATAGGCCGTAATTGCCGAAAACCACCCGTATCTCTAAATTATCTGACCTTTTTTTTATTTTATACAATATTTCACACTTTTGTATTACTCCGTCTGTCAATCTAATCGACCAATTCAATGAGACTCTTTGTGCTTTATATATACGATAAATGAATATATATATATAGAGGTTGTATCATGTGGATCCTCTCAATTTGGTGGACTCGTGGATCCCCTCTTGCACCCATTGATTGCATTTTTTGGACGCACCAGATTGTGCCAACGCATTAATGAAGCATGTGACTTGCACGTGTACTTTTGTTCATGTGCACACGTGATGTGCACATGACAAATGCACATATGTGGCGCAATCTGATGCATCCAAAAATGCAATCAACGGATGCAAGAGGGGATCCACGAGTCCACCAAATTGAGAGGATCCACATGATACAACCTCTATATATATATATCCATCTATCGTATATATAAAGCACAAAGAGTCTCATTTTACCCCTAACTTCTTTCATATTTATTTTATTTCAATCGAATATGATAATTGTTGCACAAAGAGTCGAATATAGTAATATATTTCATTCGATATGCAAATAATTGTGCATCAAACAACTAGATTAAACCACCCGTCAGAAATTGCCGAAAACCACCTCTTATAGGCCGTAATTGCCGAAAACCATCCCTTATAGGCCGTAACCTAATTAATTGAATTAACTTAATTAATTAATCTAATTAATGTCTAATTAATCCATCTAACGGAGATTTAACACTAATTGAACGTTTTCCGTTAAAATGTGTCGGTCAACAAAAGTCAGACGAACAAAGGGTGGTTTTCGGCAATAAAATGTATAAGGGGTGGTTTTCGGCAATTACGCCCTATAAGAGGTGGTTTTCGGCAATAATCCCGAATGAATAATGGGTGAGAGGGAATTATTTCGTGGAATAAAAAAGAGGGAGTAAAAAGAGGAGGGAAAGTGTGAAGGAAAATTGATAATGAATAAAACAAAAAATATTTAGATTTAATATTCTAATTTTGATCCAACAACTTATATTAACCGACTTAAATAAATAAAAAATAGTGATTATTAATTGATTGAATAATAATTAAATTCAAAATAATTTGTATTAAACCCTAAGGGTTTGGGGTTTGGGGTTTGGGGTATAAGTCTAAGGGTTTGAGATTTTTGGGTATAAGCTTAAGAGTTTGGAGTTTTGGTTATAAGCCTAAGGGTTTGGGATTTGGGGTTTGGGGTATAAGCCTAAGGGTTTGGGGTTTGGGGTTTGGAGTTTGGGGTTTGGGGTTTGGGGTTTAGGGTATATGCAGGACTTATGGTTTGAGTTTAAGAGTTAGAGTTAGCATTTAAATTGATTGTTAACTGAATATAAATTATTTGTAGTGTATATGCATTAATCAAGCTCTGTTACGAATTTTTGATCAAATGTAATTAACAATTATGACACATTTGAAGTCACCATATTTCAATGAGACATGATCTAGTTAGTACTGAATAATCGAGGTATAGGGTTAACGTTATAGGGTTTAGGGTATATTGTATAGGGTTTACGGTTGTGTATTCCAATTCTTGACATCTTTTTGTAAATGATACGTAATCCTAGTAAATAAAATATTTTTAATGTACTTATTTTTTTATTTTGGTTACAATTTTGTAATGTAATTTTTAATGTACAATATTTTAATCCATGTATGGAATATATTTTTTGGTTACAATTTGGAATATATTTTGCTTACAATTTGGTTAAAATATCTATGTATGGAATATATTTTTTAAGTAATTCTTAATGTAAAAGAAGTAAAAGATACACAATATCTATGTATGGAATGTAATTTATCGTTGGAATGCATAAGATGCGCAATTATTAATTTTAGTTACAATTTTTATGTATGGAATGTAATTTATGAGTACAAATATTTTGTTTGAGATAAAATATTTTGGTTACATATTTGTATTGCATATTTTTTCGTATGAAAATTTTAAATTTTGTTTACAATTTTGGTAAAATCAGTTTTGGGGTTTGGAGTATAGGATATATGATGTGTAATATATGTTTGATCATTTGTCCTAAACTAAAGCCTTAAACCTTAAGATTTGTGTATATAACTTAGGTGTTAGTACATACATCAAAAAATTGGAAAATCAAATTTGAATTTATTCGGATTAAAATGATTAAATTTAGTTTTCATCATTTAGATTTAATATACTCGAATTATACTTTCAATTTTAATACAACAATTAAATATTCAAATATAAGGTTATATAAGAATTTTCATAAATTTATATTCAATTAATTTATACTCAATTATAATAGAATAAAATTTATATTTTATTAATTTATATTTGATTATCATAAAGTGAAATTTTGTAGGCAACACTTTTGAGGGAAAAGTAAAATTTTGTAGATTGATAGAAGAGGGAAATGAAATTAGAAGAGGGGAAAATTAAAATTTTGACAGATACAATCTGAACCGTCGATCTCCAAACAATCTTAGCCTTTAATTGAAAACCCTACACAGATGTTGTATGACAACGCCGGCTGCTAGAGTTTAGTGCTCGGTTGCGGATGGGGCGACGGCTAGGTTTTAGTAGAGATGAAAAAATTGATATTGTTGTAATTATTGTATAATTAACTTTCCTAATAAATAAAAAATTAATTGGCTAGATTTATTTATCTCTTTTATTCCAAGTATTATGTTATTTGTTAGATCTATAATTAGTAAAAATTATAAAATTATTTTTCTTTTTAAATCAAAACTATCATTTTTTAAAAATTAAAAAGTTTACAAACGTAGACTTATGCAACAATTCATATTTTGCAAAAGAGGTAAACACTAATGCAACATACAATACGAAGTATGTTGCACGACTTATGCAACACGACCTATGGCACAAATATTTCTGCGACATGTAGTATGTTGCATAACGCTTATGCAACACATTTCGACTCTTTTGCAACATTTCTCGCTATGTTGCAAAGTCATGAAAATGGTGTAGTGCCGGAAGCTTTTTAGTGTGCTAATGGCTGCACTTGAGTATTTTATCAAGCTGCCTACGTACTTGCAAGACAACTTGCAAGATCAAGCCGACGTAGTTCGTTGGTAAGCTATTTATGCTCTTGCTTAGGAGCTTTGGGCCGTAATTGCCGAAAACCATCCCTTATAGGCCGTAACCTAATTAATTGAATTAACTTAATTAATTAATCTAATTAATGTCTAATTAATCCATCTAACGGAGATTTAACACTAATTGAACGTTTTCCGTTAAAATGTGTCGGTCAACAAAAGTCAGACGAACAAAGGGTGGTTTTCGGCAATAAAATGTATAAGGGGTGGTTTTCGGCAATTACGCCCTATAAGAGGTGGTTTTCGGCAATAATCCCGAATGAATAATGGGTGAGAGGGAATTATTTCGTGGAATAAAAAAGAGGGAGTAAAAAGAGGAGGGAAAGTGTGAAGGAAAATTGATAATGAATAAAACAAAAAATATTTAGATTTAATATTCTAATTTTGATCCAACAACTTATATTAACCGACTTAAATAAATAAAAAATAGTGATTATTAATTGATTGAATAATAATTAAATTCAAAATAATTTGTATTAAACCCTAAGGGTTTGGGGTTTGGGGTTTGGGGTATAAGTCTAAGGGTTTGAGATTTGTGGTATAAGCTTAAGAGTTTGGAGTTTTGGTTATAAGCCTAAGGGTTTGGGATTTGGGGTTTGGGGTATAAGCCTAAGGGTTTGGGGTTTGGGGTTTGGAGTTTGGGGTTTGGGGTTTAGGGTATATGCAGGACTTATGGTTTGAGTTTAAGAGTTAGAGTTAGCATTTAAATTGATTGTTAACTGAATATAAATTATTTGTAGTGTATATGCATTAATCAAGCTCTGTTACGAATTTTTGATCAAATGTAATTAACAATTATGACACATTTGAAGTCACCATATTTCAATGAGACATGATCTAGTTAGTACTGAATAATCGAGGTATAGGGTTAACGTTATAGGGTTTAGGGTATATTGTATAGGGTTTACGGTTGTGTATTCCAATTCTTGACATCTTTTTGTAAATGATACGTAATCCTAGTAAATAAAATATTTTTAATGTACTTATTTTTTTATTTTGGTTACAATTTTGTAATGTAATTTTTAATGTACAATATTTTAATCCATGTATGGAATATATTTTTGGTTACAATTTGGAATATATTTTGCTTACAATTTGGTTAAAATATCTATGTATGGAATATATTTTTTAAGTAATTCTTAATGTAAAAGAAGTAAAAGATACACAATATCTATGTATGGAATGTAATTTATCGTTGGAATGCATAAGATGCGCAATTATTAATTTTAGTTACAATTTTTTATGTATGGAATGTAATTTATGAGTACAAATATTTTGTTTGAGATAAAATATTTTGGTTACATATTTGTATTGCATATTTTTTCGTATGAAAATTTTAAATTTTGTTTACAATTTTGGTAAAATCAGTTTTGGGGTTTGGAGTATAGGATATATGATGTGTAATATATGTTTGATCATTTGTCCTAAACTAAAGCCTTAAACCTTAAGATTTGTGTATATAACTTAGGTGTTAGTACATACATCAAAAAATTGGAAAATCAAATTTGAATTTATTCGGATTAAAATGATTAAATTTAGTTTTCATCATTTAGATTTAATATACTCGAATTATACTTTCAATTTTAATACAACAATTAAATATTCAAATATAAGGTTATATAAGAATTTTCATAAATTTATATTCAATTAATTTATACTCAATTATAATAGAATAAAATTTATATTTTATTAATTTATATTTGATTATCATAAAGTGAAATTTTGTAGGCAACACTTTTGAGGGAAAAGTAAAATTTTGTAGATTGATAGAAGAGGGAAATGAAATTAAGAAGAGGGGAAAATTAAAATTTTGACAGATACAATCTGAACCGTCGATCTCCAAACAATCTTAGCCTTTAATTGAAAACCCTACACAGATGTTGTATGACAACGCCGGCTGCTAGAGTTTAGTGCTCGGTTGCGGATGGGGCGACGGCTAGGTTTTAGTAGAGATGAAAAAATTGATATTGTTGTAATTATTGTATAATTAACTTTCCTAATAAATAAAAAATTAATTGGCTAGATTTATTTATCTCTTTTATTCCAAGTATTATGTTATTTGTTAGATCTATAATTAGTAAAAATTATAAAATTATTTTTCTTTTTAAATCAAAACTATCATTTTTTAAAAATTAAAAAGTTTACAAACGTAGACTTATGCAACAATTCATATTTTGCAAAAGAGGTAAACACTAATGCAACATACAATACGAAGTATGTTGCACGACTTATGCAACACGACCTATGGCACAAATATTTCTGCGACATGTAGTATGTTGCATAACGCTTATGCAACACATTTCGACTCTTTTGCAACATTTCTCGCTATGTTGCAAAGTCATGAAAATGGTGTAGTGCCGGAAGCTTTTTAGTGTGCTAATGGCTGCACTTGAGTATTTTATCAAGCTGCCTACGTACTTGCAAGACAACTTGCAAGATCAAGCCGACGTAGTTCGTTGGTAAGCTATTTATGCTCTTGCTTAGGAGCTTTGGGCAGTTTGTTCTCTTGCTCGATAGGTTTGTGCAATTTATTCTCTTGCTCAGGAGGATGTGCAGTTTATTCTCTTGCTTAGGAGGTTTGCGCAGTTTATGCTCTTGCTTAGGAGGTTTGCGCAGTTTATGCTCTTGCTTAGGAGCTTTGGGCAGTTTGTTCTCTTGCTCGGTAGGTTTGTGCAATTTATTCTCTTTCTCAGGAAGATATGCAGTTTATTTTCTTGCTTAGGAGGTTTGCGAAGTTTATTCTCTTGCTTACAAGCCCATGCGCAGTTTTGGCTCTTGCTTAGGAGCTTATTTCTGAGGTTGCTTTGGGAGTAACAAATTTATGTTCGTGAAAAAAATTGTTATTTATGAAAGAAAATATTTGAATCAACACAAAGATTAATTTGAAAATATTTTTTATTCGTACCTTAATTTTTTAAGGATTTTTTACCGAAAACCATCCTCTCAATACCTAAATTTTAACGAAACCACAACTTCAAAAAAAATTTGAGATAAGCACCCATCAATTCCAAATCGTTAAATCTTGACACCCTGCTGACCAAGTTGACCATTCTTTAAATCCATTTTTTCATTAATATACTTATCCAATAATACCATTAACCTTTATATGATTTTATTCTTGTTCAATTGTGCTAGAATTATCAAAAACTCATTATACAAACTTTAATCTATCACTACAAACTCAACAAATAAAAGCATTTCTCAACATTAATCTTTAATTGCTTTGGGTTATGATGTTATTAGATTAGTTTTTTAGGATTGCAAATTAGATTTCAAGCATAATCAACGACCAGCTTTCCGGCAAAATATGTCGGAACCGGCGACGGGTGTTAAGATTTAACGATTTGAAATTGATGGGTGGTTATTTCAAAAAAAATTGAAGGGGTGGTTTTGTTAAAATTTAGGTATTCAGAGGGGTGGTTTTCGGCAAAAAATCCTTTTTTAAAATATATTTAATTTTTGAAATAATGATTTAAAAAAATTAGATTAAATGATGAAAAATATTCGTATCGTATGGTTTCATGAAATAAAAGTACTATATTTCATGATAAATAATGTATTATTTCATAAAAAATATTCACTATATATATGATTCACATTATATGATTCATGAAATTTTGTTTAAATAAAATGTAAATGCAACGAATTTTACATCAAATATAATAAGTGTATAATATTTTTATATAGGTGACTTTCTATAAATATGAATATCATATAGGTGGTTTTTATAAATGTGAGTATTATATAGGTGGTTTTATGAAATTTAGCATGTGTGTAAAGTGTAATCACGCGTTTAACGATTCTTATAGCGGAACAATAACTAGGTGGTGAATTACTAATGACATACTTTATCGAGGTGGTTTTCTGTAAATAAGTATTATAGGGTGATTTACTGAAATTATGTTTGTTATACGGGTGATTTTTGGACTTTGCCCTAGAAATTACTAACTGAAAGTAGAATAAGCTTTTGTATTACATTGATCTATTATTATGGGAGTAAACCAAGATTGATTATTGTTTGAGACATGCAGTAGTACAATTTGATTATATATTAGGCGTTGTTATAAAATTTATACCTACTACAATGCTTATAAGATTAAGCGATGTTGTAAACCGACATTCAACAACGCTTATTTACATAAACATTGTTGTAAGTTGATGATACGGCAACACTTTTTACAAAAGACGCTTTAGAATATTAAATTTTTTACAGCGTTTAATGATAAAGACACTGATAAAAATAAAATTTATTTTTTAAAAATAAATATCAATATATAACAGCGATTTATATAAAAACGCTGTTATAGGATACTATTTAAAAATGCTTTCAAAATATAAGCCATGTTAAATGGTTGGAAATTTAATTCTACTCCAAATTCTCTTTTTAATCTCATCATTCAGACATCGTATGACAAAGTTATACCCATTTAAAGTTTTGAAAAACAAAATATTTGCGATGGGCATAACTTTGTCATACGATTTCCGAATGATGCGATTCAAAAGGAAATTTGGGGTAGAATTAATTTTCCAATCGTTTATCATCGTTTATTCAAAAAACCGCTGTTAAAAGTACCATACATTTTTTTGTTCAAAAATAGTTTTTTTAAAAGCGTCTTTATCATTAAACACTGTTAAAATTTTATATTCTACAACGCTTATATAAAACCGTTGTTGTAAGCCTTCTGTGATATGATTGGTTAAATTCGATGCACGCGGATTAATATCTCAACCGTTCTTCTTATCAATCAAACAATTCTCATTCGTTAGAAGTTTCCAAATTTTTTGTCTTATCGCTACCAAACCTCCTGTATAATTTCATATTCCATCATAACTTACGAAAGTGTTCTCCTCTTATCGACAATCTATCAATCGGAGTAATCTTCCAACTCTAACTTTCTTCATTCTGCTTTAATTTGGATTTTATTTGTTTGTTTTACCTATGATTTTCGGATGCTTGAGCAACGACATGAAGAGACATGAGTCGAGGTACAACAAAGAGCCAAACATGAAGTTTAAAAGACGCCCACAAACATGAAGACTTAGGGGTCGGCAATGGGCCAGGTGGGTATACCCCACCCTTATTTAGGGTGGGTCGGGCAGGGTACGACCATTTTTAGGCGCCCGTTTGATACTTTTAGGGTAGGGTCGGGCAGGGCAGAGCAATTTTGTAAAGCCTTAGGATACGAGATGGGCAGGGTAACCCTAGGGTACAAAAAGATAGGGTAGGGTATAACCTAGTATAAATTAATTGATTTTATTTTATTTTATTTACATTAAATTAATTTATATAAATTAATTTTATTTCTTACTAGTTCAAAATATGTTTAATAACTAAAATTCTTGTGCATATCATTCTCAATTAGTGCCTTACAGTCAAATATATTGGGTAAACTTGGGTATATTTCGGATGAGTACAAAAGAGTATGAACAGGCAGGGTTCGGAGATAGGGTAGGATATCAATTATACTACCCGTACCCTACCCATGGGTGACCGGGCAGGGTCAATTTCGGGTCAAGAGTCGGGTAAAATAGGGTACAGGGTCTGGTCATAATAGGGTAACCCTAAGGGTAAAATTGTGTTAGGGTAAATTGGAGAGGCCTACATGAAGTTTAAAAACGCCATTTTCATGAAGTTTAGAGTTAGCCCATCTCATGAAGTTTAGGGTTTTACCGATCCCATGAAGTTTAGGGTTTTGCCTATACCATGAAGATAAACTTCTCCTCATGTGTTATGTAGGAAAATCAGTGTTATGTATTTATGACTTACAACAACAGTCGATACAGTGCTTAAGCGCTGTTAAATGATTAAAATAAGCGTTGTTAAAATACTTTTCTTTTTTTGATTGAGAATAGAGATTTTGTATGTTAGAGTAGATAGGAATAATTAAATAACTGAATCATTGATTTTTGAGTGTTTAATTTTAGTTAGACATAAATGCATGTGACATTTATGTTCTTTTTTGTTTTGCGGCACAAATAGTTTTTATCACTATTTTGAAAGAAATTAAATAAACACCTTGAATTCTACATTTATTTTGTTTTTAGTAATTATGATTGAATTTTAGCTTATAAATCTTAAAATTGAATCCACGATGAGAAATAAAAGATAGTGACTACCAGCTAATGGGAATCGGATCGAGTGCTGCATTGCCAAAAACTGTGAGATAAAACGACGTCGTTTGGCCTTAAAAACTACGTCGATGTCGTTTTGACAACGGGGTCATTTTGCATTTAAATGGTTTTAGATTAAACCACGTAGTTTTATATAAATAAAACTACGTCACTTTTGAACTTGCAGCACATGGCAGCACTGAAAGTGGCTGCACCGGATCCAGTTCCCAGCTAATGAGGAATGTAAGCTTGGATATTACAACTAATCCTTCAAAATTTCATACCATATAAATAAGAATAATAAGGATAGAAATGTTATAAGCACTGATCTCTACTATAATCTTTGATGGAGAAACGAACATTCTAGATCCCTTAACATTAGCGTCCTCAATAATCTCAACCAGCTTATTGGACATGAACATTCTAGATCCCTTAACAATGCATGCTTTTCTTCGTCTCCACGCCAAGTCGCTTAAAGTCTCTTTAAAGTATAGTTTGATTTTAAATTCTTTCTATCGTACTATTACTAGATAAACTTCTCCCTTAAGTTTCAAGGGCAAAATAGTCATTTTAAAACTCTTAGTATCAATATAAAACTCACTCTCAGTCTCCGCATCTTCAACAACTGCTCCACTGCTCTTCGCTTTTACACATTTCCGACTGCACAAATTCTCAACACCCAACTAATCCAATACTCGATCTAATGGACTCTTGCGGGAATTCAAGAGGTCGCGCTCGTGGAAGACACTCCGATGGTGGACGATCCCGTGGACGTGGCGGCGGCCGAACTGCCAACACTCCTCCGCACGTCTCCGATCGGTCCTCTGTTGGTGGTCGCGGGCGAGGATACGACGCCTCCGATCCCCTTCCTCCTCCTGCTTCTGCTGGTCGTGGTAGTAGTAGGGGCTGGGCACCTGAAGTCGGCCGCAGTGCTGTTACTCCACAGCACGTCTCCGATTTTCATTCTGTTGGTGGACGCGGGCGAGGATACGCCGCCGCTGCTGCTTCCCCTCCTGCTTCTGGTAGGGCAAGGGGATGGGAGTCGCCCCAGCCCCAGCCGCCCGCTGGTCTAGCTGTGAGGCCTTTGCGAGCTCCTGAAGTTGCAAATGGTATATGCGTTTTCCTGTTCGACTTGTTACTTTGATTGATTTTGAAGTTAACTGTTTTATGTTTTTTTGTTACAGTTTCAGTCCCAGACATCAAGTCCCTCAGTATAACTCCAGTTACTACTGCTCCACCTCCACAAAGTAAATCAAAGTTGGTTCCCATCAGCCGTCCGGACCGTGGTGGCATTTCCTGTAAAAGATCATCATCCATTATTGCCAATCATTTCCGCGTTAGCTACAATGCCTCCCTTTTTATTCGACACTATGAGGTTGATATTAAGCCTGTGAAGTCACCTAACCAGGCTCGTCCTGTCAAGCTTAGGAAGTCTGATTTTCGTCTGATTAGGAATCAGTTATCAGTGGAGAAAGGAAGTCAATTTCCTCTTGATAAAACTGTATTTGATGGAGAAAAGAACATGTACAGCGTTGTTGATCTGCCTACAGGAGAGTTTAAGGTTAAGTATTCTGAAGCCGAGGATAGGGAAGGAAATACTTTCCTGGTGACGGTGAAGCTTGTGAATGAGTTTGACCTTTTAATGCTAAGAGACTATTTGTCTGGCAGTCTCAGCACTATACCTCGTCATGTGATGCACGGGTTGAATGTGGTGATGAAAGAATGGCCTGCCAGGCGTCTGATCCTATCCGGTGGATGCTTCTATCCTCCTGGGTTTAATGTAAAAGATACCATTGCAGGTGGCATGATTGCATCCACTGGATTCCAACATAGCCTCAAGCCGACTTCTCAAGGTTTGGCATTGTGTGTGGACTACTCTGTTGCACCATTCTGGAAGTCAATGAATGTAGTAGAGTTCCTAAGGGAGTACCTTGGAAACTTCAATATGAGTGATTTTAAGAGACGAAAAAGGGAAGTTGAGAGAGTTCTCATAGGACTGAAAGTGAAAGTCACTCACCGAAATACCAGCCAGAAATTCATAGTTAGAGGGTTAACTACTCAAGATACAAGACAACTTTCATTTCTATTCAAGGATCCAGCAGGTGTGTCTCCTGAGAGAAAAATCTTCCTTGTTGATTATTTCATGGAGACATACCGTTGGGAGGTACAGCATCTGGACATCCCTTGTTTGGAGTTAGGGAGGAAAGACAAGCCAAATCATGTTCCAATGGAATGTTGCACAATAGTTCCAGGACAAAGGTTATCTAAAGATGGTTTGGAAAGAGATGCCGCCAGGAATCTGAAGGACAAGTCAATTGTTGCACCAAGAGTTAGGATGGACACAATAAATAGCATCTTGAAATCAGAAAATGGGCCTCGTGGGTATGCACATAAGTCCTGTTATCTCTTTACATTCAGCTCCCGAAGTTCCTTTAAAATATTTAAATTTGTTATAACTTGTTTAAGGGGTACCCAGTTTGGGTTCCTGATACTTTAATATGTTGTTATTCACTAATGTCGGCATCTTCATCATGAACTTCCATTTTGTTTGATATAAATGCAGGGGGAATGTCATTGGAAACTTTGATATCAATGTGGACGAGGGAATGACAAAAGTGAGGGGTAGAGTCATAGAACCACCGGAACTGAAGATAGGTACCTCAAGGGGAGGTCCAGTCAAGGTCCTTGTTGATCAGGAAAGATGTCAGTGGAACCTTGATCGGAAATGTGTGCTGGAGGGGAAATTGATTGATCGATGGGCTATGATCGACTTTACTGTTTCTGACAAGTGGTATCTAGATGCTAACAAGTTTATACCCTCCCTTATCAACAGATGTATAAACTTAAGAATCCGCTTGGACAATGAGCCAGTTTATCAGGAGGCCAATATGAATGTGCTATCTAATCCTCATGAGCTTCGAATGCTACTTCAGCATGTCATCAAGCAAACTGAAAAGGAAAAGAAGGGGAAGCCTCAGATTATTTTATGTGTAATGACAAAGAAACATGATGGGTACAAATTGCTCAAGTGGATTTCTGAGACTGAAATCGGAATAGTTACTCAATGTTTATTATCTAGTTCAGCAAACAAGGCTAACGACCAGTACCATGCTAATCTTGCCATGAAAATAAATGCCAAGCTTGGGGGAAGTAACATGGAGCTTCTTAGTCAGCTCCCTCGATTTGGGGGCGAGAAAAATGTGATGTTTGTTGGGGCAGATGTGAATCACCCTAGTCAGAGTGATCGAGACATTCCGTCCATAGCTGCAGTTGTTGCAACAATGAACTGGCCTGGTGCTAATCGCTATGCAGCTCGAGTGCAAGCGCAGACCAATAGATGTGAGCGGATTCTTAACTTTGCTGATATGTGTTTTGACCTAGTCCAGTCTTATGAGGGTATTAATGGACGGAGGCCAGATAGGATCATGATATTTAGGGATGGGGTCAGTGACGATCAGTTTGACATGGTTCTCAATGAGGAGCTTGCTGGTCTTAAACGGCTATTCCAAATGCAAGGTTATTCACCAACCTTGACGCTTATAGTTGCCAGAAAGCGTCACCAGACCCGCCTATTTCTGGAAGACATGAGGGAAGGAGGTCGTAGTGCTAATATCTCACCTGGAACAGTGGTAGACACCACCATCGTGCACCCACACGATTTTGACTTTTATCTCTGCAGCCACCACGGAGCAATTGGAACCAGCAAGTCAACACATTATCACGTGTTGTTGGATGATCATGGTTTTTCTTCGGATGAACTGCAAAAGTTCATCTACTTCCTGTGCTTCACTTTTGCCCGCTGCACCAAACCTGTTTCTCTGGTAACACCTGTGTACTATGCAGATCTTGTTGCATATAGGGGCAGAATGTATTATGAAGCATCACAGACTATTGGATCTTTTGCATCATCATCATCTAGGTCATCAGCTTCTTCAACTTCTGGGATGAGTAATGCATGTAATATGAAGCTCCACAGCAACTTGGAGAACAGCATGTTCTTCATCTGATACAACCATTTTGGGAACCCTCCGCAGCTTCAACCTCCTTTGCGAAAGTTATTGGTGAAGGAGTTTGTGCGTGAATCTAATAGGGTTTTTTCAAACTGTCTGCTTTCTATTTATTTGCATTGATTTCGGTGTGTGAGGTCGTTTTGCTTGTGCGTCGTCTATCTTGGTTTGTAATATGATGTCAATGGTTGTCTTTACGGCACCTTTTTCACCATTTAATGTATTGAATATGCTTTTGTGTGTCTTATGGTATACATATTCGCATACTCCAACTGCTCAAAAGTTGCCTGGCATTGTCCATGTTATTTACTATTCAAATCCAGGAAGATGCAGAAAGCAGCAACTCTTTCGAACCCTATATAAAATCTGCAAATGATTTCCAGACTCTATAACAGAGCAGTATCAGCTTTAGTTAGTGGAGGCTTTCACATAAATCTATTAAAGCCTTGGATGACTCAAGTCAGGGAGCAAATTGTCTCAAATTAACCATACACCTTAAAAGCAGCTCCCATAACCGAAGCTCAATCTTTCCTCCCAGCTATGGAAGGGTAACTAAATGTCAGCAATTCAACTACAAACAATATCAATATTTAGTTTATAAAAGCAAATTATTTTATGTATAACTTATCAATATAATTATATTAAATTGAGATAAATGATTTTAGTTATATATAACTAACTGGATTCGGATCCGATGCAGCGCTGCTATTTGCTG
The DNA here is from genome assembly GCA_006409495.1 of Sedum album. Taxonomy (NCBI): domain Eukaryota; kingdom Viridiplantae; phylum Streptophyta; class Magnoliopsida; order Saxifragales; family Crassulaceae; genus Sedum; species Sedum album. The sequence continues at coordinate 24,018 of QZGG01000027.1, forward strand.
CGAGGGCCAAAACGACGTCGTTTTGACGTTTTTTACTATAACCCTATGTCGTTTTGAGTTAAAATTGGGAAAGTCCAAACTCTTTGCTCTATCGCGGAAAGAAAATGTAATAAAAAGTTGAAGGAAAAAAATTTAATAAAAAATTCAAGGTGTGTTTGGCTGCTCATGGAAACTAATTTTTTGACATTAGTCAAATTTAAAAGCATCATCCAAGATACCGGCTACAAAAAAATCAGCATTAATAAATAAAAATCAAAGCTTGAGATCAACGTGGAAAGTGTACAAACAAGGGATTTTCATTTTCCACTGATTTTAGAAGGGCAAATAACAATGGCAAATGGGTTATATTTTTCTTGTGATTTTTTTCCAACTTTTTTTCCTTGCAACCAAACATGAAAAATTCAATATTTTTCCACATAACTTTCTTTTCACTTAATTTTCTCACAACCAAACAGGGGGTTAGTTGAGAATTGAGATAGTCTAGACTCTTATTTAAAATTGAGTTAGTCTGGTTCTTGAATGAAGTGATAATCCAACACACATATAATTTTTTGTAATTAACCATTCCTGGAGTGGGCTTCTCCACAATTCCATTTAACATTACTTTTCATTCTTGTCTATCATTTGTATTGTTTTTAGCTTTGTTAACTTAAACTAATCAAATTAATGTGTTACACTTCCTTTGTCCTTAAATACAGTGCCCATTTGGAACTTGACATGAAGATTAAAAATATATGAAAAATGAAGTTGATAATATAATAAATGAAGAAAAATAAAAGTTATGAGAGGAGAGAGTGAATAAAAAATGATTTGATTGATTATATGATGAAAAAGTTCAAAAAATAACGTAATAAATGATTAGGGATAAGTTAATATGAAAGCGAAAAAAAGAATGAGAATGTTCATATATAGAAACAAGATCTAAATTTTAAGACACTCAAAAATGAAATGAGCACCATATTGTGAGTCACGATAGGCTATAAACGAATCGAACGAGCTCGATCAAGGCTCGGCTCGACATTATACGAGTCAAATTTGAACAAAATTTAATACTCGTTTATTAAACTAGCCGAACATGAATACATTAATGCTCGGTTCGAATAAGCTCGTAAAAAATTAGATTAAATTAATATATATTTAATAAATTTATATTTGTTGAAAATGAATTTTAAATATACGATACACCCTAAAATTTAGCAATATAAGAAAACAAATACATACTATTTACAAAATTTTAGAGGGTATTAGACAAAACAACATGATAATCAATACATAATAGTGAGACTTATATACCACATTGAATTTTTGAATGTAAATCTTAAAACGACTATATTACAAATAAGGAATAAGACATCAAATTTGACAATAGATTTGGGCCTCGTATGAGTGATACTTGAAAAGGTCCATTTCTCCAAATGCTTACTAAATGCGAGCTTTAGACGAGCCGAGCTGAGTAATTGAAAGTTTGATCAAACAAGATTTCACTATATTATGGATTGAACGAGCTCAGCCGAGCTTGAGCATCTACTTTGTTTGCACGAGCTGAGCTCAAGCAGCCTAATACTTGGCTTGACTTGGCTCGTTTACACACGTAGGACACGATGAACATTATTTAGTATTAACATCGAGAGAATGGTTCCCTTCCGACCCTCTGCATATTGTACATATTCAATAGTAACGTTATTTCCACATTCGAATGTGCACACCCGCATTTGAATTTTTGGCACTAAATGATAAAAGTGAAAATAAGGTTAATTATATACAAAAATTAGGGATTGTAAAGATCGTGCTATATGTGTGGGGTCGCAATCAATCCTCCCTTAACAGTAGTATCATTAACCATTTCTACATGATTTTATACTGGATGAGCATTAAGATTTCACTTTTACAATAAATTTTGAAATCTACATCTTTTCATCGATAATATTGGTAATAAAAAGTTTGTCACAAGCATAGATCCTAAATTAATATTTGCCAGGGTGTCAAATGTTAAGGATCGGGGTCACTTATCATTTATTTCAAATTCAGTAGCATTTTTCACGTACGTCAGAGCTTTCAACATGATGGAGTGCATTTGTACAATATATCAAGTCGCAAAATTTTATAATATAAATATATTTTCAAGGATTATTTTACGTTTGTTAGTGATTTATGGTATAGATTTTTCACGCTTATTTTGACACTTAAACGCATATTTGACATCACTTTCAATCAACTGAAAGCAAAAACTCGATCACAAAAAGGAAAATTAGAATTTTAGATGTCCAAGCGGAGTTTATACCATTTACTAACGCGAAAAGGTTAATATTTGAATCACCCTTTACAACAGTTCAAGAAATACCAAAACACATTAATCTACTATCCGTACCTCGAGCCGCGAGAACTGAGACGGAATTTTGTGTCATTTATGAATAATGCATTTAAATATGACTAAAGGGGGTGTGCAAACGGTAAATTACCGTTTACCGTTTTACCGAACCCAAAATTCTTATTCAGTTTACCGTTACCATTTTACTGAAATTTCAGAAAATCGGTAAATTTTCAAAAAATTACCGTTTTACTGAAAATTTATCGAAATATATATAAATAATTATTTTTAAAATTATTTCATATTATTTTAAATACTTTCTTATTTTTAAATTATTTTTAATATATATTTAATTAATATAATATATATCAGGAAATTCAAAACTGTAAATTATAAAAATGAAAAATCTCTTCCATTTACTGATTTTTTTCCTACCAATTTACCGTTTTACCGAATTTTCAAAAAACGATAAAATATTTTGATAAATCGATAATTTACTGAACTTTGCTCTGCCCTATAAAGATGAACACAAAAGAGCCTTCATTTGACCAATTTTTATCTGAGTTCGATTATGGAGAGAACCGCTCATAAAATATAAATTGAGGAAAGTCATTGATTTTGAAATTTTAAAAGTTATAAAGTGTAATACAAAACTGAAAACGGATAATATCAGTATAAAATATCCATGTCTCTACCTCCTCATCTTAAACCGTCAATTAGTTACATATAATTAAGAAATCAAATCATTTATGTTATATGTTAATCGGGGTTGAATTTCAGAGAGACAATTGGTTTTTGTGAGATGGAAGGACTTAACGTCAACCGTTCATCTATATAATCTAGTGATTGAGATTAATTTTAATTTTAATTTAATTGAATAACAAAAATCACGAGGCGGTTAGGAATTCACGGTTATCAATATTAACCGTTGGATTTATAAAATTAAGGAATGAGATGTTGTCCTTCCATCTCACATTAATGTGTTTCTCTTCCTCGAAACTTTCTTGTTAATCGATTATCTATAGAAGGAATCAAATAATTTATTATATACTAGTTAATTGATGCACAATTTTATCCATAAATTATATCGCATTATTTCTTCGCAAATAAATAATTAGTGTACTGATTAAAGTAAATATGAAAAACATTAGGGTATATTAGGAAGAAATTTATGGCTTCAAAGAGGTAATTGTCAAATATTGCCCTTTACGTTTTTTATATAGGATAGATTTAAAATATTTGTTATTAGATCAATTGCAATGATACGTAACAAATTCTAGGAGGACATGCATAATTTAGTAGGACGAAAGGACACGATTTCAACCATTGATTTCTAACGATCCAACACGGTTGATATTGGAAACCGTCAATCCTCAATCGCCCGTGTTTTTTGCAAATTTAACCGCCCTATTAATTAAAAATCAACTTTAATCTCAACCGTCATTTAATCAAATCAACGACTGAGATTACATTCTTTTGTCTTACAAAATATACATATCTCTGTAGATCTCAACTCACAATGATACCCTTGTAAATATTAACAATCAATATTTTAGTGATCAAATAAAACCTTTAAGATTAAAATTGACGTCCGGTTAAGATTACTTTTATTTTATAATCTTACTGTGAAAATTCACACGATCCCGTCTCTAATCTCCCTATTAAGAATCCGGGAGATGAGTTTGACGGTTTCTCCCTCTCAACCGTCACTTCTCAACCGTCAGCTTCACCAACATCAACCTCCTCCACATACAACGACTCCGCCTCTTCATGTCTCCAAGCTTTCACTATCCTACCAACCCTAATTTCCAGCAAATCCGCCGCATCCTTTACCTGACGCAACCGGCACCACCTCTTCCGCTGCAGATACCGGAGATGCTGCGGTGATGTCTGTATTAGAGGCCGTGGTGCATTGAAGTCGATGTAGGAGAGGGGGAGTTCGGAAACGGAGTGAATTGGGGTGGAGGGGAGTAGAGACTGTTGCGGAGAAGATGGAAAGAAAATGTGTGGTAGGTCGGAGGGATGTTATGCCGTTATGGTGGCTGCGGTGACTCCTGACGAATCTCCCTCCTCACTCCTTTTTCTCAGATTTGCACAATACAATCTGTCATCTTGATTTATTTGCTGCCCGTTTGTAATCACTGTATTTGCCTCAATAAAGATATGATTTTTATTCATTCTTGATGTTTTTGAGGTAAATTTGAGCAACAATTTTTGGAGGAGGCCGTCAAAATTTGTAATTGGTGCTGTGCATTGTCTCCCAGGTGGGGGTTGATTGGTGCTTAGGGGCTTTTTTGACATACTCATGTGGTGTTTTGTTTAAAAGATTTGAACTTGATTATTGTCTTTTTGTTTTGGGAAATTTAGGATTGGGGTTTTGATGTTTGATTTTAATATTTTATGATGCTGTGTGGATTTTGTATGATATTTATGAGGTAATGTTTTTTGGTGCAGATTTGATGGTGTTTGGATTTGGGTATCTCATTGTGGAATAGATATTCGGATATAATGTGGTCAGCTTAGGAGTTGTGGGAAGGATTGATATTAGGGTTTGATTCTGATGCAAATGTAATTATAGCCAACTGGAGGAAAACTGGAATATGTGAATATGGTAACTTCTTTTATGAGGTGTTGGAGACCGTCTGTTGAACGGGACAATTTGGGCGGAGGAAGTGATGTATATGGTCGTGTTGGTGGACTGTTGTGGTATAAAGATTTAGGGCAACATGTTGCTGGTGAATTTTCAATGGCTGTGATACAAGCGAACAATTTGTTGGAAGATCAGAGCCAACTTGAATCAGGGTCTTTGAGTTTGCATGATTCAGGTCCACAGGGAACATTTGTTGGTGTTTATGATGGCCATGGAGGTCCTGAAGCTGCTCGATTTGTTAATGAGCGTCTTTTGGAGAATCTCAAAAGTACGTCCTCTGATAGCTCGATAATTGTTTATCTTGGCATTTTTTCAGCATGCATATAAATTATAAGTTGGCTCAAACATATTGATGTTGGGAAGCCATTAGAGTGTATTTGCCCATGATGTGGAAGCCATTAAATTCACAATATGCAATCTTCCATTTTGTTTTTGTTTATTTTGTTGAACACGATAAATACTAGTATGATTGAATTCACGAAAAGAGAGAAAGTATGATTGAATATATTAGGACTATTCTTCAGAATTTCATACTGTAATAAGCATCTATTATCAAAAAATTAATAATATATTTTCCACTAAATTTCCACATGCCAAAAAACCCATAACTTATAAAAATGACTAATTTACCCTTGTTCACGACAAAGTTTATTAAATAAAGGTGAATTTAAAATGGGTATTTTGGTCTTCTAGATTTTGGGCGCATTTCTCCTCTATAAAACTCACTCTCAGTCTCAGTCTTAGCGTCTTCAACAACTGCTACTACGCTGCTCTTCGCTTTTTCACATTTCCGATTGCACAAATTTCCAACTCCCAAGAATCCAAATCTTGATCCGATGGAATCAAGAGGTCGCGCTCGCGGCAGACACTCCGATGGTGGACGATCCCGTGGACGTGGCGGCCGCAGTGCTAATCCTCCTCCGCACGCCTCCGATTGGCCATCTGTTGGTGGTCGCGGAAGAGGATACGTCGCCTCTAATCTCTCTCCTTCTTCTGCTTCTGGTGGTGGTAGTCGAAGGGGCTGGGAGTCACCGCAGCTGGCCGCTGGTCTAACAGCGATTCCTTCGCGGACATCAGAAGTCGGCCGCAGTGCCAATACTCCTCCGCACGTCTCTGATTTTGCTTCTGTTCGTGGACGCGGGCGAGGATACTCCGCCGCCGCTGCTTCTTCTCCCCCTGTTGTTGGTGGTAGGGCAAGGGGATGGGAGTCGCCCAAGCCGCAGCCATCCGCTGGTCTTAAAGGTTCGAAAGGTATGCGTTTCTCTGATCGTCGTGTTACTTTGATTCGATTCTGTAATTTATTAATGACTTATTTCGTATTTCTTGTTACAGTTTCAGTCCCAGACATCCAGTCCCTTAGTATAACTCCAGTTGCCGCTACTGCAGACTGCCAATCTAAGTTGGTTCCCATCAGCCGCCCTGACCCTGGAGGAACTTCTTGTAAAAGATCATCATCCATCATAGTCAATCATTTCCGTGTTAAATACGATGCCTCGCTTTTTGTTCGACACTATGATGTTGATATTAAGCCGGAGAATCCACCTAACCAAGCTGGCCCTGTCAAGCTTAGGAAGTCTGATTTACGTCTGATTAGGAACCAGCTATCAGCAGAGAAAGGAAGCCAATTTCCTCTCGATAAAACTGTATTTGATGGAGAAAAGAACATCTACAGCACTGTCGATCTGCCCACTGGACAGTTTGAGGTTAAGTATTCTGAATCCGAAGATAGGGAAGGAAATACTTTTCTGGTGACGGTGAAGCTAGTCAAACAGTTTGACCTTTCGAAGTTAAGAGAGTATTTGTCAGGCAACCTCTGCACTATCCCTCGTGATGTGATGCAAGGGTTGGATGTGGTGATGAAAGAATACCCTGCCAGGCGTATGATCATATCTGGTGGATGCTTCTATCCTTCTGAGTTTACTGGAAATGATACCATTGCGGGTGGCTTAATTGCATCCACTGGATTCCAACATAGCCTCAAGCTGACTTCTCAAGGATTGGCAATGTGTGTGGACTACTCTGTTGCACCATTCTGGAAGCCAGTGAATGTAGTAGAGTTCCTTAGGGAGTACCTTGGAAACTTCAATATGAACGGTTTCAAGAAGTCGAGGGAGAAAGTCGAGAAAGTTCTCAGAGGAATGAAAGTAAAAGTAACTCACCGAAATACCAACCAGAAATTCACAATTAGAGAGTTAACTACCAAAGATACAAAAGAACTTTCATTTCGCTTCAAAGATCCAGCAGGTGCGCATCCTGAGGGTGACATATCCCTTACAAATTATTTCATGAAGACGTACGGTTGGAGGATACAGTATTTGGACATCCCTTGTTTGGAGTTAGGGAGGAAGGACAAGCCGAATCATGTTCCAATGGAATGCTGTACAATAGTTCCAGGACAGAGGTTACCTAAAGATTGGTTGAACAGAGATGCAGCCTGGAATTTGAAGAACAGTCAATTGTTGCACCAAGAGTTAGGATGGACACGATAAATAGAATCTTGAAACTAGAAAATGGGCCTTGTGGGTACGCACTTTAGTCCCTTCATCTCTTTACTTTCAGCTCCCGAAGTTATTCAATATATTTAATTTGCTATTTGTTAAAGGGTTAGGGCCCAGTTTAGGGTTCATGATATCTTAATATGTTGTTATTCACTAAAAATGTCAGCATCTTCATCATAGACTTCCATTTTGTTTGATATCAACGCAGGGGGAATGTCTTTGGAAACTTTGGTATCAATGTGGACAAGGGAATGACAAAAGTGAGGGGTAGAGTCATAGAACCACCGGAACTGAAGATAGGTACATCAAAGGGAGGTCCAGTCAAGGTCCTTGTTGATCAGGAAAGATGTCAGTGGAACCTTGGTGGGAAATGTGTGTTGGAGGGGAAGTTGATTGTTGGATGGGCTATGATCGACTTTACTGTTCCTGACAAGTGCTGTCTAAATGCTAACAAGTTTATACTCTCCCTTATCAACAGATGTATGAACTTAAGAATCCGCTTGGACAATGATCCATTTTATCAAAAGGCCAATATGGATATGCTGTCTAATCCTCATGATCTTCGAAAGGTACTTCAGCTTGCCATCAAGCAAACTGAAAAGAAAAAGAAGGGAAAGCCTCAGATTATTTTATGTGTAATGACCATGAAACATGCTGGGTACAAATTGCTCAAGTGGATTTCTGAGACTGAAATCGGAATAGTTACTCAATGTTTATTGTCTAGTTCAGCAAACAAGGCTAACGACCAATACTATGCTAATCTTGCCATGAAAATGAATGCCAAGCTTGGGGGAAGCAACATGGAGCTTCATAGTCAGCTTCCTCGATGTAAGGGTGATGAAATTGTGATGTTTGTGGGGGCAGATGTGAATCACCCTAGTCAGAGTGATCCAAACATTCTGTCCATAGCTGCAGTTGTTGCAACAATGAACTGGCCTGGTGCTAACCGCTATGCTGCTCGACTGCAAGCACAGACCCATCGATGTGAGCAGATTCTTAACTTTGCTGATATGTGTTTTGATCTAGTCCAGGCTTATGAGGGTATTAATGGACGGAGGCCAGATAGGATAATGATATTTAGGGATGGTGTTAGTGAGGGTCAGTTTGACATGGTTCTCAATGCGGAGCTTGCTGGTCTCAAAGGGCTATTCAAAGAGCAAGGTTATTCTCCAACCTTGACGCTTATAGTTGCCAGGAAGCGTCACCAGACCCGCCTATTTCTGGAAGGCATGAAAGTAGGAGATCGTATTGGTAATATCTCACCTGGAACAGTCGTTGACACCACCATTGTGCACCCACACGAGTTTGACTTCTATATGTGCAGCCACCACGGAGCAATTGGAACTAGCAAGTCGACACATTATCACGTGTTGTTGGATGATCATGGTTTTTCTTCTGATGAACTGCAGAAGATCATCTACTTCCTTTGCTTCACTTTTGCCCGGTGCACCAAACCTGTTTCTCTCGTGACACCTGTGTACTATGCGGATTTGGTTGCATACAGGGGCAGAATGTATTATGAAGCATCACAGGCTATACAAAATTTTGAATCATCAGCCTCTTTGTCTTCTGGGACGAGTACTGCGTTTAATATGAAGCTTCATAGTGACTTGGAGAACAGCATGTTCTTCATCTGATATGGCCATTCTGGGAACCCTCCGGAGTTTCAACCTCCTTTGCGCGATTCCATATCAGAGCAGTACACATTCCACTTATAGTATCCGTTTTGCTTTCAGTTTCAGTAGGTGGAGGCATTCTACATGTTAAAACTAGTCTGAAAATTGTAGTGGTCATTACTAGGCATAATCAAAATAGGAAACTTGTGCAAACAGAATATCATCCAATCGTATGATGGTCACATTTGCTTTGCTTTTTTCCAACACTTGATGCCATTAAAATCATCACTGCCTAGGCATCTGGCTTCATTTTACGTAAGTATCTAAAATAGAAATTACACCCTTAATGTTGGAAACGCAGGATGTTTTATTTTTGATGTTTTTCATGAGTAAAAGGTTGGAAGCTTGTTATAAGAAATCAGTTTCTCTACAATTCGGTTTAACATTTTTATGTTAAATTGCATTAGTATTTATCTTTTCTTAGCTTTGCAAACTTAAAAGTCTCGATTTCAGTAGCAGTCTCCGTGCACATTGGAACTACCAATTTATATTTCACTTCATAATCACTTTACAGTGTGATATTGAAGACCTACATAACAACTACTTAGGTTTGCAATGTACACAATTCGGTCACGTTTTTACTTAAATTTTCCCATACACTTTTAATATTATTGTTGTGATCCACCACTTACGTCCGTAATAGTCTAATTTTATAATATCTATAGTCACATACATTAATAAAGTACTTAGTCTGATAACGGGTACGTGTTTACTTATAACGAAAATATTTATAAATGTGGTATAAGAGAAGGGATCTCCTATAAAGTGGTAGATTTTATAAAAAATATAAACTAATTTGGGTCTTTAATCAATTTCAATTGTACGATTTATAAAAATATCTTCAAAATAAATATAAAATCACATTAAGGTCAAATCTGTAATTTAACATTTTACAATTAATAGATCAAAATTATGTTTCCTTATTAATCCTTAATATCTGTTAAACACATATTAAGTTCAATATACATCTCACATATTTGTCTCTTATCATCATGAACCATACATATTTTTATGATTCTCGAACCATATAGATTTTTCTCATATGATTCATGAACCATATAGATCTTCCTTATATGCTTCATGAACCATAGGAATTTTCTCGCATGGTTCACGAACCACATAGTGATAACGATAGATATTATCTCCCTATTAAGAATGCGGGAGTAGTGTTTGACGGTTTCTCACAAACCGTCACCTCTCAACCGTCGCATCTTAAACGCGCCCTCTTCTCCTCTTCCTTCGTCGCCTCTCAATTTCATATCGTCCCGTGATTCGTTCATTAACCATCGGAAATCACAACACCAAGCAGCACCTCAATCTCAAACCAAACCCTAATCAACCAAATCAACAATCCATGACGACCAGAGGACGCGAGTTTCAAACCATTGGATTTGCGGAGGTGTTTTTGCCAGGATTTTGTAAGTGTGGTTTGGTTTGGTTTCCGAGTATCAAACCATTGGAGATGCGGAGGTGTTTTTTCCAGGATTTTGTAAGTGTGCTGAATTTGGTTTTCGGTGTGTTGATAATGAATTTTGTTTCATTGTTCTGATGTTGATTTTCTAGGGTTTTGAGATGGTTTGATTTTGATTGTGTTGATTTGTTGGTTTGAGGTTTGGATGGAATTTATCAGTGGAATTGGCTGGAGAGTGCTCGCGGATTTTTTAAAATTTTGTATGTGTTGAATTCAGTGGTTGATTGGTGTGGATTTGGTGTGAGATTAAGTTTGTTATCTGCATTTTTATTTCAATTTGGTTTCTGACACTTTTCTATGTTGGTTAGGTGTGATAAAGGTTGCAATTCAAAGGGGAGAACCAGCTTTCTGGAATGCGGAGAGATGTGTTTTCACGTGGATGATTTTATCAGCTCTACGTTGAAGCTGCTACTGGGTGAAAATGGTGTTTTGAAGATCTCGGATTTCGGGTTAAGCGCTCTCTCAGATTCCAAGAGAACAGATGGCTTACTTCACACTACTTGCGAAGAGGATATGATGGCGCTAAATCTGATATTTGGTCATGTGGTGTGATATTATATGTTCTTCTAGCTGGATGTCCGCCTTTTCATGACTCAAACCTGACGGAGATGTATAGGAGGATCTCTAAGGCCGATTACAAGTGCCCTGATTGGATATCTCCAGAAGCACGCACATTACTAATAAAATGCTTGACCCAAATCCAAAAGCCAGGATTTCTGTTTCAGCTATTATGGACCATCCCTGGTTCCGAAGAGGACTCAACTCTGATTTGTTGAAGGCTCAGTCTAAAAAGAAGAATCAATTCCACTCACGGCCAATGACATATGTAAAGCTAGGATTGTTACCTTACCGTGAGCTTTGGAGAAGACTCAACGTATATGCGATACAATATCTTAATTACAAAAGAACACACTTTTGTAGACTTACTTGAAATTTGATCATAGGCTGATGATATTTTAAGCATCTGACTGTTTATTGCAAAGTAAGATTAAATCGGTTCTTTTCTATTTGTAAATTTAATGTCACAGTTTATACTGTGCAATGATAGCTAGTTCATTCAAAAACATCAGCGACTCAGAAATCTTTGAAATTTGATTCCCTAATTGAAAACAAATTTATAATTTGATTCCCTAATTAGAAACTAGTAATAATTTGATTCCCTGATTTCCTAATTGAAAATTAATTTATAATTTGATTCCCTAATTAGAAATAATTTATAATTTGATTCCCTAATTGAAAACTAATTTATAATTTGATTCCCTAATTAGAAACTAATTTATAATTTAATTACCTAATTGGAAACTAACTTAAACAGTTCTTTCTAAAAAGCCCCTACTAATTTTTTTATAATTTTTTTATTCCCTGATTGACACTAATTTAATACAAATCTAAAACAATTCAGAAACGTCGATTTCGATTTATTGATGGTCTATAACACACCCTGATCTTTTACAAAATGCAAGATATCATTTTTCATCCGGTGGATAGATGAACCATTCAAACAAGAAGACCACCAGAAGTTGCAGATCCAAACCATTAATTTTTACAAAACCACATATGAAATCATAAAGCAAGACATAATACTATGGAACAAACAAAACTGATTCTATAAAACTGATTCTATAAGGACTTCTTTTTGATATTAAATGAAAAATAGGGTTTTCCTTTTTCTGTCAAGGTTCGATATTTCTTTTGAAATCAACAAATCTCGCTTCTCAATTTCTCGGTATTTTGCTGAATCAATGAGTTATTGATTTTTCTATTCCGTCAACTTCTTGACATTCTATGGAATCAAAGGGCTATTGACACTTATTATTCTTGTTTACCCACCCGCACTGCATCAAAGACCTTCTTAGCACGGATACGCACCACCAATGTAACCGACTTCTAAATCCAGAAAATTTGGAGCGTCACAAATCAAATAATCAGACCCCTTTTAACCCAATTTGATTGTTGATTCATTGATCCAATGGATTTACCAAGTTGATCATTGATCTAGTTGGACTTAAACAATCTCATTGTTTGTCCACTGTTTTGACATAATATTAAGGGACAATTATAAAAAACCACTATCATAATACACTATTTTGCAGAAAAACCATAATTATAACAATTAATTACGAAATAACTCTATTATAATTGCTCCGTTATAAAAACCACTATCATAATATCCACATTTGCAGAAAACCATCATCTTAATAACTGATTAAAAAGGGTTAATTACAGATGACCACCTGTATAATATGCCATATTTCACCCCACCACCTTTATTAATTAAATTTGCATTCAACCACGTTATAATCATTGCTGTTATCAAATAACCACCTATGCTAACGTAGAGGTGGTTAAATGGTAAAAGAAACAATTATAGATGTGGTGAAGTGAAAATTCATTTAATATATAGGTGGTGTATTGTGATGAAAATATTATTATTATTATATTAAAAAAGTTAATATATTTAACGGAATCTTTGACGGAATAGTGACAGGTGGTTATTTGATAGCGGCAATCGTTATACAGGTGGTTGAATGCAATATTACAATATAAGGGTGGTGGAGTGAAATATGGCATATTATACAGGTGGTCATCTATAATTAACCATAAAAAACTATATTATAATAATTTTGTTATCAAAAACTATCATCTGAATATCTAAGTAACAATAGAGAATGTTGTTGAGAATATGATAGTGGCTATATTTGATGAGTAATGCGGAATAGCTCTTGTTAAAAAATTAAGGTTCACTAATTTATGATCCACACTAGACTTGAAATAATAGTCATATGAGCGCGCTTTTAACGATAACTTTAACGGAACAGTGACAATAGTGGTTTTTTTATAACGGAGCTATTATGATAGATGAATTTCGTAATTAATTGTTATGATGGTTTTCTGCAAAACAGTGTGTTATAATAGTTGTTTTGTGCAATTGATCCTAACATTAATATGAACACAAACACATAACGTAGATTTGAACGTATAGTTGAGCATCAATACATGATTTAAGCACAGTAATTGATGGGGCGTTTGAGAAACACATTCAGAAGATTCTGAAAGACAAACAATGTTGCGTATTCTTTTACCTCAAAGTTAGTGATTCCAATTTCAGTTCAAAACTATTTATAGAGCGATTTGTTTTGGATCGTCTAATGAGTAAATTTAAACGTGGGCACTATAAAATGATTATCTTTCGTCTAGTTAGCTCGAATTAATTTTTTGGTTTCTTTGGAAGATATATAATGCAAGTTATCAAAGTAGAGACAATCCAATAGAGAAGATTTTAAAGTCTAGTTTTCCTTATTTATTGCATCAAAAGAATGATCAAAAGAGTTAATGATTTGAAGTTGATCATTGATCATAACTCAAAACAAGATTTCACCAAGTTTGAACTTTGATTTCAATGATTCAAGTCTCACTCTTTCGGTTTGTTGATTTGCTCGAGAAGGTCACATTAATTACAAACTTGCGTTATGATAATTGGCATGAAAGCTTGGATAAAACAAGTGTATACTTTCTCATCTCTAATGCTACTTCCGTAGTCACTAAACAATTAGACAGTCCTACTCATGATTACTCTAAATCTCTATCTTGCGATATGAAACTTAGAGCAAGTTATATTAATACAAAATTTTATTAAACACCTAGCATGCATGATTATCAAGCACCTAGAATGATTGAAGAGGATCCAAAGGTGTAATAGATCTAGTGTCATTATATTTAACATTGCGTATTTGTAATTTCACTTTGAATATTTCATCTATGGATTTCTTTACATTGTATTGCAAGTAGAACCTTGGTTCAAGGTCTATTGGACCTTGTTTGATGTTTTTGAAACTCGTGATTTCATATTAGATAAGAGATTGAATGAATTGTTAGATGATTTGTATTTTTACTCATAATTTGGTGTTTGATAAAGCATTTGTATGAACATAACTTACTCTAAGTTTCAAATCAAAGGATAAAGAATTAGAGTAATCATTGAGTAAGACAATCTAATTGTCTAGTGACTACGGAATTAGCATTAGAGATTAGACTTTTGTTTTATCCGAGCCTTCCATTGATCATCGTAACGGCTGTTCGTGATTAATGTGATTAGATCGAGCATGTCAACAAATTGAAAGCATGAGACTTGAAATACTGAAAGCAAAACTGAAACTTAGCGAAATCTTGTTTTGAGTTGTGGTTTAATAGTTCACTCCGAATTATTAGACTTTGCATCATACTTATCTTAGACTTTTCACCATTGTTTTGATGCATTAGACTAGGAAAATTGGACTTTGAAATCTTCTTTATTGGAGTGTAACGACATTGATAAGGCACTTTTGTATGCTGTTTTAGGTCCTTTACATTACATGTATTTCTAACATTTTAAGTATAAGATTACGCTTTTGGTGTAGTTTTGTATTTCAGGTTTATCAGAGAAGTTAGAATGAAAGTGCAACAAGCAGGCTGAATCTTTGGTGAAAACAACAAGATGAGCGCGCGAGTTGTGTCATGCAGAGGCAAAACGATGACGTCAGCAATCAGCGACAAAATCGGAAACGATGACGTCAGCATGCGCGAGAATATTTCCTAAGCTGAATTTTAGAAGATAAAGATGATTTTCAAATATTTTCTTGCCTATTTTATTGCGGAAACCCTAGAAGGCAAGACTATAAATACAATGCATGAAGGAAATCACAAGAGAGCCGCCCTAGAGCCGAGAGCAGATTTGTAGAGAGGAAAGACACGCACAAGGTGCCGGCGCAAGCAGAGCGACGCGCAGACCAGACTCGACAATCAGATTTGTTCTTGTTATTTTAGGGGTAAATTCCAGAAAACCATCCGTATAATAGGGATAATTACAGAAAACCACCCCTCCAAAACGTATTTACAAAAAACCACCTCTATAAATAGCTCCGTTAGCATTTCACCACCTCGTTACTATTCCGTTACTATTCCGTTACATAAATTATTAAAAAAACTAAACATATTATAGTAAATGTAAACTGACTAATGACACATATATCATCAACATACATGTAGCGGTAGCGCATATGGGATTTGTGGGTGTTCCCTTTTCTGAATATCCTCACGAGACTATAACTCATCCACTCGGGTAGTATAGGAGTTTAGAGGCTTGGTGCATATACTAAATGTACCCGTGATTCCTAAGAAAATAAGTTAGTTTATGTTTAATGTATTTTGATCGGATAATATTTCGACTGATTATTCCCTTCATATCTTAAGAATTTTGTGTTATTGCTTGACTTATTAATGTTATTTGATTCATGTATTTATGATGTATAGTTGATTTATTAAAATATAAGATTTGATGCATTCTGGAGGAAAATTATTCAAATGATTGTAGAATTAAACAAAAGTACAATCTGGACAGCTTGACCTTCATACCTTCTACAGTTTATACCATGCGCATATTATGTATAAATGAAAAAAGCTATATATTAATGGAAAGCTGATTTAATTATATACAAATCTCTAGTTTACATCAAAGTCAAATTCTAAGGTTTAGAGGTCAAGTATGCGTTCAAATGAAAAGAAGCAGCCACCTCTATATGGTACCGACACACCAACCATACCGAGGTTGTCCAAAAGAGCAATTGGCTATAGACAAGGCAGGTTGGGTACGGTACCGATCCTACCAAGCTAAAAAGCACTAGAAAGCCTCTATTTGATGCCGACCTTTCTGACCCTACAGACGCTTTTAACCTACGTTATAAAAATATATTTTTTGAGATTTTAGAAAGGGAGGTGGATTGTATCAGGAAAGAAGATAGACAATCAAATAGAAAGAGGCAATCTCCATTCGTGGAAAATATCAAAAGGTGTATTTGATTCAAGGTTTCATAATTTAACTTTGTATAATTGTGATTTCTCTCTGAATATACAATATATGGATTCTTTTACTAGAGGTTTACTCATGTGGATCCATCTTTTTTGGTGCTCGGGAACCCACTTTGCATTCGTCGATTTCATTTTATCAATGGACAGGATTGAACCAACACATTAATGAAACATGTGAATTGCATGTGTTTTGCACATGACATTACTCATGACATGTGCAATGACGTGGTACAATCTCATTCATTGGTAAAATCCAATCGACAGATGCAAAGTGAGTTTTACGAGTCCATAAAAAAAGATGGATCCACATGATCAAACCTCTCTTTTACTACGTATTGTGAGTAGTACCTTGTTTCAACGTATGATAAACCTTGTTTGATGTATCTAAAACTCTTAATTTCAAATTAGATAAGAGACTGAATGAATCGTTAGAGAATTTGTGTTCTTACTCATAGTTTTATAATCATGCAATTTAGGAGTTTGATAAAATGTTTGTATGAACATAACTTGCTCTAAGTTTCGTATCGGAACATAGAAATTTAGAGTAATCATTGAGTAAGACTATCTAATTATGTAGTAACTACAGAAGTAGCATTAGAAATTGGAAGACTAGGCTTTTCCTTTATCCGAGCTTTTACAATGATCACCATAACGCAAGTTCGTGATTAATGTGATTGTTTTGAGGAAGTCAACAAATCAAAAGAGTGGGAAATCAAAACTCAAACTTGGCAAAATCTTGTTTTGAGCTGTGATTTAATTGTCATCTCCGAATCATTAGACATTTCATCATATTACTTTTATGATCATTATTTTGATGCATTAGACTAGAAAAATTAGATTTTGAAATCTTCTCTATTGGATTGGGTCTACTTTGATTACTTGTATCATCTATCCTCCACTAAAAAACATAAATATTAATTTTAGCTAGCTTAATTAAAGCCAATCCTTTTATAGTGCACAAGTATAGATTTGCTCCTTAACGACCCGAAATACTTTGATTTATAAATAGTTTTTGAATTGCATTGGAATCTCATAGTCACAAACATTAAGGTACAAAAATGCAATGTTACTCTGTCCACCCAAAAGAAGCATTTGCTTGTTGATAGAGAATAAGAATTATCTAACTACACATCGAGCGTTTTCTTAAATTCTTCATAAAAAAGTCCTCATATTTTGGAGAATCACTTGAAACTTGATGAATATCCACTACCAATTCCAACTTCTCCCTTATATATTCCTTTTCTCCATTTATACTTGAAGATGTGATGGAAAGTATCCTTTGAGACTCAATCATCCTTTCCTTTATCTCATCAAGTTAGACAGACATTTCAATTTGCATCTCGCGAAGTTTTAAGCACATGTCCATCACCGAGTTATTAACTATCGACTCCTCATAGTAATATGGCGTTTGAGGCAGATCATAATATTTTTCGCCCCCACACACTCTTCTTCATAATTAACTGGTGTTTGTGAATGTGCATACTTATCATAGAAATTAGATATATGTAATCCAAATATTTGTGTCTGCGGATATTGATCAAAATCTGAATGTTATGGTGAGTCACTTTTGTTACTTGTAGTTTGCACTCACCCACATAAATTTCTGAAATTTAATCAAAACAACAAATCCGTGAATGGAAAAGTGTGACATATAAAAAATAAAAGTACAAAAATAAATGAGTAATCTAAATGAATCACTAAACCCAGCTAACAACAAGTTAACTCGTTGCTCTTTGGTAACAATGCCATTTTGACGCTGCGTATTTTTGTAACTCAAAGTTAGTGACTAAGAGATTTCAACTATAATTCAAAAACTATTTATAAATCGAATTATTTTGAGTCGTCCAATGAACAAACTTAAACTTTTACACTACAAAAGGAATAGCTTTCATATAGTTAGCTTGAATTAATATTTTGGTTTCTATTGTAGAAGATAATTAATGCAAGTTATCAAAGTAGAGACAATCCAATAGAGAAGATTTCAAAGATTTCCCTTGTTAAATGCATCAAATCAATGATCAGAAGAGTTAATGAATTGAAGTTGGCTATTAATCCCAACTCAAACAAGATTTCACCAAGTTTCAGCTCTGATTTCAATGATTCAAGTCTCACTCTTCCGATTTATTGACTAGCTTGAGACAGTCACATTAATTACGAATTTTTATTATGAGGATCAGTGTGAAAACTCAGATAAAGCAAAAGCCTACTCTTCTAATATCTAATGCTACTTCCGTAGTCATTGAACAATTATACAATTTTATTCAATGATTACTCTAAATCTCTATTTTCTATTATGAAAGTTAGAGTAAGTTATGTTCATATAAGCATTTTATCAAACACCAAGTACGTTTGATTATCAAACTATGAGAAAGAACACCAATCATATAACAATTCGTCCAATCTCTTATCTAATCTTGAATCAAGAGTCTGGAATACATCAAACAAGGTCCATTGGTCATTGAACCAAGCTACTTATCACAATACACCGTAAAGGAATCCGTAGACGAAATATTCGAAGTAAAATTACGAGTACACAATGTTAAATATATAAAACTAAAATCTAATACACATTTGGATCATTCCCAAGCATGAATGTTGTCTCTTTCTCTTTGCGTTTGTCGCTCCTTTTCTTGCCAAATCCACCTCCTTACTAAAATCCCAAAAAATGTGTTTATATAGTATAGGTCATGTAAGGTCCGGTAGGTGGGGTCAGGTAATTGTCCCCAAGGCAAATTTTGTCCAAATGTTTGAAATGTCGGGTGGGACGGGTAGTTTTGGCTCCCGCCCAACCAACGCAAGTTGCTGCTATTTTGACGTTGATATGACCCTCTTAACCACTAAATTTGGTTTTGACACATACTAGAGATTTGTAGATAATTGTGAAATAGACAGCTTGATTAGTAACTGTGTCTAGGTTATGTTTAAGAGGTGTTTAACCACATATAAAACAACTCAGACATAAAGTAATTAAGACTCTGAATTTTGTAACTAAGTTCAACACAATGTGAGCTTGATCAGGGGGAGCCTAGTGGAAACAAATTCACAATGTTTCGAACAATATACAGAATTAAGAGTTTGATAGACTTCCTTTCTAAAACACCACTATCACCCGATTTAGGTATATAGTTATGATAGACTCCACATCTACCACCCCAGAGATACCACCTTTACTTCCCATTCAAACAACTCTTCAGTTCTGGTTGATGCTGAGATAGAGCTCAACACTCCAGTAAGTCTTTCTCAGTTCGAACGAAACACTATCTCCATCTCAAAGTATGGTGTACTTCCGGTATAATGTATTCGTGTTTTTCATTTTTCTTAGTTTGTTATTTTGCTTCTCCGTGATCATGCCTTTTCAATCTCCCTCCGTTAGATGCTGCCGTGAATGATCGTTCATGTGGACTTTAGAACTTTTGATAACGTTCTTCTTTTATTCGAGTAACTGCCTACGGTAACTATAGGGCGTTTTGATGCTGGTAGTTATTACAGGCGAAATTTCAAGGAATACGTGATCCTCTCGAGTCTCGTCTTCTATCCTTGTGCGAGCTTCTACTTCAGATCATGTTTTTCTATCTTGACCAACATCTGTACATGCTTTATTGTTTGCATGATCTACATATGTTTGCCAACCTATTTGTCTCACATACTAATGCACATCATGGTGCATAATACAATGGGTTAATTACGGATAACCACCCGTATAATATGCTATATTCCACCAAACCACCCTTATATTGAAATAATACATTCCACCACCCTTATAAGTATAAAATTTCCAATCAACCACCCACGCACTGTACTGTCACCGTTACCGTTAAATATATTAATTTTTTAATATAATAATAGTATTTTTATTACAATAAACCACCTCTATAATAAATATGTTTCCACTTCGCCACCTTTACAATCAATTTTGTTTCCATTTAACCACCCTCTCCGTTAACTGCCGTTAACTGAGGTGGTTCTCTGGAAAGTTTTTAGTTATAAAGGTGGTCGAATGTAATATTACAATATAAGGGTGGTGGCATGGAATATGGCATATTATGCGGGTGGTCATCTGTAATTAACCCTAATACAATACTTACAAATTATTCAACTTTCAGATGATATATAGCTTGTTTTATTTAGACATCAGATGCGTGTTGTAAAAGTTGTAAAAGACATGAATCTCTAGCTGATGAGTTCATTTGTTGTTGATTTATCAACTTATTTGAAGCACTTTTGTTCCGTAATGCATCAAAGTATGTATTTTGAGGATTTGGTTCCTTTGCGACCCCAATGCACACGTGTATTTTGTCATCTCAACTATTTGCACTTTTAAATTAACTATATGCACATTCAAAAATGTATTTTTACATTTGCAAAACGATCAAAAAACGTTCACTAAATGACAAATATGCAAAAGTGCAAATTCATGACCGTTGGATCAATTTGAAAGTGGGGGTCGCAGAAATCGTAGGCTAAAAGGGAGTCGTAATTGAGCGTTACTCTATATCTTGATAACTCAACTCTACACCATAAATAAATGATCAAATAATCATAAAATGTGAGACGAATAATCGATTAGAATACCTACTTATCATCAGCAAGACAATCGAATGTGCATTCATTTTGATGTGTGAGAGCCCATCTGATACACAGCAAATGCAGAATCATATTTGTCAAGATTCTATGGAATGAAAGTCAACCAAGTTGGCCTTGACCATTTAGTAAGATGGAAAATAGTACAGGGCAACTATGTTGTGTCCATTAGCTAAGGCCTAAGCTGAAGGCTGAAGCTAGCTGTGCGTGACATGAATGCGATGATAGGGATAAGGACAAAAGGCCCACAACCTCTTCTCTCGCATAAATTATCATTTGACTGGTCTCCACCTTTGACCAGTCTCCTCTCTGTTCTGTTTTCTGCTGCTCTGAAATGCCATAACCTGATCATCTTTCAGTACTTTGTCAGAAACAACTGTCTCTCTCTCTCACTCACTCTCTTTTTATATTCATTAAAATAAACTGCACTTTATGAGCTGCCAACTGAAACCCATTTACAGTCACAGTTGTAAACGAGTGCATTCCACGCTCCTTCTCCATCACTCAATCTGGTCTGGACCCCCTCCCCGGCCTGGCCAAATATACCAATTATGATTCTACTGACTCATTACAACAAATAATGTTTAGGGTTTACAGCTCAACTATTCATCAATCCATCTACACTGTACCATCATCATACTATGCTGGCTTCATGAACAATAATGAATAATGCTCAAATGGTTAATTTGCTAACTGGGTGGTGGTGCTCTCTGTCCATTGTTGTTTGATGCAGCAGCTGCTAGAGCTAAAATGGAGTTTGCAAGATTGTTGATGGCATCAACCACTCCGCTCATTCCTTGTCTGTTGACTTCAATTCTCACCTCTTCAATCTGCAATCTCCTCTGCTTCAATGCCACCATTTCTCTATGTCTCTCTTCTTGCCTTCTCTCACTCTCCTGCATTGTTTCTGATATTTTGAACATTGCACTTGCCATGTCACCACCCTCCTCATCTTTGCTTGACTGTCCTTCCCCTGCTGGCATTTTCTCTTTTCTCCTCTTCTTTGCTGGCGAGTCTGAACTCGTATCAGACTCTAAAGGAATCTTTTAAACATATAAAAATGCATAATTTATAAAATGGTATGTATAAAACATGTACATTGCATAATCATGATATGAAAGGGAGGTGCAGGATACCTACTGTTGCTGTTGTTGTTTGATAAAGCATTGGCTGAGAAGGGTATGATGGAGGAGCCAATGCTGCCACATTCACTTGTTTCTGCTGTTGCTGTTGTTGTAGTAGTAAAGAAAGTGCACCTGAGGTTGAGGGTATTTGCTGAACAATGTCAATACTACTAGGTGGTGGTGGAGGTAGAAGAGGAATGAGAGTAGTTGTGGCAGGAGAAGGAGAAGTTGATGAAGATAGTTTCTTCTCCACAACTTGTACTAAAGCATCATAAATGGTTGGCAACATATTTGATGGCAACCCTCTTTCTTTCCTTTCACTCTTCTCCATGTTCCAATATGAGGATTGCTGCTGTTGTGGATTTAGAATGAGATTTCTTTGATAGTCTCTAACCTTCTTGTAATCTCTCATGAGATTATCCCATTTGTCATTACATTGATTTTGGCTCCTGAAACAGCCTTTTCTCCAGCAGTAGTCCTCAACCCACTTCCATCTCAGTTCACCAGCTGCTTTGGTAGTCATTTGTTGACTGCTTCCAGTAGTGGTAGTCAGTTGTTGCTGATGTTGTTCACTGAGTGTGGTTGTTGATGATCTTTTGAGTCTCCTCTCATCATCCATCTTCTTAGCTTCAATCAAGATCATTGTCTCCTGTAGTGTCCAGTTTCCTTTACGGTATTCTCTCATACCAACAATGCCACTAGTTATAGGTGCCTGCATTGCTGCTGATGATGCACTACCTCCTCCACCACTACTTTGATCAGCCATTATTGAGTAGAGGTCAACAAAATGATATGAATATTTGACTGCTAGCTTCTATCTCTATCTGTTGGAGGAGAAGTAGAAGAGAGAAAAGAGTCCAGCTGGGAGTGGGAATAAGACATGGACTGGCCTTTTCTCTTCTAGTTCCAGTTCTTACGCTTTGAATTTGGAAACCCCAAACAAGGATAATCTTTTTTATTACTATTTTTATTTTTACTTATCAACTAAATAAACAAATAAAATGGTTATTCTTACTCTACTATTTACAAAATGAGCTAAGAGCACTCCCCACCAGGGTTTATTTTACCATGAAAATCTACCGTGACAGATGGTACAAAATATCATACATCCCCACCATGGTTTTTTGCATGATTTTTTTTGACCATCCAATGATTTTTTCATAGTTTTTCATGAAAAAATCATACCATAGTAGAATTTGAGAATCTACCATGAGAGCTGAACTAATCAGATGTACTGTGTCAGAACTTTTTACCGTTCATATTAGCTATTATAATGATTATATCTTAAAAATAACAAAATTTTGATTTTAAAAAAATATACCATTTAACTAAACTCTTTTAATTCTACAAATGGACATTTTGATATATTTTTGAATAATTTTATTTGTTAATTAATGAGTTTGAGAAGAAAATTATGATTTTTTCTTGTGAATCATGGCAGGGATGTCCATGATCTTTTTTACTATGAATCATGATTTGATGAGAGATAAAATTGAAGAGATATGGATGATATATTTTTTGTAGCCTCTAATGCAATTTAGTCCATGTTATACAATTGATAACATTATGTAATGGTAAAGTAGAGACAAATGAAGTACATGAAGAAGAAAAAAAGTACAAGAAGAAAGTTGATAGATTTCTTATTTACAATCGTCAGTTATACATACAAGCAGTGACGGATCTAAAATTTAACCAGAAATTTTGTTAATTGGAGGCTTAAAATTAGTTTGCAAACTTAGGTATCATCATATGGATCATATAGGCATAACGGCATGCATCAAGTCAATAAATTATAAGATCAAATTTCTTGATTAAAAGCTTGTATGGAATAATGTGAGTTGCTTTAATCTAAATTTTAATTGTAAAGCTCGGTTATTAAACATGTCGGATATGTCACGAGCAGGAAGGGATATATCATATATGTAGAGACTGTCTTGGCTAAAAAGTTAAGTAAATTGAGAACAAAAAATAATTAATTCAAAGTTTATTCAAATTTATTGAATATATTCCTATAAAATAAGAAATTAGCACAACTTAACAATAGTTGTTTATAGGCTCAAATATGATCATAGTATACATAAGTTTGAAACTATTAATATATTTTTTTTAAATCACTCAGGGAATGGGGAGTTAGGATCTATAAGGATATTAATTTTTTGAAGACACGAGGAAATCATCTTAACCGTTGGTTTTGATTAATTAAACGGTTTATATTAAATTAATTTTAATTATCATTATCAAACATTGGATGAATAGAAATCAATGGTTGAGATGATGTCCTTCCTTCCTACAAAATGTATGTTTTTTTATTGAATGAGTACAAAGACTCAGATAGTACATAAGAGGACTTAATCCCAATCGACTAGCGAATGGAGACCTTGAACACACAAAAATTAGTCTAAGCATAGCGTGGGCGAGATACTTTGCCTCAGTACAAAGAATAGGTGAACAAAACTGACAAAAGTACGCGATGGTAAGCACTAGATGGAAGAACCAATCCGAAATACATGATCTCCAAGATTTCTGTGATAATAAAGGGATATGAGCGTGAATCTTTAAAAAGGTAACCTTTACAAAATGTATGTTGACTCTCTAGAACTCTTTCCATTGAATGAGATATTATATTCTACTGGTTTGAAATTTAAAATAGATAAAAAAATTTAAAATAGATAAAAAATATTTAATGAATTTGAAATTTAACTTAGTTAATATAAACTTAGATGTTATAATTTGATGGAAATTAATAATTTGATTTATAACATTTATTCATATAGTATTTTTTAGGTGATGAAAATTATTTTGTTGGGCGCACGAGCCCCACCCCTTAATACACTAGTTTCACCCCTGCATACAAGTCTTTATGTATTTCACATGATTTGTTGGAAGACACAAATTTGAGTAGCTCGATGATTTATAATTTGGTTAATTTCAGAAAGACATCTAGATAAAACCACCGTAATACGTATTTGCATAAAACCACTTGTATAAGTTGCGTTAGATGTTGATATACACGCGTGAATGAAGCGCGTTAATTATAATTAGTTAGGGTACATTTTAGAAAATCAAATATATAACACTTATAATTACACAAAACCACCTCTATATTAATTAATAGTTTAATCAATAAAGTCATTTTAACTGTACATCTATTTGAACTTACTGTAAAATTATTCATTTTAATTGACATTTTTATATATTCAAAAAAGCAAGTTACTATATTTTGACATACATTAAATAAAAGAATATATCGGATAAATATTTTAGCAACAACATAATAGAATATTTTATGATATTAATATTCAATAATACACATAAGAAAATTTTATTCTTCCCTTACTTTTATGGAAAAGTATATATCTAGTTTTTTGAAAGTAAATAATGATGAAAATTGGGTGCGATGTTTCATGAATTATAATGTATCATTTCATAAAATAAAATATTTATATCATGTGATTAATGAAATGATTTAACATGGTTGGTAATGTGTTATTTAATGAAATAAAATATTCATATCACGTGAATACATGGAATAATATAATATCATGAATCTTAATGTAATACTTTATAAACAAAAATAAGAAATATTAAATGTTTGGTATAATGATGTACTATGATTTATGAATCCTAATGTCTTATTGAAAGAAAAATATTTGAATCATAACAAATATCAATCAAATAATATATATTTTATAAATCATGTAGATTTTTTAAAAACAAACTATATCATTTAAATTAATATTCAAAATGAATATATTATATTGTTTTTTTACATTTTGTTTTCAGGGAAAGTTCAAATGAAAACATATTTTATAATGAAAACTTAAACAATTGTAAGCCTTAAGATATAACAATTAAATGATTTAGATTTATTACCTCATTAAAGTTAAGAGTTAATTACGAAAAACCACCCTCATAATATGTGGTTTTTGACGGCCCCACCCTTATAATGTAATACTACAGTAACCATATCTTTCTCTACTTTTGTTATCATTTAACCACTACTCCGTTAACAGAAATAGTGAAGTGCTAACACAAATGATTATAGAGGTGATGAAGTGAAAAATCGTTTATTATACAAGTGGTTTACTAGAGTAAAAACAATACTATTATATTCAAAATCTATTAATTCACGGAATATTTGACGGAATAGTGTCAAGATGGTGCTTTTATAATGAAACTAAGGTGGTTTACTGTAATATCACATTATAAGAGTGTTGTCATGAAAAACCCCCTATTATGAGGATATTTTTTTCGTAATTAACCCTAATATCAATCATTTTTAGTAATGAAAGGGCACACTTGTCATTTCAAATCAATATAACTCATAAATGGATTATTTTAAAGTGCATTACAATGTTTACTTTATATAATTTGATTTAAAATTTTAATTAGTGGTTATAAAAAGTGCATCACGTGCCTCAATTTGTTTAAAACATTGTAATATAAAGTGCATCACTGGAATTTCAAAAATGCATCAAAATTTTAAAAAATTGTATCATGCAAACTTTGTAATGCACTTTAAAAAATAATAATTTGATGCAATTTTTAAAAATATTGTAATGCACTTTAAAAAAAACATTTTACTGCACTTTCAATAAGTCATTAATGATTTATATATATAATATATTTATAAGTGTGCCCCTATAATAATGAGCATATTAATAATATCATTAACCACATCCATTGATTGTTTGATCGTGTGGTTCGTAGTGATTCTAAGTTTTAATTTTAAGAGTAGTTTGATCTAATTGATTGCATTTTTTTCTCCAACCCCGTTCCACTCCTATTTAACAAATATTTGTTAGATATATTTTTTCTAAAAGATAGGGATTACGTTTTCAAAATATGGTTGAAGAATATTCGAGATATTCGTTAGTCTGCAACATGCTTATCTTCTCGGATATTCTAATATCCGGGAATATACACCTTCCGATATTGCTGCGAACTCCTCTACCGTGCATTCAGCTCTTGCTGTAGCATCTCATGTTGCATCTTCATCTTCCAGTTTTGCGTCTAGAGTTAGTTACTATTATAACTTTGATCTGACTACTTTTCATAGCTATTTTGTTCAAAAACGTGTCATATATCTAATTAAACTAACATAATGAGATTCATGAGTCCATAAAAATAAATCCACTTTGAATAAGTCTTTAATTCCACATACACTTCCTTTATACTAGCCGTGACTTTTTTCAAGGAGATAGGATAATGGACCATCTCCCTTAAAATATATAGTAATCCAAAAGTTTGACAAGCTGATCCACTACATGGTCTTCTATAGAATATAGTGTAGTTTAAATCAACATTTATCCTCCAGGTATATCGAAAGTATGGGAATATATATCTTGGTCAATTATATCGAAAGCATTTCTCCGCACACGTATGAAAATGAACTACTCATAAAAGGGAGCAAGTATTCATGGTCAATTAAGTCACAACCGTTAACACCGACACCAAAATCTCACTGAAATGAATTATATGACAGACTTCCAGGAGTTCAAACGTGCGAGTAAATTGAGAGAAAGGCTTTACATTTTAAGAATTTTGGAAGATACGAAATATTAATGGGACAACATGAACCCATCCCTAATGATGTTGTGCATGCTATATTATTGTAGTACTAAAGCTAGTTTTACTTCTAACGATGTACAAGACATCACCATCCAAAATTTTGATAAAATCATTAGATGATACTGTTGTGTTGGGATATAATGAGAATAGAGTGCAGTTTTTTTACGATCTCTAGTCAGATGGAGTCTGATCCAACAGTCAGATGGAGTCATAAGGTCTCAAACTAAAATGGATATCTTAAATGAACACCACTCGATGAGAGTATCGGACTAACGCATGGTTATCAATCATACGTTATGATTTGTATGTATGGGAATAAGAACTTGAAGCATGCACATGCATGCAAACACCAATCATCATTCGAATCTTCACCGTGATTTACAGATATGATATATATCAAATTAAATGGTATTTCTACCTCAAAAGCACCGACTGCATGATACTTGCAGTTGCAGACTAAAATAATTTACTAGGCATGCATAATCTTTACGACCAACCAAAATATAATTCCAACGTGACAACATTATTACCTATTTCTCCTTTTTCTTTAATGCATTACTGCAATAAAAACAAGAGAGCATATAATGTGTATTTTGCTGGCAAATAACGACGGCTTAATGTTTGACTGGAAAGGACGGTCAGGTAAGCCTGCAACAGACGAGTCGCTTTCTATCTCTCGGACTAATGCAAAAAGTTTCAAAGTTGTGTACGAATTGTGTCAGTGATGGGGTCACCTACATTTTTATATGGTCACCCAAATCCGGTGACAGCTGACCGGTGAAATTGTCTACAAGGCACCATTAATCAGAGGTTGTATCATGTGGAACTCTTCCTTTTCATGAATCTATGGATCCCCTTTGCAGCCATTGATTGCATTTTCATTTTGCATTTTGGACGCACCAGATTGTGCCACGTGTTTGCATTTTTGAAATGCACACGTGAGTTGCACATGACAAATGCACATGTGAGTTGCACATGCTCATTAATGCGCTGACACAATCTGGTGCGTCCAAAATGCAAACAGAAAATACAATCAACGGCTGCAAAGAGGGATCCATGGATCCATGAAAAGGAGGGTTCCACATGAGCCAATCTCCCATTAATCATGCAACACCTCAAAATATTCGGCCTCATGCAAATTATCAATGGAATAAAATAAATGAAGTAATTTCTATAATAAAAAAAAACAAGTACTTTGACAAATTAGTTAATTCGAAAGCAAGTATAATGCTTTTAAGTCTTCGCTTAGTTTATTATAATTCATTTCCCACCTAGTTTCCTGCACTTGTTAAGTCGATAAATTGTAATACTTCAGATGTCAAAGAGATAAATCTCAAAAGTTTATTGAATATAATTATATAAGATTGTCTAATGCATGAAAATAAACTAACTATTTATACTAAAGAAAAATACTAATTCTAAGTTTCTAACCAAATTGTCGAGTTTCTAAGTAGCCACGCTCATCAACAATAATATATGTGGTGCAACTTCTTTCACAGCAAACTTAAACAACTTTTCATCCCCTCTTGAAGCTGTCCTTCGGATGTAATGATATGTCCGTTTATTTGCAAGCTCATCTTCAATGAATTTCTTTTCTTCACGATGTACATCAGCTTTGATAGGTTGTGTATCATTAATTTTGGGTACATAATTAGCTTTACCGGATACTCCTGTTCATGAGACAAGGAACGGAGTGGAGTTTCAAAGAATTTTTAACCAAATACTTTACGACATCATTAAGAAGGATTAAGTAGAATGGGTATATATCACTTACATAAAAATTTCAAGCTCTAAATGATGTTAAATCCCCCAACAATCATCTACAATAAATATGAAACCAGATTGCAATCACACTCTTCCAAAATATTACAACTTCACAACCAAACATTCACATCATATCAATAATCAAGTTTTTGCAGATTTATCTTATTGTTTGAGACCAAACTTTATAGCTTTGTTTCTTTCTACTCGTAATGAACCAATAAACCCAATATATCTTTTCAGAAAGTTTATTCGGAGAAGAATATAATAGCATTTGAAAATCACAATTTGGAAATTAGATCACACAATTACAAGTCTATGAAACTTACTGCAAAACTGTCCAAACATATTCCAAACATCTTTTAAAAATCATATAATATCGTTAACTAACGAATCAACTCGGGATATTTATACTACCAAAAAGCTCATTTTGAGTAGAATATGATCCGATTTTAAATCACAGAATTTCGACCCTTCAAATACTAATTATTAAGGTTACAAAATAAGTCTACAAACTGAAGAATTTTTTAGCAGACAATATATCACAACTTCAAACTCAGATTCCAACCAACTCATTAAAAACAAGCCCCAAAAATAAGAACACATATGATTTGAAACACTAAATTTGGATACTTGAAACAACTTTTACACCCTCCTAAAAATTATACCTCAGATATGTCCTTTTTTGGTTTACCATCAAGTTATAATTTGAACAATAAATTTTGAAAACTACACATAACGACACAAGTATTTATCCAACGCGCTCAGAATATTCTCCTTAGTGCTTCATTATGATATAATCAACATCACAAAATATTCAGGACTTGCTTTCTTCACATACCCGCACAACTTTAACAAATTGACAAATTCTTCATTCCAACTGGTCCACCATGATCATCTTCAACTTATGTTTGGAGAGAATCATCTTGAGAGGACATATTTTTTCTACTAATGAGAAGAGGAAAATAATCCATTTAGAAATAGAAATAAGGCATCCATATGACACACTCTCTTCTCCTTCTCAACCATTTGTTTTCTCATTAAATTTCCATCCTTATCGTGTTAATAATTTTAGTTTTTTGTAGTGTTTTTGTCAAAAACCACATTTCCAATACTACTATATAGACGAAACCATCCCTTCAGAGACTTAACCATCCGCATATATGAAAATTATTTAATATCAACACAATTTCACTGTTCATGAAGGTGTACCGGTTATATTGACCATTGACCACCCTGGTTTACTAATTATTTAAAATTAATAATGATCTAATTACAAAACTATGAAATAATTAATCTAATCAATTTACCCTACAAACAAAATATGTCAAAGATTTTGACAATGACTTTGAACCGGTTCAGCGCCGGAGGCACCTTCAACCGATGCTTCAAGATCCTCTTCTTGTGATGAATTCCTCCTCCAGTTTCCATGTAGCTTCTCTTTTTCAGAATGATTACTCCATTGTACTTTCACATAGGGTATCACTCGACGTCTTAATTCTTGCCTCTTTTAATCAACAATTCTTACTGGATGCTCCACATATGCTAAATCTCGTCTATCAAGTTTCAGTGGCTCCAACTCTGCCATTTTGATCATTACTTGAAATACCCTATTTATCGGCTGACAGCCGTCCTCTCTAGGGATAAAACCCTATTTATAAGCTGCTGAATTTTCAAACTGGGCTAGGCCAAACAGATCCGCGGACCCTAAAAAATTAAAGAAAACTCTTTAGCGTCCACGACTGACGTCAGCATGAAGTCATCCAGCTCCGTTCTTCATTTTCGTTATCCGAATGCGCGTAATATGCTCCATATGCTTGAAAAAGCTCTCATGCAGTCTAAATATGTATGAAATGCAAAACATTACGAAAAGGTAATATTTCACCAACAGAACATATTAAATAAATAGAATTAATATAATGATGGATCGTATCAATACACTTCATTAAAAATATTGATGATAAAGTGCATAATAAAACATTTTCCAAATTACAATCGCCGCCCTGCCAACAAGTTTTTTAATTAACATAGCTTTCTCCAAAGTCCACCATTCATCTGCCATTCCCTTGAGCTTAAATGTAGCAAACCGGACTTTTTTATCACGTGAACAATTCAAAGTCTCAAGAATCTTCTCACTATTCATCATTCATGCATCGACCTCTGACGGATCAGCCAACCCCACAAACCTTCGTGGATGCAAATTGACGAACTCTGTTAAACGACTACGACGAGGTGCATTAACTTTTGCGTTTTGCAGGACAACCAATTCACATCATTCAAATTGTGGTTCTCCATTCTCTTTCTGTCCCTCTGTACGTAATATTGCATCCAAGTCAATATAAAAAAATCATATACATTGTTAAACATATTAAAGAAAATATAATTTAAGTGTCCCTAACTTACCTTCTCTCACACATGTATCTAAGTCAGTAAATAATTTTTTTAACTCTTAATCTAAACCTTTTACTTTGATACCAAAAATGTAACACGCCAAAAATTTTAGACTTCAAAAGAGTTGTCACATTGGTCGTGCGTACTCGTACCAAGAGAACGCACAGGGCCTCATGCAAATTACTCAGTGAAATAAAACAAATAAAGTAGTTTCTTTAATAATAAAGCAAAACAAGTATCTTGGAAAATAGTAAGTTTGAAGGCAAGCACAATGTCTTTAAGTCTACGCTTATTTTATTCTAGTTCGTCTCTCACTTAGTTTCTTGAACTTGCTAAGTCTCTAAATATCTAAACAAATACAATTGGAAAATATGAGTCCCCAACTCATTAAGCAATATACACCTAAACTAGTATGATATGAAATAAGCTGGGTTACAATGAACGCAACAAGCAATAATTTGAGAATATACGTTTCTTGAAGTGGAAGTCTGAATAAGGTTCGATAATCTATCTAGCTAGCATGTGATCTCTGATATCGCGTTTTATTCCCCACTACAGGCAATTGCACGTGTTTATCCTCTTCGTAGAGAAATTGGACGAGTTTACCCTCCCCGTAGAGCAAATGAACAAGTTTACCCTCCTCTTAGAGCAACTCGAATACCGGTAGATTCCGAAATTTTTACGGAGCAAAGGGTGCTGGGTTTTAGGAATAAAATGGATCATCCCAAAAAGATGCACGCTAGCAATGCGTTTTAGCAGTTTTCGAGCTTTCGGTGTCAGAATAAGGCCATAATACCTTGTTTTGAAGAGAACGACGAGCCCGTCAGGACTTGTGAGCTTCGCTCGTGATGTATGGTGTTTTTTGGGCTTTCGAGCTCGTTTACAATTTTATTTCTATTTTATAATGTTTTTCGAGTATTTTCGAATATTTTTTTGATTTTTGTTTTAGGGCTTTTTGTTTCCCTATTTAAAGGAAACTTAGCTACAATTGTTAAACAATTTATTTTTGACAGCGCGTCGTTATGCACTGCAAATCTAAATCTATAATCCTATTTAAAACAAGTACAGTAGGAAGCATGGTCGAACTCAAGGGAAAGTAGTCTAGTCTAAGAGTTATGCTACTAGCTAATCCTACTCATATCAGGGGGTTTTGGAGAGTGTTTGTGACTACTAATAAAAAAACCACAGTTCAGGGAATTTCATTGCAACTAGTAATCTTAGACCAGACACGTTTCAACCTAGTAAATTACAGTTGTTCTAGTTAGATAGTCCCGCTAAGGTTGTTACCTAATTCTAGTTCTATCTTCTATTACCCGCTAGAGTCTCAAGAAGATGTAACAATAACCTAATCAAACTACCACAATAGCTCCACCGTTAGGTTTTACTACTATGACAATTTAAATAGATATCATGCAATTGCTATAAACCTAAGTTCACCGCTAGGCTGAGTTAAGCAAATAACAATACATGCAATTATTACAAAGAACTGAATTCAATAGATTGAAACTTGATGTTCAACAATCTCATACAACGTTGCAACTCAATTCCCCAAACTGTAGGGAATTTAGCTACTCCTATAAAACATTAATCTAAAACTGAATTTGAAGAGGAAAACTCTGCTGGTGGTCGTCCAAGCTCTCTTTCTCAATTAGGGTTAAAATTCTATTTATAATGCTGCTGAATTTTCTGAATTGGGTTGGGCCAGACAGATCCGCGGACTTAAATTCATTCTTTAGTGTCTGCGGATATAATTCTTCAGCGTCCATGGCTGGCATCAGCATGATGTCATCCAACTCTTTCTTCGTTTTGTCCTCCGAATTCGTCTAGAATTTGCTCCATAAGCATGTAAAATCTCCATTGCACTCCAAATATGCCTGAAACGCGAAACACTACAAAAAAGTAATATTTCACAAATAAAGCATATAAGAACGACGAAAATAAGACAATGATGGATCTTATAAATACGCTCCATCAATTTTGAGTTTTAATAAAATTTTGTAGGATTTTTCTTAGTAGTGTTCTTCCACGCACGTACGCTGCATCAGGAATTATGTTACTTCAAAATAAATACTTGAATGCAACGAAAACTACCTTCACTAAATACTCCCGTTCATAATACAGGGAACGGAGTGGGGTTTCAAAGAATTTATAACCAAACACATTACAACATCACTAAGAAGGAATAACTAAAATGAGTATATGTCACTTACATGAATACTTCCAAGCTCTAAATGATGAGAAATCCATTAACAATCACCTACAATAAGTATGAAATTAGATTGTAATCACACCCTTCCAAAACATTACAACTTCACAACCAGACATTCACATCATATCAATAATCAACTTTCTACAATTTATTTTCTGTTTAAGACCAAACTTTACAACCTCCAGTAAACCCAATATACCTTTCAGAAAGTTTATTCGGAATAGAATATTGTAGCATTTTGAACACAATTCCGAAATTAGAACACACAAATACAAGCCTTTGAAACTCACTGCATAAACTGTCCTAACATATTCTAATACACCAATGCTATCTTTGAAAATCATATAAAATCACTGCTCACAAAACAACTTAAGATATTCATGTCACGACAAAGTTGATTTCGAGTAAAATATTGTAATTTCAAATCACAAAGTTTCGAGACTTAAAATACTAATTAAGGTTAATTACAGATGTTAGCATGTATAATAAGCTATATTCCATGGAACCACTTGTATATACCAATATTGTATTCGATGATCTTTATAATTATCATCGTTACCAAACAACTACCTCTGATAACAAAGAGGTGGTTAAATGGTTACGGAAGTGATTATTGAGGTGAAGTGAAAAACTCATGTATTATATTGGCTATGTATTGTAATAAAAATATTATTACTATATTTAAAAATTAATATATTTAATGGAACAATGATAGGTAATTATTTGGTAACTTAAAACGTTACTGAGGTGATCGAATGCAAAATTACAATATAAAGTTGGTTTCGTTGAATATGACCTATTATATAGGTGGTCATATGTAATTAACCCTACTAATTATTAAGGTTACAAAATCAGTCCACAAACTGCAGAATTTTTTGGCAGACAACATATCCCAACTTAAAACTCAAACTCAAAAATTAGAATGCATACCTTATATCCCTAGAAAGATTGTCTCGCGTAGATTATTATAGGCCTTTGAAACACTAAATTTGGATACTTGAGAAAACTATTTTACACCCTCCTAAAAATCATATCTCAGATATATCATTTTTCGGTTTACCATCTAAGTTTGATTTGAACAACAAATTTTGAAAACTACATGTACCAACACAAGTATTTATCCAACGAGCTCAGAATATTCTTCTTAGTGCTTCATTCTGAAATAATCAACATCACAAAATATTTAGGTCTTGCTTTCTTCACATACCCACATACTCCCTCCGTCCCCTATTATAGTGAATGTTTAGTATTGGGCACGGAGATTAAGAAAATATGAAAAAAGTGAATGTGTGAAGATAATAATTAAAGAAAGGGAAGAGTTGTGAGAGATGAATTGGGTGAGAAAATGATTTGATTGATAATAAATGATGAAAGAAGTTAAATAGTA
The DNA here is from genome assembly GCA_006409495.1 of Sedum album. Taxonomy (NCBI): domain Eukaryota; kingdom Viridiplantae; phylum Streptophyta; class Magnoliopsida; order Saxifragales; family Crassulaceae; genus Sedum; species Sedum album. The sequence continues at coordinate 59,489 of QZGG01000027.1, forward strand.
GAGTAAAAATGATGGAAGATAAATTAATGTGAGGAAAGAATGAAAAACGAGAATGTCCATTTATGGAAACGTAAAGAAACATTCACTGTAATAGGAGACGTAGGGAGTATAACTTTAACAAATTGACAAATTCTTCACTCTTACAGATCCACAATGATCATCTTCAACTTGAGTTTGGAGAGAAGAATCTTGAGAGGATATTTTCTATTTCGGAGAAGAGGAAAACAATCCAATTAAGAATATAAATAAGACACCATATGACTCACTCTCTTCTCCTTCACAACCCTTTGCTTTCTTATCATTATCATGTTATTAATTTTAGTTCTTTGTAGTGTTTTTTTTGCCGAAAACCACCATTCCAGTACTACTATTTAGCCGAAACCATCTCTTCATAGTCTTAACCACCCACAAATATGATGTTTAATATCAACCCTTAGCTTTCTTATTAGATTTTTTTGACTTAGACACCCACATATTTTTCTTCCTTAATGTGTTTCAGATGCTGCTTCATTTTAATGCTGCTTCATACTCGAGGCAAAATATGCAAAGACCTTTCATATCCTTGTCGATGAGCTGCGCGTGTTAGGCTTCCTACACGCGCTGGGAGTTGATGTTGATTCTATCGCCAACCCTAGCATATGCGGTAATTATAATTTAATATTTATTATTCATCTAAATTTTTACTTGAAGTTTTTTGAAACTAATAGTTACAGCCTCATGTGAATTTGGACTGATGCACGCATCGAAAAACCAATTGTATCTCAGTTTGGTTCATGCCTGATGTTGGAATGCATTCACAAGTGACTCATGAGGATTATTAGGGCACTCCAGAGGAACATATGGGCGAGGGATGAGGGAAAGACGGCCTCCTAGTCTATTAACTTAAAGTACACACCATATTAGGCGACGTGGTCGTGGATACGTGTTTTATTAGTTTTTATAAATGTGAACTCCTAAATGCTAACTTAATTAGAAGTCGCATTTTATCACATTTAATCGACTCATCGAATCATTATAATAATAAAATCATAATCCGTTATATTAAACAAACAAATTTTAATCCCTAAATCTTATTCTTTGGGAACTCGCGGTTTGAAACAGCGGAATCAATGGAAAAATTAAACGCAGCGTATCAGTGCACATGTGGCAAGCCACATAAGCAAAAATATGACACGTCGTCAACGCTCAAAACAAACCGCGGCGGGATCGTGAAAAGGTGTCAGTTTTGAAACTCAAACTTGTAAAACACGAAATAACATTTCTCATGGGTAATATTTTTGATAATTTTCCGTGATTTGATGAAAAAAGAAAATTTTATGGATGGTAAAAAAAGCTAAAAAAGTTATAGTGAGCGTTTATTTAAAATAAAATTAAAAACAACAAGTAAATAAAATCATGTATTTAAAAAGTTGTTACTATTAGCAATATTATAATTTAATGATAATTATACTTATTGTCATTTGAAAATATTTTAACAAATATAAACTCTATAAAATTATTATAATTGTTACCATTTTTATTAACAAAATCGAAAGATTTCATACGATCAAAGAATTATTTAAAAAAACTTAAAATTACTCATTATGCTAACGAAACTTAATATTACTCATTATGCTAACGAAATTATACTCATCATGTACATATTAGCATGTAATACTAAACTTGTTTTGCGTGTGGTGTGAATGGTTTCACATGTTATTTTAAACTTGATTCTAACAATTCAGGTGGTCACGGTGAGTCCGGAAAGCTTAAATTACCCTAATTTTGAACATATGTCTCTTTGACGGACTTGCTATTCGATAGTCATCTTTCCTTAATGCATCGGACTTCATTGTTTGTATTTCTGTTAAATGGTTCGTACTGGCAATGACAAAAGAGAAGCTCCTGATTGTAGCGAATGCCAAAACAGAATAATGAGTTCACCGCTCACAATACCAGTTTTTTGTTGTTGATAACTTGGCACATACGACTATACGAGCACCAAAACAGTCCCTTGCATCATGAAACATGAGAGCACCAAAGCCCAATCAAAGACGTCACATACAGGAACCTCAACCGTCGACAAATGCTACATACTGCAACTTGTCGTCTGCGGCCACATCTGAGAAAACACTGTTAAGGAGCTAACAGCTGCTCTCTCTAGCAATTTATTGTGTGCCTACTGCTAAATTAAAACTACTTGGCTGATTCATACTTAACCCGCACAAAAACCCTATTATGAAGGTGGTTTTTGTACTTAACCCACACAAAAAATTGCTTTCTAGTATTGAGAACACAATGAAACAAATTTCGCGCGCAACAGTTCATGCGATGCATTTTTATCACTTCCAATACAAGCTGGTGATTAAGAACACAAATAGATTCCCCAGCTATTTAAACGCTCGGAAGAGACTAATGTTCCGGATTTTGAAATTTATAACTAAACTTTGATGGTGAAATAATCTTGCTCAAAATGGTGCAATCTCACATATCCATCTTCACCTCCACTGGAAAAGCTGCACAAACAAAACATAGCTCTTCAAAAACCAGTATTCAATATATAACAAATACATCGATGAAAGATGAAAGTTGCCCCATGCTCTAAGCCAATAACCTCATAAAGCGGGTTTGTAAACAATTAAACCATCGGAACTTTCTCCTTATACTATTGAAACTTTTCCCAATGCGTTGCACGTATTTTTCCCAGATCACACAATATGTTAAGAATGAGAATAACCCTTCCAATACTCAAACACTTTTAGCATAATTGTGTGTAATAAGAAATATATTAGGAACTAGAAGAGATCATCTAACTTATGGAAGATCATATCATCTCGATCAACTGAATAGGAAATTGGTACTATTATTAAAAAAACATCTGGCCAACATTTATCTGCTAATGACGTAAGCAGTTCTATAATTTATTAGTAGGTTAATAATAATAATAATGCTATATACCTTCGACCGTCCGGGTTAAAAGCCAGAGCATTTATTGGCCCAAAGTGCCCCTTCACACCAAATATCTCTTCGGTCAAAATCTGAGCATACGCAACAGAAAATACTATTAGAATCAAGCTAAAACATGAATAGACATAGTAAAAGATATACTGATATACCAATGTCTTACCTTGTCATAAAATTTAGCATCAAATTTTCCAGCACGATGATCAGTGGTAGTGACAGCAGACGCATCCTGCCCACCTCCGAGGACAATCTTGAGGGAAAATAGTAAGAAAAAAGTCACAAAAATAACTAACTATATGACGTAAATGATAGGGTACACAATTCATATAAGCTGATAGTTATCCGAGATCCGCAATTTATGATATGCTGATTTGAAAAACTATAATGCTTTGAAAGTATCAAAAACATGCTATTTATTATGCATCAAACCATCAATCTTTCATCGTTGTCATTAGGAATCAGGTTAAGTGAAAATTGAGGGATTGAGCACAGCAAGGAAACTCTGGTCCAAAAATTGGAGGCAGGAACTGAATCAGATCAGATTGGAAAATCAGTGGCTGCGAGAACTTTTCATCTTCCAGACACTTACTATACCACTAATGATATAATATGATTTGAAATATCGATGCTTTAACATTAAATCCCCCACAATGACAAAACTCAGCAAACAAAGTTGATGTCATATAACAAAAATTGTTTAACATTAAAAAACCAAGGCACACATTAGATTCAGAAAAACATACATGATCGAGAAGAGGAGACATTGCAACGGCATTTACAGGGCGTTCGGTGGCATATGTCTTAATTAAAGTCAACGTTCTAGTGTCCCATAGCTGCATGTTGATTACGAAAGAGATTAGCATCAGGAGAGAAAGTAAGGGTCTGTACTCTGTAAAACCTACCTTAGCAGACTTGTCAAGAGAACCGGAGACAAAATGGGAATCATCTTCTGACATTGCAAGAGAAGTTATAGTCTTTTTGTGACCATTTTCCTTGTCCGATTGACCAACAAGTTTTCCTGTCTGCAAAATGCAAAAAAAAGAAAAAAGAAAATAACAGAAGACACATGGCATCTGTAAAAACAAAGGCCATCATCAAGATCAACCAACCTCAGCATCCCATACACGGATAATTGCATCCTCACCAGCACTAATGATATTCTTGTTCAAGGGTCCCCAAACAGCTCTGTTGATTCTACCAACATGACCTTTGAGTACCAGCACAGACTCCGGATTCTCTACAAGAAAATACAAAAACTATTAAGTTCAATAATCATTGCTAGAGTATACAGCAAGAAAACAAAAAGAAAATCCTTACGGTCAGCAGGGTCTCTGGCAATGCGCTTGACATGAATGGCTGGAGTGACTTCCATGAATGGATCAGTAGTAATCACTGCAAGCTTATCGCCAACAGAAAAGTCTACCGACCTCGCGGGAGAGTCAAATTTAAATGTGAATTGTTGAGCTCCAGTTTGAACACTCCATAGCTTCGCAGTCTGGTCAGCACTGCCAGTAATCAGTCGATTCGAATCTCCTACAAAAAAATACAATTATTTTAAAACCCTAACTATATCAATTTTATGTATGAATTGGGGATTGTGATAAGACTTAAATACTTGAGACATCGCAACACCAGACGGCTCCGTTGTGGCCGCGATAAGTGCCCAATCTCTCGCCGTTATCGGCGAACCAGACGGTGGGAGTGTGATCTTTGGCGCATGAGAAAAGAAGGTCTCCATCTCTGTTGTACTTGAGAAATGTAAGTGGCCGTTCATGGCCTTTCATTAAAATCGGCCTCATGTCTGCTCCGGTCTAGGGTTTTTGCGATCCCACCGCCGCCGATAGCTTTAGAAATCTCGAGAAGAAGGAATGTGATTTTGGGCTGCTGGAGTCTCGCTTTTGGGACATCTCTATTTAATCTGTTTTAAGAATTAAGAGGGCATTTAGGTAATAATTGTTTTGGAAATGGACAAGTGGGAAACACATATTTTCGTAAAATAGTAGTATGTCATTTCCATCGTTAATTTCTATTCATTCAAAATTGATTGATTATCGTCATTCTCAACCGTCCAATCATCATATTAATTAAAATCCATTTTAATCTTAATATTCGGATTAGTTAAATCAATTATTGATATTAAGTCGTTAAGTCTTATAAAAACATGGTCTCTGTCGATCTTAAATCTAAGTGTTTGATATTATAAATAATAGAACAATTGCAATTCAATTACCAAAATTCATCTAAAAGGTATATTTGGAATACGAGAAATATAATTACATGTCTTCCCCCGATTTAAGCACACAACTTGTAGTCGCGAGCATCAAGACTTGGTGTTTATCGAGCTCACAAATGTTGTCACGCATCAAAAATGAAGTGAAGAAATAACGAATGAGTGACATGTGGCAATAATAATTTGGTAATTATATTCAAACGACTAAAATATCCTCAAACACTGACAACCGCGTTCTACTAATTGTAAATTTATAATATTTTCTCCTCTAATAATATCTGCATTGAAATCAAATTCGCTAAAAGTGTACTTGTTTACACATTATCGCTTTCAAAAAACGATTCTCATTTCTACAAAGAACTCAATTGTCACAGTTCTTTCATAGTCTCGCCTCTGAAAGCAGGTAGAATATCATGTTGTAAAATTATAAGACTTATCCTGTTTGAAAGTACCACATTCCTTATATTCATTTTCTTCTCTACTGCTTTCAGCAGTGAGAGCAGCTGGTCTAGGCATGCGGAGTACAATATCTAAATCCCAGATGCCAATCAACATACTCTCTTTCCATTCTCTGAAATCGCCACCATTCAACTCTTGAATGTGGCTGATGTTGCAGCACCGGAAGACATCGTCATAAGAGAGAGAAAATTAGGGTCCAATACTTCTCCAATTAAAAACCCTAATCAGAGTTTCCTCAATCTAAAGACAGCAGCCACCGCCGCCACCCCTCGCACCACTATCAACATTGTCTCCAGATCGCACAAACGCGTCATTACTTCTCATCACGTTGTGCTACTTAGCGGTGTTTCATCACTTTGTGTCGCACCGTATTGTACCTCCCTGCTAGGACCGGTCAGAGGGGAGGGCAAGAGGGGCGATGGCCCAAGCCCTTCCTCTCCGGAGGGCTTATAATGATTACCTTTTTGAGTGTTTGATTTAAAAATTTCATGCAGCATAGTGGTTCAGTACTCGCAGGGACGGAGGTATGTAGAGTTTTAGTAGGGCTATAGCCCAACCAATTTCAGAAAAATGCATTTAAATAATAATATTTATTAATTTAAAATTAAATATATCTATTTTTAGTACATGAATGATTGAAATAAAAATACTTTAGCCCAACTAAATTTAAATTTCTGGCTCCGTCCCTGAGTACTCGTCAAATGGCCTTAGCATATCAGTTTTGATTCGTGTTGTAGTTCGAATAACATATTTTAACTTGAGCGATGGCCCAGAGCCTCCCTCTCGCATAATTATCTTCAAGAGTCATTGCAGATTTTTTATTAGAACTTGAGCACAATAATCAAGTTCAGCTGCAGTAGTGTAAGGGAAGGATATGCCATGTATGATTGCTGCAAATACCGCTGCACAATCAGATTATATAATGACTTTTCGAAAACCCTTTTGTTTGGCCAGACGTAATCCGCAACATATAGCCCATAATTCTGCGTCCGAACTCGAACGAAGCGAAATTAAGAAATGTGCTTCGACAAAGACAACCAATCCCTTATTATTTCTACAACAGAGACATGTTCCTGCACTTTTCATCCACTTGTCCCGAGCTCCATCGACATTTATTTTCACATAATCTTTCTCAGGAATATTCCATTTTGACCTAAAAGTCATATCTGTAATTGTCAAATGGGAAATAAACTCATATTTTGTGTAACCATTCCCATCAGCGATTGCTCTGCATAAGATGGAGATAAGCTTTGTTCACCATATATCTAACAGGATTTCGATTAAACCATATTTGGCGAGCTCCTTGCAAGATAACTACCAAATCATCAGAAGAGTACTTGCAAGCGGTCTGAAATTTTGTTTATATCAGGTGGTGAGTTCACCCAAATTTGCCTTAACTTGTCCTGATAGCTGATGCGCAAGAAAGGCCAGCTGGCGTCCGACGTAGCGAAAGGAGGAAGATTCCTTCCAGCAGGTACGGAAGGCGGGAATTCGTCACGTAAGAAGCGGGAAGTGTGACGTCACGATGAGGATCCCGAGGCATAACAGAATGCGAGTGCAACTATAAAAGTGTACTGTTGCATTAATGAATGACATGAATAAACAATTATCCCTCTTGCTCTAACTTTCCTGCACTTCTGTTATCCCAGTCTCTCTCTACCTCTCCTCTGTAACAACTCGTAAGCATCATTTGGTGCTTTCATTGTCCATCATGCTGGAAACTCGCAGCACTACCAACGACTCCATCGCCGCGCTGACGACAGGCTTCACGGACATCAGTGTTCGCACCCAGGCCTTGGAATCCTCCACTCAATCGTTGGAAGCTATGATGAAGCAACAACTCGAGGCTACGGCACAGAACTCAGCCAAAGTGGATCGTGTCCTCCAACTGTATGAGAACTTGCATGACAAAGTGCAAGAGATGTCTTACACTGGGAGTCAGCCGGATAAGCGTCCAATGGGTTCGGCACCGTCGTCTCCTCTTCTGCCAACACCGCCTGGGTTTTCAAGTGTGACCAATCAGGCGGATCAACATCGTCCGCACCTTGAGAGCCCTCCGCGGCGATATGAACCTTTGGACGTACCTGCGGCTGCCGGGGTACGTTTTCCAAGGATCGATGCACCGTCGTTCAGTGGGGAGGACCCAGAAGAGTGGGTGTTCCAGATGAATCGTTCTTCGACCATCATGCTGTTCCTCTTGAACAACGTGTCATGGTAGCGACTTTTGCTATGATAGGACCTGCACTGAAATGGCTGCGATGGGTGCATTCAACCAAACAACTGACCACATGGGTGGCCTTCACTGAGTTACTGATGACAAAGTTTGGTCCCTCTGTTTATTGGAATGCTGAGGTTGCTTTAAACAAACTTCAGCAGACGCAATCTGTGACAGAGTATATATCGGAGTTTGAGACCTTGTCAACAGCAACACCCGGCCTAACTGAATCCAACCTATTGAATCGTTTCATGGCAGGCCTCAAGGAAGAGATTCACAGAGAAATTGTGCTCTTCTGTCTGGAAACTTTACCTAAGGCAATGGGGATGGCCCGTGTGGTTGAGCTCAAATTGCAAACAAGCCGACGATTTTGTCAGGTACTCCTCCTTCACGTCTTCCTATTAGAAAACTAACGTCATTTGAAATGGCAGCTCGACGTGCCCGTGGCTTATGTTTTAATTGTGATGAGCTTTTTACTCCTGGACACAAATGCAAACCTATGTTTCAATGTTATTTGGTGGAAGATTGTATTGATGAAGAAGCTTTGGAAGCTAAGGATAATGAGGTGGCTGATAGTTCAGATGACAACAGGGATGTCCCTAGTATTTCTTTCAATGCATTACAAGGCACCAGTATTCCTAGCACCTTGCGTTTGTCTGGGGTGATTGAGAGATGTTCTGTAACAGTGTTGGTTGACAGCGGGTCCACTCACAACTTTTTACAGTCAAGGGTGGCAAAGTTCGCAGGCTTGGTCATTGAACCATCTCGTCACCTTAATGTGATAGTCGGCAACGGTGACCAACTTCGTTTCGAAGGCTTATGTAGAGCGGTTCCACTGGTGCTCGATGGCATAGAGTTTAAGGTGGACTTCCATATTCTTCCGATTTATGGGGCTGACGCTGTCTTAGGGGCGCATTGGCTGGCTAGTTTGGGGGAAACTAAGTTTGATTACAATCAACTCTGGATGAGCTTCTTGCGCAACGGCTCTCGACTCCGTTTAACTGGGTTGCCAGCGACCACCCCAACGGCTCAGCTCTCTATAGGACAGTTGAGGCGAGCTACATCAACTCAGTCAGTTGAATCCTTATTTCAGCTCTCACTTTGGTCAGTTGAAGCATGCAATGTCTTGGTTAACAACTCCTTGCCTCAGGTGCCTACGGAGTTATCTAATGACCAAAGCAAGGAGCTGAGTCAGCTCATAAAGAAATGTACACATTTGTTCGCCACGCCCAATGGTCTGCCACCACCCCGACCATGGGACCACCGCATTCCATTAAAGGATGGCTCATTACCAGTTAGGGTGAAACCTTATCGTTATCCAAGGTTCCAAAAGCAAGAGATTGAATGTCTGGTGGAGGAAATGCTTGCGGAAGGTACCATTCGGGCGAGCACCAGCCCGTTTTCCTCCCCCGTTCTACTGGTAAAGAAGAAGGATGGAACATGGCATTTTTTCGTCGACTACCGAGCTGTGAACGCGGTGACAATTCGAGACCGTTTTCCAATGCCTACAGTGGATGAGTTGTTCGATGAGTTAGGAGGCTCACGTTGGTTTTCAAAACTCGATTTACGCTCAGGTTATCACCAGATACGTATGCACCCGGATGACATTAGCAAGACTGCCTTTCGAACACACGATGGCCACTATGAATTCGTGGTGATGCCGTTTGGACTTACCAATGCCCCGGTAACATTTCAAGCGGCAATGAATGATATACTACGACCAATGCTACGCAAGTTTGTGTTAGTATTCATGGACGACATACTTATATACAGTGAGTCCTGGTCACTGCACATGACTCACCTCCGACAAGTGTTTGATGCCTTGGGTGCTAATGCGTTAGTAGTGAAAGGTAGTAAATGTGCACTTGGTCAAGAGAGAGTCCAGTACCTGGGACACATCATTAGTGGAAAGGGGATGGAAGTGGATCCCTCAAAGATTAGTGCCATTCGTCTCTGGCCTACGCCCTCGACAGTGAAACACCTTCGCGGTTTCTTGGGGTTGGCAGGTTACTATAGGAGGTTCGTCCGCAATTTTGCGCAACGTGCTGCTCCACTTACAGAGCTACTGCGCAAGGACGCATTTGTATGGAATCCGGCAGCTGAGGTTGCTTTCGAGGACTTAAAGTTTGCATTATCATCAACTCCGACGTTGAGGTTATCGGATTTTGCAAAACAGTTTGTCATCAAAATAGATGCATCAGGTGTTGGTTTGGGAGCAGTGTTGTCTCAAGAGAAACAACCGATTGCATTCTACAGCAAGTTGTTTCCTGCTACCTTGCAGCGCAGCTCAACGTACAACCGAGAGTTAGAAGCCATAGTAATGTCCATCCAACGTTGGCGATAATACCTTCTGGGCTCGAAGTTTCTAATCATAACAGACCATCAACCCTTGCGGGAGATTCTCACACAAACCATTAACACCCCGGAGCAACAAAGGTGGCTATGCAAAATTATGGGCTATGATTTCGAGGTACTATATCGACCGGGAAAGGAGAATACCCCAGCAGATGCTCTTTCACGAGTCGGAGAGAGTACATGTCTGACTCTACAAGGGGTTTTGCAGCCGGTTTTTGGGCTACTGCGGAGTCTACGTCGATTGTTTATTGACCAAGAGGACGCAAAGAAGTTGTTGCAGGCCATTCTTGAGTCACCAGACACCCATGCAGACTACTCAGTGCATGATGGTCTTGTACTCTTTAAGAACAAACTTTACGTGCCAGATGATGCAACCATCAAAGACCTTCTTCTTCAAGAGTTCCATAACTCTCCGGTTGGGGGTCACGCGGGTATCACTCGCACCTTGGCCCGAATCTCCTCTTGTTTCTTCTGGCCAGGCATGCGTAAGGATATAACTGAATATGTTCGCAAATGTTTGGTTTGCCAACAAGTGAAGACTCTCAACACAGCACCTCCAGGGCTGCTCAATCCCTTACCTGTTCCGCAGCAGATTTGGCATGATTTGTCCATGGATTTCATCACTCACTTGCGCAAGTCAAGAGGCAAATCAGTGATAATGGTTGTCGTCGATCGGTTATCAAAATACAGCCACTTCTGTCCACTTGCTAGTGGATTTACGGCTGAATTTGTGGCTCAAGTTTTCACGCGAGAGATCTGTCGGTTGCATGGGATACCGGGTAGCATCGTCTCTGATCGAGACCCCATCTTCATGAGTTCCTTTTGGCAAGAATTATTCAAGCAACAAGGCACTTTGCTTGCGCATAGCAGTGCCTACCACCCTCAATCAGACGGGCAAACCGAGGTGCTTAATCGAATCCTGGAGGATTACCTCCAATGCTATGTTGCTGAATCTCAGTGCTCTTGGATGGATTGGCTATCTTGGGCAGAGTTTCATTACAAAACATCAACACATTCCGGGCTGAGAACGTCTCCATTTGAGGCAGTCTATGGACGTGCTCCTCCGCGCTTGCTTGATTATGAACCTGGCGCTATGACAGTTGCAGCGGTGGATGACCTTCTTGCGGCTCGGTCTCAGATGCTGTTGAAATTACGGGACAATCTGTTACGAGCCCAGCTCCGTATGACTCAGCAGGCCAATAAGCACAGGGTGGATGTGACATTCGAGTGTGGCGACTGGGTGCTTGTCAAATTGCAACCATATCGTCAACAATCTATGAAGGGTCGCACCTCTCCCAAGCTAGCAAAGAGATATTATGGTCTGTTCCGTGTCATTGAATGCATTGGTGCGGTAGCTTATCGTTTGGAGCTCCCTGCAAACAGTCGCATTCATAATGTTTTTCATGTTTCCATCCTTAAGCGCTGCAAGTCATCCCCTCCTTTTGCGGAGATTGTTTGGCCTAGAGAATTCATCAATGCTCATCCTCTGCTTCAACCATTTGCGATTCTTCGCAAGAGAATGGTGCTTCGGGGCAATCAAACTATCTCACAGGTCTTGGTTTAATGGGTGGGACAATCTGAAGCTGAAGCCACTTGGGAAGATGAAGTGCTTTTCCATGCAGACTTCCCAACCTTTGGCCACGAGGTCGCGGCCTCTCCGCGGGAGGGGAGTATTGATGCGCAAGAAAGGCCAGCTGGCGTCCGACGTGGCGAAAGGAGGAAGATTCCTTCCAGCAGGTACAGAAGGCGGGAATTCGTCACGTAAGAAGCGGGAAGTGTGACGTCACGATGAGGATCCCGAGGCATAACAGAATGCGAGTGCAACTATAAAAGTGTACTGTTGCATTAATGAATGACATGAATAAACAATTATCCCTCTTGCTCTAACTTTCCTGCACTTCTGTTATCCCAGTCTCTCTCTACCTCTCCTCTGTAACAACTCGTAGGCATCAATAGCCTTCAAGCTTTAGCCACATAGGTTCGAAACAAAATGATCTGAATCTAGAATGTACAGTAGTACCATTAAAGTTGATTATAATGGATTCATGATCAGATCTTTCAGTAGTACCCTGGTAAACCTCGGCGTTCGGGTATCTTTCTAACCATGTTTTATTTGCTAATGCTCGATCCAAACGTACTTTACTCTTAAAATTACCCTTTCGCTTATTTGGCCATGTAAAGTGATAGCTTTAAAACTCATGTCGAATAAACTGCAGTACTCAACAACATCTCGAAACCGTTTCATTTGCCATTCACCCCTAATTTGATCTCCCTGTACTTCCCAACCAAATAATACCTCATTAAAATCACCAAAACCAGCCATGGAAGATCACTAAAACCAATCATACATCACACTCAAATCTTAACTAATATTTGATTACATTCTCTGTAAAATTTATTCCTTAATAATAACAATAATTCGAATATAATGCAGTTCCTAAAGTAGAATAATTAATGTATTCTAACAACTTGTAATTCAGACGCACTGATATAATCTCTTTCATGAAGTCTAGATACAAGCAGATTACACATTGCAAGAAATATTTTTAACCTTGTTCATGTCCTAAAATAGTCAGGAGATTCTCCAATTTTGTGGAAACGAAATGCACTAGTAAAATGTTTGATTATATAAAATGTTATCGAACTCCCTAACTAGTGTTCTAGCTTTCCTTGGATGCACTCTGCCAAACTTTTTGATTAATCTCTTCAACAGCTAAAAACCTTCCGTCAGTTTAGTTGCCAACCTTAAGGCCTCCAATCATATTTGAGGTTGTCCATTTGGCTCTAAAGCCCTAAAGTCTGAAAAAAGCCAAATGGTCATGTCCAGTCCAAGCCCGGCCGACCCGCACCAAAGGTCGAAAGAAGTCTGAGCCGAAAGCACGGCCCAGTACAAGGCTCGAAAAAACCGGACCAAAAAATTTATTTTCAAATATATATATTATTTTAAAATTTAAAGAATCCAATATTTATATCGTTTATATAACATCATGATAGAATACAATGATATACAAACATTTTGTATCTACTTCTAAACACATATATAATTGTTTAAGTTAAATATATTACAATTAAATTCAAAATATGAACTATTCGTTTAATATATTATTTATACTATCGTTATATAAATAATTATAATTGAATTAATTTAAAATAAGTGTTTCAAATGAATTAAATTTTAAAAAATGATTAAATTTTGAATTAGGCTCAGTCAAGTCCGAAAGTAAATGAGTCTTGAAAAGCCTGCCCGCCCGAATTTTTTTAAAAGGTTCAAATTTTAGGGCTAGGAATTGCTCGAACCTTACTTCTAAGGATAGGGCCGGCCCATTGGACATTTCCAGTCATATTTACGATCAACCTCACATTGAATGCTCTTGCAATTTTGTGGATATGATGTGCGTAAGCTATGATTGTCGCTTAAAATAAGTTTTAGATATTATCTTATAAAGTTGGGTTAATTACGAAAAACCATCCTCATAATACAGGGTTTTCACGGCACCATCCTTTCCACTCTTTTTATCGTTCAGTTATCATTTAACCACATCGACACTATTCCGTCAAATATTATATTAAATATATTAAAATTTGAATATAATAGTATTATTTTTATTACAATAAACCACCCGTATAATAAATAAATTTTTACTTCGCCACCTCTGTCAACGGAGAGGTGGTTAAATGATAACGGAGTGGAGAAGAGGTGGTTTATTATGATGCCGTGAAAAACCCCCTATTATGAGGGTGGTTTGTAGTAATTAACTCTATTAAGTTTTAAACTATATAATAATTATTAGAAATAAATTTTGATTAATTATCAATATATGGTCATTCTTAATTAAGCATTAACTTGAAGTTCGAGTCTGGTTCGACCCTAATATTTGCGGCTATCACTATTCATCGAGATGAGCTTGGTAAAAATCATGAAGCCCGAGCCTATCCCACCGACCCATTCAAATTTCACATCTTAAATAATTTAAAAATAATAAAAAAGACATAATAATTGCAATATTAATTTTTAAATGATATTTTCTGTATCTCATCATTTTAACTCATATTTGCAGTATTTATATGGTAGATAATGAGGAAATGAGACCAAAGTTGAGATAATAAGACTTGAATATAAAAAAATCCCAATCTAAAAATAAGAATATACAAAACAAATTTGAATAAATATTAAATTTGACGAATTTGTACAATATTATATATATATATATATTATAACTTTTATTGATTTAAACTATATTAATGTTCAAAATATGAGAACAGTTAGGTCGGACTTTGCGAGATGGGCCGGTGGGCCAAGCCCTAAAGCCCAGCCTATTCGATATAGGGTTGGGCTTTGATTAAATTTGAATGGGCTCAACAGGGCTGAGCTTGGATGGGCCTCGAGCCGGCCCATGAGCTTTTTCCGACTCAGGGCTCAATGCAAGAGTGGGGTTTATTTGAGACCCCAACTTTAGTTTCCGACTCAGGTCTTAATGCCAATAGTGAGATTCATTTGAGACCTCCACTTTAGTTTGAGACCCTGAGACCCTCTATCTCATCGTTGGTTCACATTAATCCAACGGTTCAAAAATCACTTTTTAAAATTTTATCTTTTAATGAAATAATCAAAGTGCACAAAACAAAGTCAAAATATGCAAACAGTTACATCAAAAGTGCAAACAACAAAAAAGTACATCCGTACACTTGGGATAACGAAGGAACTGCACTCCTAATACCAATGCATGTGACCTTAATGCACCAGAAAATTTAAGATGCTTTCTCTGGTTTTATTTTTTCTCATTTAATGGGCTTTAAAACGAAGACCAGTCGAGAAAAGAGTGTATGGATGATGAACCGATCTTAATCGTGATCAGAAGTGTGCATAGAAACAAAATAAATAGTCTGTATTTATATAATTTGATCTACTTTATTGCATAATATTGTGTTGATAAAGATCATGATTAAAAATAACTTATGAATAAGATTGAATGATGATAATTTATTAAATAGAGGATGGAAAGCACAGGATTGATCTTTAAAAAGGATCAGCATAAATGATACCCCAAGTGTATATATAGTGTGAAAATGATCTTCAGGTGTATTTTAAGGGGTCAAATGATATGAGGTATTAATGTCTTCCAAAACAGTAAGGGAAAAAAGTTCAATATTATTAACCATTGTTCAAACTCATTAAGGAACATTTATTGACTTAGCCATTAAACTGGCCATGTATTTTTGTCCCTGAAAACTCATCAGAAAGCTACTGCCAAACTCCCACTCTTCCATCTACAACCCACTCCGGCTTCTGTTGAGGGTTCATGACATCCATACTCATGAAGAAATTTTTACCAATAGGTAGTGATAACCCGGACAATTCGACACTAAGGAACTTCCCATTCTCATGAATGCTACTCTCTGTGCCAACTTTGTTCATGAAGTTCCGGCTTCTCAGTCTTTTGTACACATTGTAATAATTTGAAATCCTGTCTCTTGTCAATCCAACAAAAGTTATCTTATTGACTATCCATCCCTGATCAAGAGCATAAGCTCCGTTTTGTACGTCCGATCCCACAAAAATGTGATTATTACTTTGGCCACCATAAAAGTTCACTAAACTCCAGTTACCTTCTTTACCTCCCATCTCAATTTCATCTCCGTCATCCAAGAAAACACGTCCAGTACTATTCTCATCATCGCTCAAGATAATCAACAGCTCGAAGGGTGTCTTTCGAGCAGCTTGTGTAGTCATTGCTTCTCCCTGCATTGCCAAAATGTTTCCTTCCGTATGTGCACATTTATTTGATCTTGTGGTGCATCAAGAATGACAAAGTCTCCTGATTTTGTACTCACTGATAACGAATGATCAAAGATATTAAACCAATTTCCAGCTGGGAAGTAAGCATTGACAGTTGTTGCTCCTTGTTTCAAAACTGGTGATACCATCACACCTTTACCGATGAGGAACTGCGTATCCACTGAGTAAGTATTGACGTCTTGAGGGAACGAGAAGAAAAGAGGTCGAGCAATTGGGGTGCCAGTAGTATGTGCTTCATACATTAGCGTGTAGAAGTACGGAAGCAAGCGATAACGCAGTCCAAGCGCATTCCTAGCTGATGCTGCAACAGACTCCCATAAATAAAGCTCCTGGTTTATTGAATCGTTGTCTGAGTGATCTCTAGAGAATGGATAAAGCGCTCCCAACTGCATACAAAAGAAGACCGTAAATTCAGACAATGAATACAAATACGATACATGTGAATATTACAGTCTGCAGTTACTCATATATTACCTGAATCCAACGTCCACACAATTCCTCAGTGGTATTTCCTATGAAACCGCATATATCTGCTCCAACCATTGGTATTCCAAACAAACCAAAACTCAGAATAGTCGGAATGGTGTACGCCAAATCGTCCCATGTTGCGGCATTGTCTCCAGTCCAATGTGCAGTGTACTTACCAGAGCTAACAAAAGTCGATCTTGAAAGTACAAATGGTCTTTTACCCGTTACGTGTTTTAATGCTGCATTTGTAGCCTTGGACTCTAGCAGACCATAAAGATTATGAGAGTCATATTCTGTAATGTTACCATGATGAATGGCTGTAGCTGGCACGGTCTTATTGTTGATGGGTCGTTGAACTCCGCTGTTGTTAATCTTGTAAGGAGGATCATCTAAAGTAGAACCATTGATTGAATCTGAAGTAATGAAATTTGATAATTCATTCATATCTATCCAAATGCCATCAAATGGGAGAATATCATGAAATATGCCGATCTCATCTCGCCAGTATACTTCAGTTCTGGGGTTCAAGAAGTCTGGAAAGAAAACAGATCCTGGCCACACTTCACCAAGGTATGGAACACCGTTGCGTTTGATGAACACATCGGCTTCCATTCCCCTGATGTAAGTTCCATATGTCGCGTTAACACCAATTCCTGCACACAAAGGACACATCCATTATTACAAATTTACTGATATGAATGGCTTGAGCAAATGAGGATTGATACATACCTGGATCAACAATCGGAATGTACTTCTGGCCATTTCGATGAAGCCTTTGTACAAATGCTTTCATTTTGTCAGCAGGAAAGTTAACAGGATCCAAAGTAAAATCCTTGAAAGCATCCATGTAATCGATATCAGTCCACATGACTTCAGAGGGATTCGAGCTTTAGCATAGCCGGCCACCACACCTTCCACAATAGATAAATTCTTGTAGCCATATTTACATTGATGAAATCCTGCAAATCAACGACAACCAGTGAATCGATACTCAACGTATAAAGTACAAAATTAAAACAGAAATGAATGACTGACCAAAGGACCAATAAGGCATTGGGGCAGGACGGCCGATAAGCTCAGTGTACTGCTGAATAACACCTTGAGGCGTCGGTCCAGCGAAGAAATACAAGTCAATAATCCCTCCGATCACCTTATAACTTATCCTATCGCCGCCATACAAAACATCCATCCCATTACTATTCAACAACAGCACACCATGACTCGTCCCAGCCAGAACTTTACCATCCGTGTCCACCGATCGAACATCAAGATAAAACGGATGAGAACCGTACAAATTCAGATCAACATTAGCACTAGCAATATCAGCATTCCACATTGTAAACGTATCGTTCTCCACGAGCTTAAAAGTCTTCTTAGTATGCTCTCCGAGTCCATATAAATGTGATCTCGAGGCAGGCAGAGCGGAGGAGAGCTGAATGTACTGATCCTTAAAAACAAGGAATGTGGTAGAGTCGTTTAGTTTGGGTGAGGTGTCGAAGAGGACATCGCCTGAGTGGAGGCGGGAGATTGTGAAGCCGAATGGAGCTGTGTTGTGGAGTGTGAAAACCAAGTCAGAGTCCGGAACGGAGAGTTGTCTTGATGGAGTTAAATTTTCCAGTTCCGTTAGAGAAGGAAATTTTTGACGAGGGATTACTTCTTGCGGGACTTCCCATCGATGCTGGTTTGAATCTGTTATCCTAACTCGCAGCCGATCCTTAGTCTCCAATCTGCCATTTTTTGTTTTGGTTAGCAATAATGTAAGTCCATATTTTGAGTAAAGGTTCGAACCTGAACACTTACTCATTATGACCTATCTGCTAACCACTTATCTATCTTTTTCAGTACGATACAATTCCATTCTCAATCATTAATCACATATTTTACTCTTTTACTGACTATAAAATCAATATGAAACTGGGGTTTTAAGTAAAAGTGGAATTGAATGGTAGATGCAGCTAACCTTGCCGTGAGGACGAGGTTGGGAATGTCAGCGCCAAAAACTGAAGATGGTCGGATGATGTCGAGGTGGGCGACTAGTGTTTTCGTAATGGGATCCACTGCAAAAGATTTCACTGAATATCCAGATCCGACAGCAACATTATTGGCCGATGAGTATGCGGAGAAAGTTGAAGTTGCAGTTATGCAAAGCAAGATGAACAGGTTTCGAAGGAGTGGTATGGGTTTGATGATTGTTGGTATTCCGGCCATTGTTGATGAAACATGTGTAGACATTGGACAAAGTTAATTATATACTTGAGGGATTTCGACTCTCTCTCTCTCACTTATCTTGTTGTGTTGACAGAGACATGAACGCAATATAATTTAATGGATTTTGCAGTATCAGTTTGATATGCAATCTTTAAATTCGTAGCTCAAACATTGATTTATGATGTTTTTATTTATAGTCGGAAGTGTCAAGTGTACTAAGATATATGAATCTGATTCATGTAATGAAAAATGAAGATGATTATCTTGATGAAGATATTTGACTATTATTAGGAGAATTCAAGCTAAAGATGAAACAAAAAACGAATTGCCGACATAAGTTGTAGTTTTGTTTCGTTTTTGCATTGTCATTGTCATTGTCATTGTTTTTTATTCATTCTTGTTTTCAGTATCATGTGGGATATTATGTTTGCATATATAGAAACAGAAGAACGACTTTAATACATCCTTGGCCATATTTTACATCCATAAAATTCATTTTTAGCCTGTCAGAATAATTAGTAAAACAGACATAAAATTACAGGTAATAAAATTGCTGAATAATATATTAACATTCAACAATAATCAAGATAAAACTATTTGAATACTTGAAACAACAAAATACAGTACGGGATGTGGTTCCAAAAATCTTGCTTAATCTTGCTTTTTCAAATTTGTCTTTTTATGCAATAAGTCAAAGGGCACACACGCGATCAAAATATGCATACGGTTAATTCAAAAATGCATATAATTTATTTTTCTAAATACACATGTGCAACCCTGCACTCGAAGATGACATGGAGTGTTAAATGTGATAAAGGATGGTGTTGAATGTGTTAACATTGTAGATAGCCTTACGGTGAAGGCTAAAATTTGACATTAGAAAAGCTAGTTATGAATTACAGAATATCCACCATTCAAAACAAAATTTGTATTAAATTAAACCAGTAAATCATTCGTTAAAATCAATTCAATTTATTATTCATTTAGTTAAACAGATACTCTATTTGTCATTCATTCATCTGTTCTTGACAAAACCATATCAAACCATACTTGCGTAGTGTTCACGCACGATCAAAAGGTACTATGTGGAAAGTTTAGAAACCTAAAACCAAAGACAGTCATTATCCAAGTTTACTAATGATGTCCAATAAAGAACATTCAATGTGAATGGATTGCCAGAAGAATTTCTCCAACCAGGAATATAACAGAGAACAAATTCTTTCTTGAAAACACACAATTGATACACAAAATTTACAGTAAGAAAAAATTGACACCAGGAAGTATTCAGGCATGATCTTAAGAATAAATGATTATTGGGTTCAAAGTTAGAAGGGCAGTACGAATAGTTCAATGAAACTCCAGAAAAGTTTTACTGTAGTTTTAGTAAGAGGGAATTACATCTTTTTGCACACAGATAATTCAAGTGTTATCCGTTCATAAACACCAAAACACACAGCCGATGACCGTCTAGGTTAGATCATCTTCATCTAAAACTTCCTCTTCATTGTCCAAGGCGTGACTCTTAAATGCACTCACATCACCAGTAGGTAACTTCCTTGCAAGTTTGATTATCTGAAAAGATCAATGATTTTCAACTGGCTGAACTACTAGGTACATGAATGTAAAAGAGACATCCTTCTGTATTGAATTAACTGAGTCAAGAAAGATGAACTAGCACAGATGGATCCATATATTTCCCAAATTCCAATATTAACCAAAAGAGCACCTATTAGAAGCTTTTCGATTACTGGCATAGTATTTTACACCACTAAAAGAAACCTCATTGTAGTTTTTGTAGCACATATTGAGCTCAAATCAGTGACAACCACAAAACTAATATCAATATCAAAGGAAAATACTTGATTTGACTTGAAGGGAAGCCAATCATATGATTATACTGTATGCATACATACGTCATACCGTTAAAAGCAAAATGGCCACATAACCATTGACAAAGCAGCCAAAATCTCATAGGAGGATAACAAAATTCTTTATATTTTTTGTAACGGTATAATCACTTACCACATGGTCAAGATGAGATATGATGCTTGACAGAGCCACACGTTTGATTTCTTCAGCATCACCTTCTCTGTAAGCAGATATTAGCTTACTAGCACATCTTCCTTGATCGCTACCAAGAAAGACATCAATCCTGTATAAATGGAGAAGGCACGAAATCAAAATCTCATAGTATTTTTGTTTATACACATATGTTACTGCGAACCAAATTCGTAAGAAATCATATATGATAAAAAGATTCAGAAAGCTTGCAGCTTTACAGAACTTTGTTCTTCAGTTTAACATTTGGAAGTTTCTTAGAAACTAGGCAGCATATAATTGATTGGAAACAAAAAAGAGGAGATACACTTCTGGAAATACAGTCTGAACAGTGCTTTCTCCGTAAGACCAAATCCTTAAAGTCAAATTCAACATGAGGGTATACCATTCAATCATTTTTATTCTATCGACTTCCACTATATTTCTATCACATTAAGGCTTATTGGCTTCAGCATTACTATTCGACGTGATAGGATATATTTTACCATAAGTTTTATGCCAAAACTGTCTGCATGTTACAAGTGCAATATTCGAGTGATTAGGCTTAAACACATAAACTAAGACAATATAATGACCTATAAGACTATGACTTCATTTAATTGTTTCAACTTTCAAGGATAAGGTCTAAACCAACAGTTCACAACAGTGAAAACTTGAAGCGAAGAAGATTACAACCGATATATTTGGTTTCATGGTTTGAACCAAAACTGTGGAGTGGGACATGTCAGATGCACATAAATAGGGATATATTCCGTCAATCATGCGACCCAGATTTTCTAAAGCCATCTAACAGTTGATCAATTTACTTGTCAGTTCAAGAAATTACCCATCTATGAAATCACAATTCAGAATACAAAAGAGAAACCAAACCTTTGCATTTTGAGGACTAAACTACTGAAATAGTATGTAGCATAAAAATGATAATCAACTCACTGAGAACAGTCATTGAAGCACTTCTCTGCCTGCTTTAAGTCATGGGAGTATAGATACACAATGATCGCACTGAGATAAGCCTGAAATGAATATTGATTAGCAATGGGAGAAGCAGGCGTACTTTGAAGTCTGTTTCGGTTAAAACTGAACTTCAGGTAATAAGATAATGAAAATAAAAATAAGATTACAATAGGAATCAACTGTCAGATTTAAGTACCCAGAAGAAATTCTTACAGTAGCACAAGCATTTACAATAGTAAATTAATGGCTATAAATTCCTTACAGAAATAATTAATTTGCATGGCGGTAACTAAGGTATCAAACTTCATCAGCTAACTAGCATATATTTTACCTTGCATTGGCTGTGTGTCGCATCACATTTATCAGCTGACAAGCCCCACCTAAGTAACAATGAAGCAGCGTCATCGTACCTGTTTCCAAGCAGGTCCAAAATTGCTGTGTTAGATATACATTATGAAGGGCGATGACCATTTAAATTTTGACAACTAATATATGTTGTATATAGCCTTTTCTGCACGTTCAAAAAAATTGTTGGGAGAATGAACATTTAACCAACAATAAAATAACACCTCTGATCCAGCAGTTCAGCCATAATAATTTAAGGAGTGAGGCGGTTATTTGATAGTAGGACATGAAACAATACTTATCAGGTCATATAAATGGAAAATATATATATCAATGTTGCTAACAGATCCTAAGGTCCAGTAACCAAGGCTTTGAGTTTACAACAGGAGGCTTAAGATGCAATAGCAGAGGTTACCACCTAACCCCATTAATGCAGATAAGGACTATAGGTAACAATGGGGGCTTTCAAGGATCAATAAGGAGACCAGGTGACGAGCGAATTGAGTTGAGACAAAGGGCATAGAAAAGGGGAACTGAGAAACTCAGTAGATAAATGGTTACTTCAGTGACTGCAAATTCGCTCTGCTGTTATGATGCTATACGAACTTCTACTCCAATTTTACACCACAAAAAAACCGTCTTCATTAGTGGAAGCTGAGAGTAACTCCTCCCACTACCATATCTGGCTAGTCCAAACTATAACTCTTCTCAGATCACAATCTTTTCGGTATTGTTTTCCACTTTCACTTGTTCGGATGACTATTGTCCCCTATATCTCATAGATAAATTAGAGTACGATAAAAACATGAATACACTCTTCAGTCACAACATGACACGTAATATATTTTAGTTATCGGAATAAATTTTTCACAGATGGATGTCATACTTATCCAAAAAAGTTAAAGCAGGTGTTCATTCTCGAATCAGCATAGTAACTTCCATGACTAATCTTGTTCATTACGGCGAGGAAATAGTAAACTGGTTAGTGAAGATATGTAAAACAAAACTATATTCCTTATGGCACATTTACAAGTGTGTAAATTGTGAATAAGAAACTTACTTTTCAAGCTTCACATACAAGCTCGCAGCATCACGGTATAGATCAAATGCCATCTGCTCCTTTCCATCCTCTTCAAGAATAGAACAGGCATCTGTAAACATCTGAATAGCTTCATCGGGTGCAGAATCTGTCAGAGCACTACACAGAGAAGACACGATATGCTATCAAAATTATTCCACTAAAGTAGCGCCCTTAAAAGAGGTCGCCAGATCATATGTGCTAATCTCAATTTGACTGCAAGTGAAGGAAAGGAAAGGAAATAGTTACCGAGCTCCCTTTCCCAACGCATCTGACGCAGGCTGTGGCCTACTACACTCCATATATAATTCAGAAGCCCGTCTATAGAAATCAGCAACTTCTCTCCAGTTGCTTAACTCTTTTGCCAAAGCAGCAGCTGACTCCATGTGCTTAGCAGCATCCCAAGGACTGTACAAAACTCATAAAGGACAACTAAACACAAAAGGAGTAAATAATTACGATGATTAGCTAGGGAAAAACTGAACGGCATAATGAGAGGATACGAAGCTAGCATCTCTTGTCCCTTTGATGCCCTCTCGAACGCTTCTTTTGCTTGATCATTATTCTTAGCGCGTTTGAATAAAATAGCTGAAACGAAACAGCGCGAGACATATAATTAAGAAAGTAACATAAACATATGGTTATATATAGAGAATGAATCAGTACCGGCCTGTTCGTACAACTCGGTAGCTTGTTTCCAATCAGCACTCCATCTTGTAAGACTAAGTTTTGTACTGATGATGAGGATATCGTTAGACAAGACGATTAAAGTATGCAAATGATCAAATCGGAAGTAATCAAATGAAAGGGAGAGAGAGATGTACAGTTTGTCGGCTTTAGCGATGAGCTTCTTCGGATCGGAAGCAGAAGACATGGCTTAAGGTGAAGCGTTATGTTGCGGCTGGAGATGACCGCAACCGTTTCTTTCTTCGGTTGATCGGATCGAATCGAATTGAATCCAACTCTTGTCTTCTGTCTGTAGCCTTCGCTCTTTTGTTTCCAGCGTCTTTATGTCATTTACCCCTTTACCGATTTACCGGCAGAATGATAAATTTCATTATAAATTTTAGTCCACTATTTTAATGCACTTCTCAAAATTAAGTTAATTAAAAATTATTAAAAATATTAATATTTAAGATTTTTCAAGTTTGAGTTTCGAAATGTCACATTTTTATTGAAATCGTGGGTTTCTTAAGCAAATTAAATGACATAACTTTTTGATCGTATGTGGCGTGACACATTTGCTTCAAATCGACGCTTTTTGAACTTTTTAGAGATCTTGCTGTTTGAAATCGCGGGTATACCTAGAATCAGCGTACCGACTGCTTCAAACCGCGATTATACCAAGAATCAGCATACCCTCTGTTTCGAACCGCGAGTACCCATGTCGCATAATTTGATTCTTCTTACCTTTCTCTTTTCTTTCTCCCCACTGATGCAACCCAATTAAGCGGGATTTGAGCCATTTAATTTAGTTACAATTTAGGGTTTCTTGTTGTTTCCTATTTAAACTAATTCTCATTATTTTGTAAGACAACCTTTTGATGTTGAATAAACAAAATTAGGGTTTTCCCTTTTACGTCAAGTTTTCAGTATTTCTGTTGAAATCAACGAATCTTGCTTATCTATTTCTCGTTATTCCGTGGAATCAATTTCTCGGAATTTTACGGAATCAACGACTTGTTGACACCTATCGTTCTTGTTTGCCCACCCGCGCTGCATCACTTACTCCACTCCAGTTTTGTGGCGGCTCCAAGAGATATACCACTTCATCGGTGCAAACTCATCTATTATTGATTAATTATATTGAAATTACGTGTTTGTTGCTAATTGTATTGCGATTTAGTGGATTTGGGCTATTTTGATATAGTTATGGTTGTGTGATTTTGTTTGATGTATTGGTTTGTATACAAAGAAGGTGTACTTGTCCACTTTTGAAACGTTGCATGATGATATGATCGAAGATGAGTACGATAGCGATGGTACGGAGCAGTTAAAAATGATGTCCAGTGATTCATCTGTGGTAGTTCCTAAACCATCTTTCGTTCAATCATATTCGCTCACCAATCCGGTATTTAGTGATATATCTTCTTGGAATTAAAATCACCCATTAGATGAAATTATTGGTGATTATCCTGGCACTCACGATGATTGTTCTTTGTGGGTTGGGAGGATATGAGAATCGAAAGACAAAGCTAATTATTTGTTTAAGCTATATTCGGTTATGAACATAGTTGAGTACAAGACTTGTAGGTCAACTTCTGATGTGTTGGTATGCACTTGTAAAAGCGTTTGGCTTGAATTGCGTGTGGCAAATTCCGAATTATGGGCGCTTGTTTAGTATATAGGAGATCATACTTGCTTCAGATCTTGGATTTCGCGAGATAACATTCATCTCAACAAAACTGTTATTTCTACACAATATTTGGTTTTTTTGAAAGAGAAGCTGCTAGAGCCATAGAAAATTCAAGCGTATGTTCATAAGGACTTTGGGTATACAATTAGATATCTCAAAGGATGGCAAGCGAAAAAAGAAGCAATGTCACTTGCATTTGGCACTTTGAAAGAAAGTTTCTCTAAGCTCCCTCTCAGTTATTTCAGATTATACAAAATAGAAACGCATGGACATTTGTCAAATGGGACACATAGTAGTTGAGTGGTGCTTGCACACAGGTGAATCGGGTGTTTTGGGCATTTGCTCCTTCTATTAGGGTGTTTGAGCACTGTCTGCCAGTTATCATTGTTGATGACACATATTTGTATGAGAAATATAACGGAAGACTGCTTGTTGCCATTGCTTTAGATGCGGATAATCAGTTACTCCCTCTAGCATTTGAATTGGTTGATAGTAAAAATACCTATAGCTAGAAATGGTTCATGATGTGTATTATGGAGAGTGTCACCGGGAGATATGGCATGTGTATCATTTCAGACACACATTAGGGAATATTGACAGTGATAAACACTATCGAGGAGTAGAAACCTCCCGTGGATATTGTAGGTTCTCTCTCCGATATTTGAAGAGCAGCTTCGACTCCAAGTTAAAAAATGAGCCTCTCTTTAAGATGAATTGAGAATTATTAAATACATCATGTATAAAGCAAAATCAGGACAACATACCAAATATACGCGAGTGGCTGGAAGCAATATCATTAGAACAATGGACTCTTGCGTTTGACAAGGAACGTAGATGGGATTATACGACTACGAACTCAAATCAGAGTACTATTACAATGTCTTGAGGGTTGTCGAGATCTGTCCATTTGCGTAATTGTTAATTTCACTTTCATTCAATCTAATGAATATACTGTCGTGTGTCGAGACCTGTACAAGAACCATCCAGTTCCATTCTCACTGAAGGTAGACATCCATATTTGGGAGCAAACTGCACAAACTGTGTGTTTGCGGTTAATATTTACTTTCAGTACATCTTCTACTAATGTATCTTCTTATTGTTCATTACTAAGTAGTACATTTTTAGGACTATTTCGTTCGACATACATGAGATGATAGTACAAGTTATTGGCGGTGGAACTTGAAACATCTTTATAGTAAATATGAGAGTGAAGCATGCACGTGCGGGAGTTTTGTTGTGTTTTATTTACCGTGCAGTCACGCAATCGTGATATGCAAATTTATTCATTTACAGTTTGTATACTATGTCTCGTACAAGTATACTATCATGACACACGCTAGGACATGGTCCGAAGTTTTTAGAGTCATCCTCCAGAGACTTTGTGCGCATCTTCTATCAGTCATTTATATCTACCGAACCCTGGATACAAGCGAGTTATAAAGAGTAGAACACCTACTACCAAAATTCATAACGAGATGGATTGGCCAGAAAGTCAACTCCGAAGCCAACAAGAATATGAGTCTGGTAAGGCTTCAGGTAGCGCAAATTCAAAAAAGAGTTCAACGATGTAAGACTTGTTGAGCTGAAGGCCACAAAATAAGGAGATATATGTTATCCGCATCTACTTGAATGTTTGTTGCATCAAACATTTGTAGCTACAATTTTAATTTATAATGACTTGCATATTATGTAAAACATTTCAATTTTACTCGTGTCTTATTTTATTCTTAGCAAAATGTGTGTAGATTAAATAAAACGTTTAATGAAAAAAAACAAGTTCCAATCCTATTCTGCAACATAAGTACCGCGGTTTGAAACAGGGGGTACGTTGATCTAGGTGTACCAGCGGTTTTAGAGAACGAGATTCCTACAAAAATTGAAACGCCTCGTTTTGATGCAGATGTTTCACATCACATGGGATCCAAAGTCATGTCATTTATTTTGTACAGAGAACCCGCGGTTTAAAAACCGCAGGTAGGTAAAAATATGACATTTTTGAAATCGACTCAAACTTGACAAATCCTAAATACCTAAATTCATACATAATATTTTTGATATTTTTTGAATTAAGGGATATTCATTGCACGACATTATATGCATTCAACATTTGATATTATTGTTGTCAATTCTATATGAGTTTGAATTCAAAGAACGGTCTCATGATTTTCGTAAATCCAATCGCAAAATTAATAAAACTGAACTTTAATCTCATCGCCGGACTAATCAAATTGGCAATTAAGATTAAGGCTTTCCGTCATATAAAAAACTTACTTTCTCTTTATATGTGTACTTCTAGATGACTAATACATAAAAGTATAAGTAGAGTTATTACTTCCGAAATTATAAATTTTTATTGGTCATTTGATGTTTAATTTCAATATTAAAAAATAAAAATTTGATTCAAATAGATGAATTCATTCATATTTGGATCACTAATATTTATTTTGGGTTGCGTCGAGGCTCATTAATATGTCCGATAATTTTTGTGTCGGAGATGGGTCAAGTCATAACCTGTCTCATGCTCATCCTTGCTAAAAAGAGAGTATATGGGTGGTGATGGATAAAACGTGAGTGACACCCGACATAAAGACATGGATTGCATCTTATACCATTCTAAAAAATATCGCATGCATTGAATTGAACATATTTAACAACTAGTCTTCAAGGTCCAAACCTTCTGCAATTTATTTTTCTCACTAAGCTTTTAGCTATGAATGTCTTTTCCGGATGAATCAATAACATTCACTATCAAATTCAATGTATAATTTTTTTTATCAAACATCAAATATCCATTTAACCGCATCATGTCGGTTGTAAGCGAGACACTTACTCAAAATAAAGCACCATTAAATTGACCGCATATGTTGCTCGCAACATCATATTCTTGCACTCGCATAGTTTTCACTTTGTGATCATATTGAAAAAGAACACGAGACATCTCATCTTTTAAATTCAAAAAAATAAGTTTTAACAACACTAATTGCTTTTGAAAAATCGCTATTTAGTCATCAACCTCTTCTAATCCACAAATCGAAGAATGAAAACCATTTGTTTTTTTCCCCACATTAAGAGCTTCATCAACATATTTTAAGAATTTGAATCTTCCATTTAATCACGATTTTGACTCGAACTTTATTTTCAGGAATATGTGTATTTATCATTGAATAGTAGAGAAGTGTACTTATATTTTTTGGAGGATTATCTACGACTTCATGATATTTCTCACTGGCCTCTCTTTAAAAGATCCAAAATAACATCAAATTTGTCACTATTTAGAGAACTAATTGATTCATCATTCCCTCTAAATTACATTCATGACAACCTAATACTTTCACAACCTCTATAGTAGCAACAAGTCGAAAACGATTAACGACTACTTTTTGTAAAGACAATGTGTTTATTACTGTAAATTTTTCCACTTGGGCATCGAAGAATTATAATTTGAGTTTAGGGTAACAGTAAAAAATTCATATTCTACAATACCACTCTTATATTATATTATTCTATTAAACCATCTTTATCACCACATTTGTTAGCAATTCACCACCTCCGATAGCAGAGAGATGATTAATTGCTAACAGAATTGGTTATATAGGCGGTGAAGTGAAAAACTATTTATGATACTAGGGGCCATTATAATAAGAAACATTATCATATTAATAAACCACCTTTATCACCACATTTGTTGGCAATTCACCACATCTGATAGTAGAGAGATGATTAATTACTAACATAATTGATTATATGAGTGGTGAAGTGAAAAATCATTTATTATACTGCGGGTGCATTATAATAAGAAATATTATTATATTAATAAATTATTATATTTAATGGAAATATTGAAAGAATAGTGTCAAATGGTTAATTGCTAATGGATATGGTTATAAATGTGGTTTAATGGAATTTTACAATGTAGGGGCGCTGTTATAGAATATCATTTTTAGGGTGGTTTTCTAGAATTAACCCTTGAATTTATGTTACCTATGTGATTTAAAATACCCGACTTCTTGGACATTGCATTCTTCCAACCATTAAATCCATTTGTTGTGGAATTGGGTAACGAAGCAATATAATTTATCATTTTCAAGAGAATACTCAAGTCAAGCTTATTTCATAAATCAATTATGACAAAATTTTCTAGCTTGAAATTCATCTTAAGTGGTTGGATAACAACTTAAATGCGGTTGATTAGGTCAAATCACTATCTAAGCTCGTCGAACACTATCACGTTCATTCAAATACTTACATGTCGGACACCATTTTCATTATCCGTTTCGTTTCGAGCAAAGCAATGTCAAATATATCTTCTTTTTCACGTTTGTCATTACAACCATCAATTGGAATCGAAGAAAAAAATTAAACCATATCCATGAACAAACTCATAAATTTTCCACTCACGCCTTCAATTCTTTGATCTTTACAATCAGTAACATGTAGAGTATAAGATTTAAATTATGATACCATATTTTTTGATCTTTTAGGAATTTGACTGTCCATCATTCAACTCTATAAAAATGAATAGTTAATTAGACATTTGAACAAAATCTAAACCACAATCAAGGCTTCAAACATGACACTTTTATTCTAAAAATAATTGAAATTTTACAGTCACAGATAGACTGGTTTCGATACGCTGCTTATTCAGTCACAGATAATTGTAACTTACAACTTAATGTAATTTGTGACATCTTAATGTAGTCTGTGACAGATTATCACAATTTAAGCAGATACGAGAAAGTAAAGACATACGCAGTGTTAAACCCACTTCGGGAACCAATCGTCCTTAATATAGTGAGTTCTTCCAAACTCATCAAAATTGTAATTTACTATTAGAGTTACTACAACGTACACAAGAATCCCTCTTGTGAGATCTATACTACAACTCACCTGAATATGCGTCCTACGCCCTTTAGATGAAGATTTATTTTCTTGTTCGCTTATGACAATCTTCCAAAAGATGTCTCTCAAACAATCTCCCGAATGACCAGAATATATATGATCAATCTATCGAATGATCCTCATGGTACTCTCCCGAGTAATCCGAATATAAGGCTCTCCGAGCGTATTCTTAGCATAGGGAGTGTTATGTGTGAATTTTCTTTATGCTCGGTGTGTGTATGCATTCTTCTCTATGGTCGATGTGTGTTCATCTCTTCAAGGATTCATTCCATTATGTAGTGCTAAGAATGAGAATCTTTGTTTATCTTTATTATCAAATTCTAATTTGATAATAACTCTTTGAGAGCTTTTAGGAAACATATCTCCTTAATTCATCATTATCAAGATTTCATTCTCTTGATATCTTTTACGAAATATATCTCCACTATTCTTATTTCTAATCCACACCTAATTAAAAATCTTAGAATGCTTTGAACTTCCTAAACGATTAGAAAATCTCCAAAAATTTTGCAGATGAACACAATCTGCCTATCTTTGCTTGTCTTTGTCGTAGTCTGCTAGTTATCTGAGCTCAGTTTGTATATCCTGTCTGTGTGTCGATATTCATCTAGGATAGCGTATATCAATTTTGTCAAAACATCACTCTATGGAACAGCAATACCTAATCACACATTTGCAAACTAAAATACTCAAATGTCACACGTACAATTCACAAAACAAAAAACTTTCAATAGTGCATAAGATCAAGGGACTAAACATTGAATTAAAAACTACACTGTAGAAATTGAAAGAGTTAGGCGATAAAGTCAAAATTGAGTTTCAAATTATCCGACATGGAAGAACAATTGAATGGAGCTGAGTCAAAGAAATATTGGGATGAAATTGAGGAGTTTGATAGGTGAGGATGAGATTGTGGTGTAAGTGAAATGAAGAGTTAAATCGTAAAAGAGTGTATATTAATTTTTATATATTTAAAAAATCTCTTGTAGTCCAACCAAATTCTAACTTACCTCTTGTCCATGTATATATGATCTTTTTATCTTACCTTCAACCATGATGATAAATCTATTTTGAAGAGGACAATCATGATAAAGATAAAAATTGTGTGCAACCATGATGGTAAACTAGTTTGTTTTAAAAATCATTAATAATAAGTCTCGTATTACAAAGGGTAGAAAACACATAAAAACGATCGTAGTAATCTGGATATGAAAACATTTTTTCTTTGAACCCTGAACAGTGCGAACTAATTTCTCATTTTCTACTCCATTCATTTTTCTCATCTCTTACGATCTTGTCTTTATTCCAGTGAAGAAAAAAGAGAAAAGCGACTAAAGGCGAAAATGATCATAGGTGAAAGGCGAGAGGCGATGAGCGACAGGCGAACGCCTTTTGGAATAAAAAATTATATGTAACTCTAAAGTTAGTTTATACTATTATATCAATATGTGTTAAGCCTAAAGCAAATATAATCATAAGAACAAATAATCAAACATAATTGTAATAACATGGTCCCAAATTTAAACAAATTCAATTACAAAACAAAAAATTCAGCAATTGTAGTTATCAAAGTATTCTAATAATCATCATCCGAATTAACTTCAACATCACCATCTTCATCTTGTAAACCCTCATGTAATGTAGTTGTAGTTTCATCTCCATTGACATTTTCATCAAACTTATATTCTTCTTCTTCTTCTTCTTCAACTTCAACCATAATCGATTTTCCTTTGTCTTTCCCTTGCTTTGTTTTTGATCTACTATAGTAATATGGCTCGCTAGCTCCACTTGCTTGATCCACCATATCCCATGTTAAAATATCATCCTCAAATACGAAGCCTTCATTTGCATCTGCTTTCATTCTTCCAATCAACCATTCATTGGAATCATCAATATCACTCAACCTTATAGGATCACTCCTATCTTGAAGATTATGCCGATTAATCAAAGCCATGTTATATTTGACAAAAACCAAATCAGTCAAACTCGATTGTGATAATCGATTTCTTCTCTTTGTATGCAACGGGAATTAAAATAAATAACATAACTTAAAAGAAGCATTTTATTAACAACATAAATACTAAAGAACAATCGAGTTGTTCATTAACCTATTGAAATAAACTCTAATTTCTTTCACATCCCGTAGCCATGCAAGTGAGACTTAAAATAGAAATAGCAAATTTGCAACATTGGAGCCCCAGAACCATACGCCTTCCACCATTCAGCTATCCATAAAAAATAACAATAAAATATATAAAATTCAGCTAGTTTACACGCTAATATATAAAATTTAGCAAGTTTTAAACGATAATATATAAAATTCAGCAATGTCTTATCGTACCTGGAGATTTTTGAACGCCTAGGCGACGACTTTTTGAACACTGCTTTATTCAACTCTGTCATACTTTCATATGTTATACTCTCTTTGTCCCTAATTAAAAGGGACATTCTGAGTTTCACCCGATAATTAAGAAATGAGGAGAAAAGTGAATGTGAAAAGATAACAAATAAAAAAGAATTAAATAAAAATAATAATTTGGTTGATAATAAATGATGGAAAATGATGAAAAATAAATCTTAGGACACCCAAAAAAATGTCGCTTATTACTAGCAGATGGTTTACATTTTAAAATTGAAACCCTATTTTATTTTTAAAAAAAATTTATTCCTAAGTCGCTCAAGGACTGAACAGACCCCAGACTCAAGGCGGAGATGCACAAGAGAGGGCTTGAACCCCCAATCTTTGAGACCAGAGTCTCAGAGACCGTATGACTGACAATTAGACCGCTACTCCTTATGCTAAAAAACCCTATTTTATTAATAATTACTAAAGTTTCTATTTATACCCTTAGGTTGCGTTCACTTCGTTGGAATGTAATCAATTTTGGTGGAATGGAATGCTCATTCCTAATGGAATGAAAATATATGTTGTTTGGTTGGGCTAATGGAATGGAATGAGTCATTCCAACTTCATTCCATTCAAAGCCAAAATAAATAAAATTCATTCCTCCCATAATAGATGGTATAAGTCCATTCCCTTATTTGATTTCTCTTGATCCATTTAAATAACTGCACACAACATCCTTCATTTTATATATATTTATTCAATTTATTTACTTTGTTTGCTATTAAAAATTGAACAAAAGAATGGAATCATTATTCCATTCCTTATCTAATTCCATTCCTCTCTCATTCCATTCTTTCGTCGATTCCATTCTATGCATGTGAAGTGAACACACCATTAGTTCCACCGCGTATTTTTTTCGATAGCTATTTCCACCACGTATTTTTTTTCGATAGCTATTTCCACAATTCCACCACGTATTAAAGTCTAGTAAATTTGTGATCTCATTTGTTAGGAAAAAATCAAATATATTAATTTACAAATATATCAAACGCAGCGTTGCAAATAAAGAAAACTATTGCGTTCACATCTAAATGCATTTTCATTCCATTCGCTAAAACACAAATTCGATGGAAAGCGGTGCGAAGTCGTTGAAAGCCGCGGATGAGTCCGTAGCCGGAGTTGTCAACGGATTCGATCTTCTGAGCGGTGATTTACTACACAACATCCTCGTCAGGCTTCCAGCTGCCTCCTTTGCGCACGCTGCTTGTGTTAATCGATCCTGGAATCAAGTTTGCAATCGCTTCTTTTCTCGCCCTAAATTTGCCTCTGCAATATCCCTTAATCCATCGCTTGAGGTAACTATTAGAATCTGAATCAGTCAATTATTGCGTTAACAGATTTTAAATTCATTTAGAACTGTTTGATTAATTCTATTACTGCAGGATGCTGTTGAAGAGGTTGTAGATAGGGTTTTATCTGCTCCTATTAGACCGCATTTCGCAATTGTATCTGTTAGCCCTAATTTTACCATCCAGAGAGCTCACAGAATGGTATTAAAATGTTTCGTTATACTTGCAAATTATGTGTGCTAGAGATTCTGGTTTGATGTTATGTTGATTTTGATGCAGCTTCACAGGCGGTTGGGGATTAAAACTCCCATAATCACATCCGGGGCTCGAGGAATAATTGGGCGTCTTGCTGTTAATAATGAGTTCAAAGAGGTGTCGGGATAGAATTATCTATTTATATTGTGCTTTTAGCATTTACTTGGAAATATTGCTATGGCTGTAGATGCGGTCAGAAGATAGTAGTTTAGTATTACATGCCGTTGTTTGATCGCATGCCCTTTACAGGTCCAGTGGGATGAGGATGAGCTCGAATGTGGAGGTGGCCAACGTGGCATTTGTCTGTTTGTTGGATTTATCCCCGGAGTGAAAGTTGATGCCATTCCATGTCTACGGTCAGGAAAGGTGATACTGACATGGTGTACGGTCTGTATAATTTTTTTCGTTTTATTTGATTTTATCTGAATTCTGATTTTTTGTTTCCAGAAATCCATTGTATCACTCTACGAGGATTTTGTTCATGATGTACGGGAGTTCTCAACTACGACTTCAGGCAGTCCATCACCTGCAGCCATCATGATTTTCGGAGTGAGTTTTTACTGGATAGCTTGCTCAGTCATTGTCACCTTATAGTATCCCTCTTATTTGAACATTCTATGTTTCAGGAACAAGATTCCAATGTGAGATCAATTATTGAAAAAATCGGTTAGTGTGTTACACATAGAGTGCTTCAACCTAGAATGAGGCCCTGGCCTTCAACTTCGCTGAAACAAAAAAATCCATTTTCATTGGAAGTGTTATATTTAAATTTAATAATAGTATAAGGATTGGCATATTGTTGAACCTGTTTCACCAAGTCTATGAGCTTTGAGCTTTAACCAAGAACATCTTGATTAACAAGATGAGTGGCACTCTGAATTATTGTCATAGATATTCAATAGCCATTGAATCTAAATATATTGTTAAGGGAGGAAAATGTTGCAGATTATGCTATGCCACTTGGAACTGTCATTGTTGGAAGTGCGCATGGTTCTTTTCTCTACGAAAGTTCGAGAAGCTCTAGTTATGCTCATCAACGACGTGATGGTTTCAGCATGTGTGTTGCTCTTGTATTTGCAAGGGATATACACAAATCTCAAGGTAGTTCCCATGTTTCCCTCAGTCATTACAGTTCAAGTTTTCCGTTGCTAATTTGAATATCATAAGATTTTTCACTTGTGGGTTTTACAGTACCAATCATGCTGGTATTTCAAATTATATGCGGGCTTGGTAGATTATAATAATCGGTGGAAATATCCAATACTCCAGCCGAGCATTATTGTTTCTTTGTTTTTTAAGTCGTGACGTTAGGTACTGCTTGAAAGCTATCTAATTTTTAGCATGGGCAGATATTGGAGAAACCCACTTTCATGTGACGATATCAGATGGATTGAGACCACTTGGTAACATGTACAAAGCAGTATCTGTGAGAACACCAGGAGTAGCAAAAAGTTCAACATGGCTAACTGCCAAGAGAGATGGCTCGAGTGAAGTTCTCGATGGATATAGTATGGTGCATGATATTGACGATGAGGTATGTCCATCCTTTGAATGTTGAGCAGTCAGTATGTTTCAAGTCATTAGCTATATCTCGGTAGCTCTGGCCTCTTGGTCATAATAGTTGAACATGTGAAATAATTTAACAATGTGAAAGAACAAAAATATATATTCTGTTAAAATTTCTCTATTGAATGCACACACATTTGCAACCGAGTGATTTCATTATTACATTATGCAGACAGAAAATAACAATGGTTGTCGTGACTTGTTCACTGGGATTATCAAACATAGAAAGCAGTCTGTAGGGATGGAGAGGCCACTGCCAGTTACGACCCTGTCATTTCACGGGGTCTCGGGGTATGATTATTTCCTAAATTATGGACCTATGGTTTTCCATTGTGAATTTCCAACCTTATATACAGTGATGTTTGGTGTTTTCTTTACCGACATGTTGTCACAATTGTTAAGTTTCATTTTCATGATGGCTTCAGATTCAATGAGGAGCATCTTTTTCTTGATGGGCTTGGTATAAGAACTGGGGATTCATTTCAGTTCTACACCTCGGATCCAATTGCAGCTCAATCTTCTTGTTCCAATATTGCCGAGGAACTTAGAAAGCTTAAGGATAACTGGACATGTCAGCACTGCAGTCCAAGCGGATCAAATGCTGACATAGCTGCTAAAACAGAAGTTTGCTGTGGTTTTGTTTTCGCTTGTTGTGGTCGGGGTGAGTGGTTTTTTGAAAAACCCAATGTGGACAGTTCTCCTTTGCTTGATACATTTCCTGAAATTCCAGTTGCTGGAATGTTCTGTGATGGCGAGATTGGACGAGGTTGTAACAGCTCCACAACTAGCGGAGTTCAAGGCACTCCACGGTGCCCTCTTCATGTTTATAGCAGTGTTTATCTGGTTGTGTCTCACTCGCCAGTAGTTTTGCAACGTTAGTCTGGATTATTATGGTTCAGAATGTCTATTTATAATAGGTACTTTAGATTCACCTTATAATCAACTGCAATGCTTCAAGTCGCACACTTTCTTATCTTTCCAAAGATTGCTTAGTTGGGATAGTTTCAAGAGAAACAATAAAGTTTTTGCAAGGACGGTATAACTGTTAAATTGGTTAAGATTAAGTTGGTTAGAATTAAATTGGGCGGTGGATTTGCAAAAAATATGGACAGTTGAATTTGACGATTTAAAAAAAAATTATATCTTAACTTTTGCATTAGTAATAATCAACGAGCTAGATTGTGTCTCACCGTTTTACAAATACTTGTACATTTTTCTTAAGCTTTCCCTTGCTTAGTTATATATCTAATAATTAATTATTAGAAGCGCTCAAGTGCATTCACACTCCGAAGTCATACTCGTAGGTCACTATCTTTTCAATTTAATGTAACGTGACAAGCACCAACTCATTTGTATTTAGTGTTATTCACGTAAACACGTGTCACCAAATTGATGAACTAGTGGATGATATGTACGATTAAAGTATGGAATTATGAATGTAATTTAAGAACAAAAATGTAATTGAGTGCCCCTCTCTAAATTATTGACGAGTAGTTTTTAGGTAGTATTCAAAGTAAATACAATCATAGAAAGGATTAGGAAACTATTTCACACATAGGAGTAAACAAGCCAGGATAATATGATATGCAAATTCATAAGTATATGGGGGAAATGTTACTTTTTTTGAACTGGATAGCCGATAACCATTACACAATGATAATACGCTCTTGAACATGAATTTTCTTTTTAGCATTATTTCCTCATTGACATCCATCAATATTAAATAGAAGAGTCATGTAGCGGGTAGACATTTATTAAAGAGTTATTACCAATGGAGCCTTCGATCTAGTACGACAGCGAGTTTGATACTAATTTCACAATTAGTTATTATAATAGTGTTTTTTTACAAAATTGAGGTTATAATGGTGATTTTCTGTAATTAACTTAATTAATAAAATAATGTTTAATAATCACACAAATATACTTTTAACAGTAATTTTAACGAAACAGCGACAATGGTGGTTTTTTTATAACGGAGCAATTATAATAGATGCATTTCGTAATTAGTTGTTACAATAATAGTTTTCTATTAAACAATGTATTAAAATAGTAATTGTCTGCAATTGATCCTAGTATTTACACAACTTTTATAAATAAGTTTGAGACACCAAGACAGGAGAAAGATTTACTATATTAAATGTATGAGACGGATATGGGCTTAGGCTTGTGTTCTGATACTACACATATTACTACAATAAATTTCTATTTATTCAAAAATTATGAGAAACTCTAATATTAATCTTGTGAAATTTGGTCAAACTCAATTAGTCTCCATATCTGTGTAGAACACGTTTGGTTGCTTATTTTTTATTTAAATAATGAAGGCTCTTACAGAGCAACAGCCACAAATCTGCTCAACCCAAAGTCTGACAAAAGCAGCCTGGCTCGTAGTAGAATTATTGATCTTTTAACAAGCAGTGTATCTTATGTTCGAGTCCCCTCCTGAAGTTGCTTGCAATTTAACTTTACTGATGTATCGATCAATGTACACAGCAAAGGAGCATTTGCTGAATTTACAACATTATGGTGGACTGGAAAATCCTATAACTTTTATGCTTTTTGTAACAAAGAAGTCTTGTTCATCATGGAACAACCAGTAAGTCGTATAAACATGTTAACAGTTCAGTAGTACATTATCATCATCTTCTTCTTCATTTGATGATTTGAGTAGGCTGAGTGGTTTCAAATGATTTTTTCCTCACCAACAAACATGTAATCCTAGTTGGCTGTGGGAGAGTGTCATTCAGACTGCATAGCACGAAGTCAGGCCGATGAAGCGCAAGGTTCAGTCGATCTTCACCCACAATAAGAGCAGTTGCATCCAGCAGCACATGCCATGAGTTTCTATGAGCTTCTGAAACCCAATGCATCGAGTAACGATTTCCATTCACATCTGCTGCGTAAGAGAATAGTCCTTTTGGAATGTTCTTACACTTCCTTCTGAAGTACTGACTCAGTTGTGATCCTTTGATCCTCAAGTCCAGCCATGTCTCTGGAGCTACAATCACTCTGGTTTCCTTGTAAATAGCGAATTCCTTGATGTAATCTTCTTCTGGGATAACAGTCATGTAGCAATTTCCTCTGTAAAATGGATAGCTCTCTCCGATCAGCATCATGGCATGCTTGTATGTCGGCACAAATAGTACTAAATATTCTTCATCCTGAAGCCCGCAGTGTTTCAAAACTTTGTTCCGCGCATGAAGTTCTGGTATTGAGATAAAGCTTCCAGGAAATGAAGATTTCTTAGTTAGTATATCAAATAATCTTGAAGGCTCCAATTGTGTTTTGTCAAGGTCTGGGTGAATACTACTCATGGATATGGAGCTCCCCTGATTAGTCCTTGGAGACTTTCTTTTATCATTTTGTAGTGATTCCGAAGATTCTTCGTTCACCCAAAGCCTAGAGGTGCCAGTCTTTGCTCCCTCTTCAATTATACCATTCGAGTACTGAGGGTATTTAGCAAATACATATTGTTCGACGTACTGCATTTCTGTAGGAGTGATAGGGCCTGACCATCGGAGATCAAGACCGTGAAGTGTAGATATTGCCTCAGCTATGATATGAGCAGGGATCACTGTGTGAGCTTTCTGTTTGATTAATTCAGAGGTTGTTTTTATTCAGTAAAAGTATAAATGGGTTTTGTTTCATAACTCTGAAAAAATATTGAACTTACCTTTATAATCATGCTGCTTGATCTTCCATTTGATATTGGTGACTTGGGAACAAATGGGTAGTGCGTTTCCTGAACCTCCCCTTCCATCAGAAGTTTGTTAAAGCCGGCCTCTTCCTGAACTTCCCTGTTGCCAGAGAAATGAAGGCATCTTAACGAACCCTTACAGGTAAGAAGATTCCAAATCAGTCTCAGTGAAACAAAAAAGATACCTGAGCCTTCTTCTAATCAATCTCGTACAATCGCCGATAGAAGTTTGGTGATAATTTGGGACAAGAGTAAGTTTTCTTCACAGGAAAAAAGAAGTGAAGATGCTGGCATTTAAATCAGTGCCTAAAGATATGAACAAAGCAATCTAAGAGCTGACCAAATCAAAGTCTCTAGAAAGTGGAGTATTTGAGTTTAAAAACTACTGCAATTACAACCAATATTCTGGGTAAGTTCCACTTTCACCAATCACTATCAAGTGTACTAAAAGAAAGATAACCATATAAGAATTTATTCGAATACTATGCCATAGGACAGTCACATTTAAATATTTCGAGCGGAAAGCGATGATAATATAGACGAACCTGTATGAGGTCAGAAATACATAGAGAATACGTCTTTTGAGTGAGAAAGGGAAGTTTGTGCGCACCTGGGAAAACAAAACAAAGAAATATGCCATCAGAAGATGCCTTATACCAATTGCCTGCGTATTGACAATGCCAAAAAAGTATATTAATAAATGTGCAAACTGATAAGTGATAATTATTTAAGAGTAAAAGACAATAATTGATGTTGTTATGGCTTAAATATAAAATTAGCATAACCAACAGTACAAACAAGGTGGTCGTATTAAACCTGCAACAATACAAGAGTTTAAGTTTTTACCGAACTTTCCAGGAAGTTCGGTAGAAATCAGCTAACAAAACAGCTCAAGGATTCTAAGAAATTGAACAGCCAACTGAAAAATAATTCAAAAAACATTAGAAAATGCCTGACAATGCTAATGTGTAAAAATCTATGATTAATTGATCTTATACCGAGGGACACATGAGTCACATGACACAAAATAGAGCTGGGAAATATATATACATATCCATTTTAGAGTTCGTATCTAGAGAGACAATGTAATTTCGTAAGACATGAGTACATCATCTTAATCGTTGATTTTGATTAATTTAATGGTTGAGATTTAATTAATTTTTAATTAAAATAGGTGGTTGAATTTACAAAATACACGAGCGGTTGAGAATGACGGTTATCAATATCAACCGTTGGATTAATAAGAATCAACGATTGAGATGATGTCCTTCCGTCTCATAAATATTTACTTGTCCTCCTAAAACCGTACTCTACATTTTAATATTACAACTGTAGTATAAATAAGTTCCAAAATCATTAAAATAGTTTCAGGGACCTGCCCGAAAATGTGATGATGTCATGATAAAAAGTTCATTTGATTAAGAAAGACAAAGACAACCTTGGAAGTCAACTTTCAGTGATAATGCCTCTTCAACTACTATTTGGCAGTCTGCTTCAATTCGACTGGTGACCTCCTTCGCCAAAGCTGCTTCGGAATAAAACAACGCAAAACTATGATGGAGCAATATCTAAAAAGTGGTGATGCTTATATCATTACAAGTAGAATAAGAGCAGGTATAGGTAGACCTAACAACTGACAACCGTAATATTTGATGTG
The DNA here is from genome assembly GCA_006409495.1 of Sedum album. NCBI lineage: Eukaryota > Viridiplantae > Streptophyta > Magnoliopsida > Saxifragales > Crassulaceae > Sedum > Sedum album. The sequence continues at coordinate 100,725 of QZGG01000027.1, forward strand.
ATATTCAGGCTAACAGCATAACTTAAGCAACGTTAAACTTCAAACAGACGTCATGAATTGGCATCACCTGTACTCATATGGTTTCTCCAAATGCAAACTCCTTATATTAAAACCCCCAACGAAAATGAGAAGGCTCGATGTGGCTACACAGCGAAATAAGAAAGAATTGTCCCCAGAAGCTCTGCCTATGAAGCATGTGAAAAGTTCATCCTTTTCTTCCATCATGCCCTGGAACAATCAAAATCAACAGTACAGATTGCAGAACATTTAACACAAAATTCCAAAGGATACTCTTACCAGTCTTTGTTTTTTTTCTCTAGCATATATATCCAATGCCTTTAGAATTATGCTCTTAACCCCTCAACTGGCAGCCTCCAACCTTTCAACACACACGCCTTGTTAACCATCCAAAAGAAGATTCAAGTACTTGAACAAGTTGATAAAATCGAGATTACCCAGCTTACCAGCAGTGACATAGTTACATCTGTCATCTCAATAAAATTCAAGACATGAGAAACTGATATTAAATGGATGTAAAGAAGCGCCGACCTGAAAGCCAAAAGATGTGTATGTAGCACCAGCACTTCCACAATACACAATTGACTAGTGAATGTTCCATCTGTTTGCTGCAAATGAAATCAATGTTGCACACATATTATAAATTTGAACGCTAGCCCGTAAGGTGATCAAGTGTTAAATCAAAAATACTTCACTGCAAGTATATTAAAAGAACACATATATAATCAAAGTAAAATAATTGGATAAGCGCCATAGCGACATTTTCCATTTGAAAGCCTATATTTCCAAATTTCTCATACACAACAGTAAACAAACTCGCGGTGATGATGAGGCACACTGACTGCCGACATTAATGATCGAATAATATAGTTCTGCGAAACTATGGATTTTGGCTGCCAATATAACAGACATACAATATTATCACAAGTATGGATATAAGAAGCTAGCATGAGCAAATTCCTAAAGCAGCATGAGTAAATGGAAGAAGACTATATGAGACAAGAAGACATCCAAAAGTAGAGTGTACCCTTTTTTGTTGATATAAGGCTGGATCTTTATGGGCTTACTGAAAGTAATAGATGAGAGGGTGCAAACCCTTTGCGACCCCACTGCACATGTGTATTTTGAAAATTAGACTACCTATATTTTCAAGTTAACTGCACATTTTGAACATGTGTGTTAATATCAGCTAACTTAGAAGTCAGAACACTGAGGAAAGGGATGAGAAAGCAGGAGAATAGAATGGAGATGAGAACAGAGAGTGCGTAAGACTATTTTGCTAAAATTTTTTCTTTTTTTCTTATTTCATTCTTCATTCCCTAATATAGGAATGAATTGTAGAATTTGATTACCGGAAAGCTGCAGACCTTCGCCGGAGCTCCGGCAACAATTCAGATGAAGAAAACGCAGGTAGGGTTAAGACTTTTTGTGTATTGAAAATGTTGGATAAATCCAGATGAAGTCTGGTTTTGGAGATGAGCAATTGAGCTTCAAATTCAGATGGGTTAAGATGATGCTGAGCTGGCAGCTGACGTGGCGAGCACAAGTGACATGGACCAATGGAGATTGGTTTAATTGACGTGGCGGATCACGTGTGGATTAATCTGGAGCGTTGGATGAACAAGATCAGATGGCTAGGATTTAAATGAGAACGTGCGGCTGGGATTAGAAGGAGCGCGATCGGATGGCTGAGTATAAAAGGCACGAGGCGCGTGCACTGTTCATCATCTCTATCAAATCTGGAAATCTCAGTTAGGGTTCTTGAGGCGATTTCTTGGACATCGGCGATTCGAGGCGAATTGAGGTGGATTGATTGAGGGCTATTGCGTGAGATAACGTCCTGTTGGCTTGGTGTGCGGTATTGCGTCGATTGGCTTAGATCGGCGTAGCTAGAGCTCGGTTCGTTTGTCTGCTACGGTTTGGTAATTGCTGTAATCTGTTCAGAACGTTGTTATTCATCTTTCATTAGTGAATCGAACTCCAGAGACGGAGTTCACCGTGGAGTAAAGGCCAGTGTAACAGCTGGTCATATAACCACGTAAAAATCTAAGTGTTCTTAGCTTAGGTTTTCTGATTTCTGAGTTGATTGAATTGTGTTAATTGAATCTAATCAAGGTCTGATTAAGAACAAAGTTACAACAGTGGCATCAGAGCCGGTTACGGTGTTTCGTGTTGTTCTTGATTGATTCTTTAACTGTAATTGATATCTGATCAATTTCTTGTTTGTTGTCTTGTTTGGTTGGCTTGATCAACAATGACTGCAAGGATTGATATTGAGAAGTTCGATGGGAAGGCTGACTTTGGAATCTGGAAGCTAAAGATTCAAGCACTGCTATCTCACCACAAGGTGTTGATTGCAATTGATAAACCAGTGACTAGCTGGACTGATGATCAAAAGAAGATCAAGGAAGAGATAGATCGTGAGGCAATGAATCTTCTCATCCTGAACCTGACTGATCCTGTGATCAGAAAGATAAGTCTCTGCAAAACTCCTCTTGCTATGTGGTCTAAGTTAGAGTCATTATATGCTAATGTTGTGGCTCCTAACCTAGCATACCTTAAGGCTCAAATCTTTGCATATAAGATGGATGCTGCTAAGAGTATAGATGATAATCTTGATGAGTTCTTGAAGTTGAATTTGATGCTTGTTGGAACTGAGCATGAGTTAGATGAGACTAGTCAGGTTATGATATTGATGAATGCCATACCAGATAGTTATCAACCTGTGAAAAATGCTTTTCAATACACTGGTACTGTGCCTAAGATGGATATGTTCTGTAATGCTCTTAAAACTAGGGAACTAGAACTGAAAAGAGAGAAATCTAAATCAGGTTCTAGTCTGTTTGTTAAGGGTAAAGGTCAACAGTCTCAGTCTGGTAAAAAGAATGGAAATAAACAGGGTAAAGACAAATCTGACCCAAAAGAATAAAAACAATGATAAGGGGATAAGGGTCAGGTGGAGTCTAGGAAGTGTTTCTATTGTGGGAAGGTTGGTCACATTAAGAAAAACTGTTATACTTGGCAGAACAAGAAAAAGAATTCTCAAACCACAGAGAATAATCTTGCTGCTGTAGGAAATACTGCTGATGAACCTGAAGTCTTGAATGTCACAGAAAATCCCATCTGTGAACAATGGGTGCTTGATTCAGGGTGCTCATTCCACATGAGCCCCAACAAGCACTGGTTCAAAGACTTCACTAGTGTTAATAATGAAAGAGTGTATATGGGCAATAATAATGTGTGTACTGTAACTGGTATAGGATCTGTTGATCTTAAATTGTCTAATGGAAAGTTGCTTACACTGACTAAGGTTAGATGCATTCCTGATTTAAAAAGGAATTTGATTTCTTTGGGTGCATTGGATGATCTTGGCTGCTCATATAATGTTCATAATGGATTAATGAAAGTTCAGGGGTGATAAACTTGTTCTTACTGCTACTAAGAGATCTGGTCTGTATTTCCTGGATGGTGCTTGTAAGTCTTGTCTGATACTGATGATGTTGGTTTGATTGTGTCTGTTTCCCCTGCCACTAAATGGCACTTAAGGCTAGGTCATGTTAGCCAGAAAGGTTTAGATATCTGGTCAAGAATGGAATGTTTGGTAAGGACAAAATTGAAAGTCTTGATTTCTGTGAAGTATGCACCCTGGCCAAACAGCATAGGTTGAGGTTTAAAGTAGGTACACATAGTACAAAAACCATTATGGAATATATACATGCTGACCTATGGGGACCTGAGAGTCAAGAAACCTTTGGGGGAAATAAGTACTTCCTGAGTTTAGTAGATGACTATTCTAGGAGGGTCTGGACCTATCTGTTGAAAGCTAAGGATGAAGCCTTTGTTAAGTTTAAAGAATGGTTGGTTTTAGAACAAAATCAAACTGATAGAAAGGTTAAGGTGCTTAGAACAGATAATGGCCTAGAATTTTGTAACCATGAGTTTGATTATTGCAAAGGTCTAGGAATATTAAGACACAAAACTGTCAGGCACACACCTCAACAGAATGGTGTTGCAGAGAGAATGAATAGGACCCTGTTAGATAAGGTGAGAGGCTTGATGTTCACTTCTGGTGTGCCTAAATCTTTCTGGGGTGAAGCACTGTATACTGCCCAATATCTAGTAAACCTCAGTCCAAATAGAACCTTGGAATTTAAGTGTCCTATGGAGGTTTGGTTAGGAAGAAAACCAGATATATCTCATCTTAGAATATTTGGATGTGCTGCCTATGCTCACACTAAGGATGGTAAGTTAGATCCTAGGGCTGTGAAATGTGTGTTCTTAGGATATCAACAAAGTTTTGGTACTAAGGGCTATAGATTATGGGACAGGACTGCTAGAGGAGTAGAGTGTAATTGTCAGCAGGGATGTTGTCTTTGATGAAACTAGTTTCCCTTGTAAGAAAGACTTGTTGATGATGATTCTAACCAGTCTGTTCCAGCAGGGTCAGTTGAACTTGCTCCTCTACTTCAGCACACTGGACCTGCAGTGGATTTCATGATCAAGGAGAGCCTCAGCCTGATCAGCAAGCTGATGCACCTATTGAACAAGGAGCAGATGCAACTGAGCAGGTGGAGGCTGAGCAGGTGGAGGCTGAACAGTGGAGGAGCACTTTCCTGATAATGCTGGTGGATTGGAGAATTATCAACTGGCTAGGGATAGGACTAGAAGAGAGAACAGGAGTGTTCCACTCAGGTATAGTGACTCATCCTATGCTGAGTTATTCTTTACTGCTTTAGTAGCTGCTCAAGAAATTACTAGGTTGAACCTGATACATTACTGAAGCTGTTAGATCAAAAGATAGGATCTATGGTATAAGGCTATGTTAGAAGAGATGAATTCTCTTAGGGTAAATGGTACCTGGGTTTTGGTTAAGAAACCTGAGAAACATAAACTGGTGGAGTGTAGGTGGTTGTATAAAATTAAAGAAGGGCTGAGCAGTGCTGATCCACCTAGATATAAGGCAAGACTAGTTGCTAAGGGTTACACACAAAGGGAGGGAATAGATTACAATGAAATATTTTCTCCAGTAGTTAAATATAAAACTATCAGGGTATTGCTTGCTATGGTTGCTTGTATGGATTTAGAGCTTGAACAACTTGATGTTACTACTGCTTTCTTGCATGGTGATTTAGAGGAACAAATTTATATGAGTCAACCAGAAGGGTTTGTTGATAAGAAATATCCTGATCATGTGTGCTTGTTGAAAAAATCCTTGTATGGACTGAAACAAAGCCCTAGGCAATGGTATAAGAAATTTGATTCTTATGTGATCAGTCTTGGTTTTATTAGAAGTGAATATGATACTTGTTTCTACTTTGCTGATGTTGAGTCTGAACCTGTGTATATTCTGTTGTATGTGGATGACATGCTGCTTATTTGCAAGTCTATTGCTAGGATTAATAAGCTGAAACTGGATTTAGGGAAAGTTTTTGATATGAAGGATTTGGGGTCTGCTAGGAAAATACTGGGAATGTATATAGAGAGGGATAGGAAACAATGTTTTCTGAAATTGCACCAAAAGCCATATTTAGAAAAGATAGTTCAGAAATTTGGGAATTTGATGTGCAGGGCCTCTACTATACCTTTAGCTCCTCATTTTCAACTGAGTAAATCTCAGTGTCCTAAAACCAGAGCTGAGAAAGCTAAGATGGAATTAATACCTTATGCAAATGCTATAGGATCTGTCATGTATGCTATGATTTGTACTAGGCCAGATTTGTCATTTGCTATTTCTGTTTGAGTAGGTATATGTCAAACCCTGGTATGAATCATTGGGATGCTCTGAAATGTGTAATAGCTTATATTAAGGGGACTTTGGATATTGGCTTGAGTTATACTAACAGAACTGACATTGGAAATCTAGTGGGTTACTCTGATGCAGATTTTGCAGGAGATAGGGACTCAAGAAAGTCCACAACTGCATTTTATTTCACGCTGGGAGGTAATGTGATTACTTGGAAGTCTCAGTTACAACCTATAGTTGCTTTATCTACTACTGAAAGTGAGTATATTGCATTGTGTGATACTTTTAAAGAAGCTATCTGGTTAAATGGTTTGTTGGCTGAGTCTGGTTGTGCAAATGTCATGTTCAAGTATTTCTGATAGCCAATCTGCTATACATTTGAGTAAAAATCCTGTGTTTCATGATAGGACTAAACATATAGCAGTGAAGTTTCATTTTATTAGAAATGTTATAGCTGCTGGTATTGTTCAGTTGAGTAAAATTGATACTGAAGAAAATCCTGCTGATATGGGAACTAAGATCATTTCTAACACTAAGTTCAAGCATTGCTTGAGACTTTTGTTTCTGGAGTAGTTTGTGCAGGTACAGAATGATGATGTGTACTGGAGTTTGGTTCACTATAAGATGAATGGATGGAATTTATGGAAATTCTGCTCAACTTCTGGGATGGTCTTCAAGTCTGAATGGAAGAAGGGAATGTTCAGTCTTGATGGTGTGTCATATGATGCGTAGTTTGAAGTGGAGTGTATGAGTTTCTGCGTCTGGATTTAGGTGGAGATTTGTGGATAAATCCAGATGAAATCTGGGTTGAAGATGAGCTTGAGCTTTAAATCAAATGGATCAAGGTGATGCTGAGCTGGCGGCTGACGTGGCGAGCGCGAATGACATGGACCAATGGAGATTGGTTTAATTGACGTGGCGGATCACGTGTGGATTAATCTGGAGCGTTGGATGAACGAGATCAGATGGCTAGGATTTAAATGAGAACGTGCGGCTGAGATTAGAAGGAGCGTGATCGGATGGCTGAGTATAAAAGGTGCAAGGCGCGTGCACTGTTCATCATCTCTTCAAATCTGGAAATCTCAGTTAGGGTTCTTGAAGCGATTCTTGGCACGGCGATTCGAGGCGAATTGAGGGGATTGATTGAGGGCTATTGCGTGAGATAACGTCCTGAAGGCTTGGTGTGCGGTATTGCGTCGATTGGCTTAGATCGGCGTAGCTAGAGCTCGGTTCGTTTGTCTGCTACGGTTTGGTAATTGCTGTAATCTGTTCAGAACGTTGTTATTCATCTTTCATTAGTGAATCGAACTCCAGAGACGGAGTTCACCGTGGAGTAAAGGCCAGTGTAACAGCTGGTCATATAACCACGTAAAAACCAAGTGTTCTTAGCTTAGGTTTTCTGATTTCTAAGTTGAATTGTATTGTGTTAATTGAATCTAATCAAGGTCTGATTAAGAACAAAGTTACAACAGAAAACTGAATGAAATCAATTACAGTTGGGTGGGAAGTCTGTTATATAACAGACTCCAGTTCTGAAATTACAAAGAGATCCTCACCCTATTCTAATTTACAAAGTGGACCTACAAGATTGTTTAATTACAACTCAATACCCTATTAGAAATTAACCTGGTTCAACTTCAATTTTCAGATCTGGCGAATCTGACGAAGGAGGTTTGAGCTGTCTAACAACTTGAGGCGGTAGAGCTGAGTCGGATCGAGTATCTGCAACACCCCCCCGCAAGCTCAACCTGTGTATCATATTAGAACAGTTGAGCTTGGAGCTGAGTCGGAGAAGAGTATCCGCAGCCAGGGCTTTTGTGAAGATGTCGGCTGGTTGGTCGGAGGTAGGTACATACCTTGGTGAAATTAAACCTTTTGTTAAGTATTGTCGTACCAGATGACAATCTATCTCCACGTGCTTTGTACGTTCGTGAAAAACAGGATTTTTCGCGATATGAATCGCAGATCTGTTATCACAGAGTAGTGGCACTGGAGTGGAGACAGGGATGTGTAAATCAGCTAAAAGCCTGGTAAGCCATGATATTTCACAACAAGTTTGTGCCATCGATCTATACTCGGCTTCAGCCGATGACCTTGAGATAACAGGTTGTTTCTTGGTTTTCCAGGATACAAGGGATGACCCAAGTAAAATAGCATAGCCAGTAACAGACCTCCGAGTTAGTGGACACGAGGCCCAGTCAGCGTCGCAAAAGGCAGTAGGAGATAAAGTCTGAGCTGAAGGGTAGAAAAGACCTTGTGAGGGGGCAAATTTCAGGTATCTCAAAACCCTATGAGCTGCTCTTAAATGATCTTCTGTTGGTGTTGCCATGAACTGACTTAGTGTATGAACTGAGTATGCCAGGTCTGGCCTAGTCACTGTTAAGTATATTAGTTGTCCTACCAATCTTCGATATGAAGTAGGATCAGGTAGAACTGGTGCTGATGATAGGGCTAGTTTGTGCTTTGTTTCCATAGGAGTAGACGAGGGCTTGCATCCTAATAGGCCAGCCTCATTCAAGAGATCTAATGCATACTTCCGTTGGTTAAGATAGATACCAGTTTTTGATCTTGCAACCTCAATGCCTAGGAAATAGCTCAGTTCACCTAAGTCTTTAATCTTGAATCTTGAGTGAATAAAGGTCTTGATTTCAGATATCAAAGTAGTAGAGGTTCCTGTTAAGATGACATCATCGACGTAGACTAGGAGTATAATGAATTCCCCTGATTTCTCATATGTAAATAGCGAATAATCGTTCAGACTTGAAGTAAAGCCATAGGTGATTAATGCATCGCTGAATTTAGAAAACCACTGTCTAGAAGCTTGTTTAAGACCATATAAGCTTTTGAGCAACTTGCACACTTTACCCTTAGACTTCTCAGCTTTGTAGAACCCTGGAGGGAGGGTCATATATACTTCTTCATTTAAAACTCCATGAAGGAAAGCATTGTTTACATCAAGCTGAAATATAGGCCAATGTTTAGTTGCAGCCAATGCCAAAACTGTGCGAACAGTAGGCATTTTAACTACGGGAGCAAAAGTATCTTCGTAATCTAGCCCTTCTAGTTGTGTATATCCTTTCGCCACCAACCGAGCTTTATATCGTTCTATAGAACCATCAGAGTGACGTTTGATTTTGTACACCCATTTGCAACCCACACAATTCTTTCCACTTGGTAGATCAGTAATAATCCAAGTATCATTGGCTTGAAGGGCATCTAGTTCTTTGTTCATAGCCTCAACCCATAATGGATCTTTGCTAGCCTTAGTGTAACAACTAGGTTCAATATCTGATGAAATCTGCAAGGCACGATGTTGAAATGCAGGGGAGCAAGCTGAGTAATTAAGGTAGCTGGTAATGGGATAGGCTGTTTTACTAGTTGGGCAAATGTAGTCTTTTAGTAGAACTGAAGGTATGTGTGGTCTAGAGGATTTTCTGATAGGTTGGACAGGTATAGTATTTTCTGGTGGAGGTGGGATATTATTTGTGGAAGGTGAGGAATTATTTATGGAAGGTGAGGGGATAGGAATATTTGGTAGGGAAATATTGGGTAAGGGAATATTTGGTAGGGGAGTATCAAGAGATGTATCAACAGATATTGTAGAATAAGGAAATATCTTCTCATGAAAAATAACATCACGAGATGTAAGATAAGAATGTGAGGTAAGGGCAAATACCTTGTAAGCTTTCTGCCCAATAGGATATCCCAGAAAAATGCAAGGTTTTGCCCTGGGATCAAATTTTGTCTTTGTAGGAGAGATATTTGTGACATAGCAGAGGCAACCAAATACTCTGATGTGTCTAAAATCTGGTATTTTGTCAAATAACCTCTCAAATGGAGACTTGTTATCGAGATTCACTGATGGAATTCTATTTATGATGTAGGTTGCTGTTAATATGGAATCACCCCAGAAGCAAGCAGGAATATGTGACTGAATTTTTAAAGCTCTGGCAGTTTCGAGAAGGTACCTGTGTTTCCTTTCTACGATTCCATTTTGTTGCGGTGTATATGAGCATGAAGTTTCATGTAGGCATCCTTTTGAAGCTAGAAAGTTTGATACTTTGAAACTAAGAAATTCCTGCCCATTGTCTGATCTGATAGTCTTGATTATATGTCCAAATTGTGTATGGACCATGTTGAAAAATCTGATCAGTATATCTGCAACCTCAGCCTTAGTAGCCATAAGAAAAGTCCAAGTAAATTTGGAAAAATCATCAACTATCGTAAGAAAATATTTTGCTCCACTGAATGTAGGTACCCTATAAGGTCCCCAAATATCTGTGTGAACCAAATCAAATATTCTGTATGATGTAGTAGAACTCACAGGAAACGGAAGTCTGACTTGACGTGCTTGAGGACAAATTTCACAAACTGTAGGGATGTCTTTACAAACCAAACTAGGAATGTATTTATGAAATTTACTTGAGAGTTTTGAGAAAGGTACATGACCAAGTCTGTTATGCCATAAGATTGCATCTGCTGCATTTGCTTGAGCTGAAAGACATTTTGCTTTGTTTTCCGTATTCTTAAAGATGTAGAGTCCTTGTGCAAATTCACCAATCCAGAGTGAAGTCTGTTTTTGTGGATCCTGTAAGTAACATTCCTTGTTAGTGAACATGACAGAACACCGTGAGCTACCAATAAGTTTTGTGACACTAATCAAGTTGAATCTGATTGTAGGCACAAGAAGCACATCATGAAGGATTATATGGCTCCCAAGAAAGCATTTTCCACTATGAGTAACCTGCACATACTCTCCATTGGGCATTGATACTTTATATGGGTTAGGTAACTTCTTAACATCATGTAATAAGTGTGAATAAGGAGTTATATGATCAGTAGCACCACTGTCAATAATCCATTCATCACAACAAATATTAACATGAGTAAAACAAGTTATACCTGCAGCCATGTGTCCTTGTGTGTCATTTGATGTATTCAGAAGATTCATGAGCTTGTTTAACTGTTCTTGGCTCATCTTAACAGTTTGTAACTCAGTCTGATTTTCTGTGCTGTTAGCAGGTTGTGTTGCATCTGAAACAACATTGTTAACTGCTGGTCGATTGCCCTTCTTTTGGTTAGAATTTTTATGGAACTTATGCCCTGGTGGATAACCATTCAGCTTGTAGCACTTGTCTCTGGTATGACCCTCCATTTGACAGTAACTACATACAAGATCCTTCTTATTCTTGTTTCCTGAATCTTGTTTGTTCTTTGAATTGTTTCCAGAATGGCTGTTATAGTTCTGATTGCCAGCATACATTGCAGACCCCTCCAGGTGAGTCTCTTTGGTTGAATAGATTCCTCTTTGTGTTGCATCTTGAATCACCATAGAGTAGACCTCATTCAGAGTAGGAATAGGTTTCATTGCTAGAATTTGAGACCTTATGGGCAGATGCACTTCATTCAAACCCATTAGGAATCTCTTCTTGTAGTGCAAATATGCGAGGTCCATTACTGATAGAATATCTTGCTGCTAGATCTGACCAAGCCTCAATTGCATCCTTAGAATGAATTAGTGATGCAGCAATATCCTTTGAAACTGAATTGAGTAGCCATGTGAACACAAAATTGTTGCACCTTGTCCATTTGACCAACTGAATTGGATCATCTGGTCTAGGACATTTACCAGTTATGAAATCCATCTTGTTCTTGCATCCTAGGGACATTTCCATAGACTTCCGCCATGTGACGTAGTTTGTTTCATCAACCAAAGGTTGAGTCACAAGTGAAACACCGCTAGGTTCATTGTGTGCAATATACAAGAAATCATTCAACTGATCATCAATTAAAGAATGAGAACTTACTCCAGTGGATGTTGAATTTGCAGGATTGCTCATGATGGAAATCTTGATTAAAGATTCTTGTATCAGATTGAAACTGATGGAAGTAATCAGCGGAAGGAAACAGAGGATCGTCCAACTGATACCATGTAGAATTTGATTACCGGAAAGCTGCAGACCTTCGCCGGAGCTCCGGCAACAATTCAGATGAAGAAAACGCAGGTAGGGTTAAGACTTTTTGTGTATTGAAAACTGAATGAAATCAATTACAGTTGGGTGGGAAGTCTGTTATATAACAGACTCCAGTTCTGAAATTACAAAGAGATCCTCACCCTATTCTAATTTACAAAGTGGACCTACAAGATTGTTTAATTACAACTCAATACCCTATTAGAAATTAACCTGGTTCAACTTCAATTTTCAGATCTGGCGAATCTGACGAAGGAGGTTTGAGCTGTCTAACAACTTGAGGCGGTAGAGCTGAGTCGGATCGAGTATCTGCAACATGAATTGTAATTTAGCTGTATTAGACAGCTCATACTTGTACCAAATGCTCTCCTTATTTTGTACCGGACGCTGTCATGTAACAAATTCTCTAAATTTGTCTGGCATTTTCATTGTTCTTGTGCTCTTTCTCCGATTTTGTCCTTCATTTGTTGGTGTGCACTGCGTCTTGCCCTCAGGTAGCCCATCAATACCCGTAACAATGTGTGTACACTTAGACATTTTACAAAAACGACAAAGATTAAAAATGTGAGATTTGTGGGCTGTTGGAGCAAGTCGTTTACCTGGGTCTCATGGTCGTAAACTTATGCTTGGGTCGCAATCGAGCGCGACAACATATATACCTAGGCTAAACCTCCGTTTTTCCACAAGAGGATCGAAGCACTAGCAAGATACTGCACAACAATATAAATATTTTCAACTCTATTAATATCATCCATGTCTATTAGTATTGAAAGTAAAAACGCCATGTGCGTACTACCAAATAAAAGGAGTTCGGCAATTAAGAGAGGCGTCGTGGGGAAAGAGGATAGTAGGGTCTTAGAGGAAAAAGTAATCATCGGACTGAAGAGAGAGCAAATTGAGATGCTTAGGGAAGTATCCGTCTTGGTGGAGTCGATTGTAGAATTTGAAGTCGTGAGCAACGGCCATCTTCGTTGTTGGCTTTTTTGCGACCTCATGATTGGAGAAGACTTCGGATAATGACGCTATTGGCTCAAGGCCCATTTAAGGAATATTTTTTAATATTTATTTAAGGAGAGTTAGGTTCTAGAGAGACATGTCAATTTTGTGAGACATAAGGACGTAATCCTGGTCATTGATTTGATTAATTCAACGGTTTGAGATTAAAGTTGATTTTTAATTAATTGGGCGGTTGATTTTGCAAAAAATACTGGCGGTTGGTGATTGACGGTTATCAATATCAACCGTTGGATTGATAAAAATCAACGGCTGAGATCATGTCCTTCCATCTTACTAAAAAATATATGTCATCCTAGAACCCTTCACTATATAAGGAATCATTATTTCATAATATTTTCAACGCATTATTTAAAAAAATCATTATTACAAATATTATTTTATAGAAAATCATCGTTATAACAATTAATTACAAAATAATTCTATTATAATTATCTTGTTATCAAAAAATCACCATTGTCATAACTTCCCTAAAAATTGTAAATCACACGCCATACGACGCGTTGGTAAATAATTTTAATACTAACAATTACAGAAAATCACTTTTATAATATCTAGTTTTGCAAAAAACCATCATCTTAACAACTAATTAGAAAATGACTATATATCATAATAGTTTTGTTATAAAAAACCCTCATCTGAAATATATAAGAATAGAGAATGTTATTGAGGCTCGATTGTGGCTGTATTTTAGGGTTAATTACAGATGACCACCTGTATAATAGGTCATATTCCACTCCACCACCTTTATTATTCAAATTTGCATTCAACCACCTTATAATTATCGTCGTTAGCAAATAACCACCTATGCTAACGGAGAGGTGGTTAAATGGTAACGAAAGCAATTATAGAGGTGGTGAAGTTAAAATTCATTTATTATATTGGTGGTGTATTGTAATAAAAATAGGGTTAATTTCAGATGACCACTTTTATAATAAGCCATCCACAAAACCACCTGTCTATTGTAATATTATATTCGACCACCCATATAAGGTTTAACGTTCCCAAACAACCACTTATCACTGTTCCGTCAAATATTCCGTTAAATATATTAAATTTTTAATATACTAATAGTATTTTTATTACAATACACCACCTCTATAATAAATGAGTGTCCACTTCACCACCTTTACATTTAACCACCTCACCGTTAACTGAGGTAGTTTTTTGGCAACGTTAGTAATTATAAAGGTGGTCGAATGTACTATTACAATATATATGTGGTTTTGTAAAAAATGGCATATTATAATGGTGGTCATCTGGAATTATCCCATAAAAATATTATTATATTAAAAAATTTAATATATTTAACGGAGTTTTTGACGGAACAGTGACAGTTGGTTGTTTGGTAACGAAAAACGTTATACCGATGGTTGAATGCAATATTATAATATAAGGGTGGTGCAGTGGAATATGACCTATTATTAAGGTGGTCATTTGTAATTAACCCTATATTTTATGAGCAATGCAAAATACATCTTCCTAAAGAATTAGGGTTCACTAATATATGATCTACAATAGATATGAAACCAGAAGTTTGTATCTTTAGCATAACTTTAAACCTTCAAGACAAGCCGCGGTAGTTCTTGATATTTTTGGGCATGACAAACATAAAATTTAGGGCATCCGATAGTCATTTCACAATTAGTTATTACAATGATGTTTTTTACAAAATTGAGATTATAGTGGTGGTTTTTTGTAAAATGGAGATTATAATAGTGGTTTTCGATAATTAACTTAAATATAAAATAATATTTTATTGCCATGCGTACATGCACTTAATGCAAGTTTTAACGGAACAGTGTCAACAGTAGGCTTTTGATAACGGGGCTATTATAATAGATGCACTTTGTAATTAATTGTACAATGATGATTTTTTGCAAGGTTAATTACAGATGACCATCTATATAGTAGGATATATTCCACGCAACCAACTTTATATTGTAATATTCCATTCAACCACCTGTATTACGTTTGCCGTTACCAAACAACCACCTGTCACTGTTCCATCAAAAATTCTGTTAAATATATTAACTTTTAATAAAATAATAATAATATTTTTATTACAATACACCGTCAATATAATGAATGAATTTTCACTTTATCACCTCTATAATCACTTATGTTACTATTTAACCACCTATCTATTGTCATTGGTGGTTATCTGGTAACGACAATAATTATATAGGTGGTTGAATGTAATATTGCAATACATAAATGGTTATATGGAGTATGACTTATTATACATATAGTCATCTGTAAACAACTCTTTTTTGCAAAACAGAATTTATAATGGTGATTTTCTGCAATTAACCCTATTTTCAAAAGATTCAAAAGCTGTCACTTTTGTAAGTTCCGTTTAACTTTGGACTGTTTTCAGTAGTACATGCACCCAACCAAAAAACACCAAAAATAATATTTGTTTGATGGAATATTTTAGAGGATTGTAGGATATTATCATAATTATCGATTTTTATTTATTCAACGGTTTATATTAATAACCGTAAATCCTAAATTGCACCAGGTTTTTTTGCTAATCCATTATCAATTCAATTCATAAGTACTTTTGATCTCAATTATTAGATTAATTAAATCAGTTTTGATGTCTCACAAAAATTAATTATCCTCCTAAAACCTAAACCTTTGTTTATTAATAATTGAATTTAGATTGGGATCATGTGCTGCAAACAACACATTCCACCCAAAATAGAAGTGACTTAGTTTTGATTTATTCACATCAAAACTACGCTATTTTGTAAAAGGTTTATGAATTTTAAAATTTAGGTTATAGTAAAATTATTTTTTTGAGTTAATGCAAAGTAAAACTCGTCGGTTTATTTATTAAATTTAAATTTTGAGTTTATGTTGTATTAGGTTATATGTTTTTTTGGATCCGAACCCATCAAATTTAATAATTTTTGTAAAAACAAGTGTTATTTTTTAAACATAATAGTAATAATAAATTTGAAAATAATTTTAGGAGTAGAGTCAAGGACATCTAATTATATAAGACTGTACAACACAATCGCTAGGGTTTTTGCAACGAATGAGATTTAGTCCTAAGTAAAACCGTCAAATTCAATCGCTAGGGTTTTTGCAAATCCAACCACTCATTTAATCAAAACCAACTTTAAACATAATCGTCGAATTATTAAAATAAACAACTGAAAATATGTCCTCTCGTCTCACAAAAGGTAACACCATAAATAAAATGCTCTATCTTTGAAAATACTATATTATAACTATTTCCACTTCTTGAACCACTAACTTTGAAAGCACCTCAATAAGTTTTGGAAAAATATATGAATGTGGTTGACAAGTACCTTGAAGAATATATGCCCTTTTAACTGCGTCTCTCACCTGAGAATCATAATCATTGATAGGTTTCCTTAATCCAGGATCACTAAAAATATCAAGATCTCCATGATCTATTGTTTGACCTCTTGCTTCATCAACAACATTAACATAGCCCTGAAAGGGGTAGCCATGCGGGTGGCAGGTAGGAAGCGCTCAGTGAAGGTCCTGAGTTCAATCCTCTGCAAAAACATGCCTTTGGTTTAAAGCACCAAAAAGAGGTTTATCATGCAAAAGTATGGGTTCCTCTTCCCAAAAAAAACAACATTAACATACGGAGGAGAAATATATTCAGTAACAACATAAGTAGACGAAGGGGACTCAACCATTGATTCACGTATTCTCTTCCAATGCACAACAAATTTATCCATATACAAATTTTCTATTCAAAACGATCAAATATAAAATTAAATCTTCGAACATAAAAATTCAGAATATAATCTAATTCTTTTGAGATATTTAAAATTTTATTTAAGGTTTTTAAGAAACTTATATATGTCGGTGCCGATCCCATTGTCACGTTATCCAATATTTAATTGTTGTCTACCATTGTCAGTTCGCCACCGTCGTCCACACTCAAATTACTCTACAAATTCAAAAAACAAACCCTTATTTTAATAGGAATATTATAATAGAGTCATTTTGTACTTAATCGTTAAAATGATAATTTTCTGCAAAACAAGACATTATAATGGTGGTTTTTCACAATTATTCGAAGCGAAGTTATATACTCACGCGTCGTGCGGCGAGTGTTTTACAATTTCTAAGGAAGTTGTGAAAATGATGATTTTTTTATAATGATGCTATTATAATGTCCTCATTTCATAATTATGATTTTTTTGCGTAATAGAACATTATAATACTCCCTTCTAATTGTTCCACTTTCCTTTTTTAGATGTTTCAAATTAATTGTCCACTTACTACATTAGGAAACTATTTGATAAGAAAATTTCCAATTTACCCTTACATATCTCATTAAGTACAACTTTCATTTAAGCATTTAATCATGCCATTTATTGATGTTTCCGCATACCAAAGTAAAAATGGGTATATTTCAATGCATGTTTTAATTATTTGACAAGATTAATGATGATTTTTAAACTAATTCAATGTGCATTGAATAAGGGTATATATGGATGAAAACATTTTGTCTTAATATATGTGTGAAATCTCAAATGGGACAACTATTTTGAAACGGAGGGAGTAGTGAACAACTCATATACACTAGAATATCATCCCAAAGACGTACAACCAAAAGTATTTTATGATATGAGAGCATCTAAGTGTTTAAATGAATTGTGAAACTAATTGCATCGGTTCCGACCTAAACAAATCCATCGGCCGGCAACATCCTCCCACCATCTTTAACCTAATTTCAAAGTCAACCCCAAATCAAGACAACCCGCGATTCCGATTTCAATTCGATTTTCGATCGCCTCAGACGACGACGATGTATGATGAATTATGAAGAAGAGGACAGAGATCACAAACTAAATAAAATGCGGTTGAGAGGTGACGGTTTGGGAGAAACCGTCAAAAATTGCTCTCAGATTCTTAATAGATTCTTAATAGGGAGATAATCGATAAGCTATAAAATTTGATAAATACTCGATAAATATTCCTCCAAACCTATTATAAGTGTAAATAAGATATTTATAATAAACACATAATTAATTTGTTCAAAAACTATATACTGTTTAAATTTAATTTTACACTCAATTTTATTTATGTATTATAAAGAGCATTATTTGATAAGATAAGATGATTAAATTTATTAATAACTCAACGGATAAAATTTAATCAAAAATCAACAGTCAAATCTAACCACCCAAATTATTATTTTGCAAATCTGATCCCCAATTTAATTAAAGGCTAACTTTAACTTCACCATAATATTATCAATCAACAGCTAAAATTGTATCTTTTGATCTTACAAAACTGTACGTCTCCTAATTTTAACCCATATTATAAATACTACTTATTGATAAAATCAACAGGCTCAAACTTGTCAAAATTATTGAACTTGAACAACCTAAGATTTGCCTCGTCCGCAGCCTTATTATTGACCAAACCCATCTCATAATACTTATAGTGATTTTACCTCAAAAAACAAAAAACATATCCAACCAGGATTCAAAATTGAATTAATAGTTTATATCCCATGCAAGGTCCTTCAACATTCAGAAGACAAAGGGAAAGTCCACATAGATATATTATTCTTTTCAACAGGTAAACCCCTGATTGCCGGCAATTTTCAACAAACCAATCCTGGAATATAATATAAAGAAAATATGAGAAGCTAAATCAGTCTAAATTAATGGTGGAATAACTTTGCCAACTTACAGATTTTGTTGAAGGCAACAATGTCACAGCTCTGAACATACTCATTGATTGGCTCAGCCGTCAGGTAATCCTCAATCAAATTGTCAACAGACACTAGGTCGTCAACAATGGTCAACATTATGGTCATTTTCTTGATACCATATCCGACCGGTTGAAGTTTGGCTGTGATTAAACACACATCAAAACTTAATCAGCGAACACATCATAATGTATATATCAACGAGAGAAGAAAAACTGAAAGACACGCACATGCTCCCCATGTAAGACCCTCTAGCTGAACACTTCTGACGGCTTCCTCAAGCTTCTTCATGTCGGTTTCATCATCCCACGGCTTGACATCCATCAGAACAGAAGACTTTCCAGCTGGTTGATTCCCAAGTAATAATAATCAAGTGTTGCACAGTTTTAATGAATGATTAGTAAGACATAATTAGTCACAACAGGTTGCAGTATCCAAATATCAGGGATATTTCAGATGCAATGTGTGAATAAGCAACAAGTTATACAGTCTCGTCATTGATTTCAATAAGTATATATTGAAGTATTTATATCATGACATTCACTTACCTTCTTTCTTCTTTCCAGATGCCTTAACAGCTGCAGCTCTCTCCTCAGCAGCCTTCTTTTCTTCCTCAGTTTCCTCGCCAAACAGATCAACATCGTCATCGTCATCCTCCTCAACAGGAGCAGCCTGAAATCCCATGCATGAAACACCGCAAACATTAATAAGGGTATACGATAGGCTGCAAAATTCATACAAGAAAAAGTAAACATCGAAAAACATCGCCTTCTATTAGATGATAGGCAAAACCTAATATATGGATCGGAAATGAAGATAATACCTTGTCCTCTGTTGCTGGAGTAGCAATTTCTTCTGCAGCCAACGAGCTCTTAATGGTGACTCCAGAGCCTTCTCCAGACACACCTCTACAGATGTTAAAATGTTAAATAAATCATAACGAAAAAAATAAACTTGAACTGAAAAACAACTTTGAATTTTACGACTCAATTAGAAGATCAGTTGCATGCGAATACTCACGATATCCTGAGGAGGGCTTCAATGTGGTTATACCACCTGGAAGCATTGACATATTCAGCAGAAGGAGCCTTTGAAAGAGCAGCATGTACTACAAGATCATCCTTAGAAGCTTGGTACCTAATGCGCCAACATCACTGAAACAAATCAGTTTAATCGATCTCAGTTTTGACATTTCTAGATGACTCTTACCCAGTGATGTAACTCCTGGTTAGGAGATACTCATCGAGCTTCTTGAGTCCTGCATCAGATCCAAGCCCCTGAAACACAACTGCCATTGCTGATAATGAAACAATCTGTACAAACACAAACAACAATCTGATTCAGTTAAATTATGCATCAAGAAATGCAACAGCTTAAAATAACAGCACATAATTAAATAAGCAGAATTCGACACTAATGTTGAGTAAAATACATTCAGACGAATACTAAAAATCATCGGATTCGATGATGATACAAAAAACTTGAATTTCAATACGAAAGGAAGCGCAAGGCACTTACCGCTGAACGATCGAGAACAGTGGAGATTGAACTTGACGGCAACTAGGGCTGCTTTTGGAATGACAATCACATATTTATATTATCCCAATATACGAACACACCCCTTAAATTTACAAATTTCTTCTAACCCCTACGATTTTTAGAAAAATACAAGACGCTACGAGGCAAGCAAGTATGCAAGGAGTCGTTTCCGGCGTCTACTGGAATAAGAATCACGGAAATGCCAATATGGTTGGCTGCGGCTTCGTCCCGGAAATGTCTTGAGACGTGGAAACGTCAAAAAATGACCGAAATCATGAATTCTGGGTTGTGAATATTTCTTTAATAAATTTTATTTACTACTAGCTTATGAGTTATGTCATCAATGTTTCGCTGTATAATTTCATGTTCCAGTATTACATCTTCTGAGTTACGGTCTAGGCTGATTGCTATTGTTATTGTCGTCTTTTTCTCTTTGGTCACATGCATGAGACGGATCATCTTTTTTCCGCTCCTCTTTTTTTTTATCTATGTCACGTATATAAATAATTGTATTTTTACTTCATCCTTTGTGGATGCTTGTTTGTTCATTGTTTAGATGCTTGTTATGTACCTTAGCCTTCTTAATAACAGTTTATGTTGTGTAATAAGGCTTGATTTCAGACAGATATCATTATAATGTCCGTCTGACGAACTAGTGAGAGTCGATGGTGTGGGTGCCGCCAATAGCCTGCTCGATCAAGGTTTATAGAGATGACTCATTATTATAAATGTCTCAGATTTTGTAACACAATTTGTGTTTCACTTTGTTATATATCATGATGTACTCACAATCTCAATGAAATATACCCACTTTTGATTCTAAAAAAATATTACATCTTCTGAGTTTCAGTCTTGGAGGACATTTAAATTTTTAAGATGTGAAGACCTCAATTAATCGTTGGTATTAATTGATCTAACGATTGATATTAAATTAATTTTAAATAAAATAGCAGGTGGTCGAATTTGTCAAATACACGAGCGATTAAGACAATTTTAACCATTTGATGAATTGATATCAACATTTATGTTACACATCTGTGAATATATACACTAATTTTTGAGTTACGAAAAGATATTTTTGGAAAATAAAATGTGATTTCACCATATAACCGCTAATAAATCCTCTTGCGCTTTATTAATAGTAAGATTTTAAGTATTTTTTACAATTTATACACTTCTTAAATGTTGTAATATCTAGAACTAAAATTATAAAAATCATGAACATAAACGATACTTTAGAAATCAATTATTGTCTTTACAGGAATTCTCAACTATGCATCCTCGAGCCAGATGATGTGAGCAGCTGTAGATGCAACAGTCAGTATTTGCGCAGAATTTCGTTGTGGCCACCCTTGATATAACAGTACTGTCAACAAATCTTACGTGACTTATGTTGTTACCCAAAAATCCCAAGTGGTTAAAGATATTGCTTCTCAGCATAATCTTGTTTAATATAACGTACTCAATATTCTTCATACTTCAACGACAAATAATATTTTACACTACTTTCAAGTAAACTATAAATTGTGAATATTATTTAGTCAAATAAATCACATACTGTTTAGATCAACTTCATTTTTCGAAAGAGATTATTCTCAATTTGAGTGTAGTACAATATTCATTTTGTTTTGTTTCCAATGCGTGTAATATTATTTATTGTATATATATACAATAGTTTGTATAAACATATAACACCAGATCTTCTTGAATTCACCTAAACATCGTAATGAATGCAGAAGTGAAACTACCACTTCTCATATTTTCCCTTATCATTTTAAGTTTTTGTTCCCTCTCCGAAGCAATTTTCGGTCGTAATATTCAAGTGAATGTGACAAATGTGCTGAATGTTGGAACTAACATGATCATTTCTTGCTTTGGGGATAAACCCTCAAAACCTAAATTTGGCAAAGAAATGATTCCTTTCCATCAAAGTAGAGAATTCAGTTTTAAGTCAGGCATATTGGGATATCAATATTTCTTTTGTAATGTAGAATGGGATGGGAAGGTTAAGAGTTTTGCTATCTTTATTCAACAAGATGATTTGGAAATATGCAATGGGCGATGTTGGTGGCAAATTAAAAAGGACAAGCCTTGTATGATGAATTGGACCACTGGAAAATATGATCACTGTCACTATTATTTTCGACATCATATGACTTGAACATTAAATATATAACTGTTATGTATTTTATTGAGATTTTCAACTTCTCTTGTTTCAAAGTTATTTCAAAATATTTAAGATGTAAATAAAATGCATATTTTAATAAAATTCAAAAAGTTACAACCCAAAATAAAATTCAAATGTATATAATTGTTTCAACGAGCGATATAAACTAAAGCATTTGGGAAAATATTCATGAATTTTAACCTGCGGTATAAAAAATACGGAGCTCTCTTTAGATATAAAATACCGAACGCATACCACTCTTCGCATCTTTTTTCATGTTTTCAATTTTATTTTATAAAAATTAGCGTTTATAAATTTTCTACTTCTTATTTGGTTTGCTTCTATGCATTTTTAACTTTTTCATTTCTTATAATTTTGGGTCCTTTTTAAAATTATGTTCATTATTTAATTTTAAACTTATGAATTAATAAAAAAATTGATTGATATTATATTTTAAATAATTTCGTTTTATATTATTATTTGTTTATTTAAAAAAATTAATGTAATTTTGTTCTATTTAATATAATAATTTTTTAGTTTTATTTATATATAAGTATTATAACTGTCATACTTTCCGGACCATAAACGTACCGGACCATAACCTCAACCTTAACGTAATTGTGGACAAATGTTAATTAATTTTAGTATTAAATTTTAATACTTTTTAGTATTTTTTCGATAGCAATGCTTTTTAGTATTTAAACGTGCAGAAAATGCAAACATGTAAAAATTGGAGTTTTGCCCATAAAATGGATATATTTATATAGGTTAAGATCAAGAGACACAAATTTTATATGAGATTAAATTTATTTATTAATTAATTTTTGCTATTGAGTTTGTAAAATATAAGAATAATTTAGAATGACGGTTATCAATATCAACCGTTAAATTAATAAATTCAACGGTTGATATGATATCCTTCCGTCCTACAAAAAGTAACTTGTCCTTCTTGAACTCTTGCCTCTTTATATAATTTCCATTTTTAAATATATATATAGAGAAAGGGTTAGGTAGTAGGAGAACATTTAATTAATATGAAACATATAGACAACACATCAACTCTTGATTTCATTTATCTAGCGATTGAGATGAAAACTAATTTTTAATTAATTTGGTAATGAATCGGCAAAAATTAAACAGGCGGCGGTTAAAGACTGACAGTTATCAATCTCAACAATTAGATTAGGGGTAATTGCAGTAAACCACCATTATAATATGGTGTTTTGCAGTAAACCACCATTATAAAAACTTTTTTCGAAACGAGTATATTATAACATCGCCGTTAACAGAAAATCACCAAATTAACTGTTCAGTTAGAAATTCTGTTAAGTGCGTGTACACATGGCAATAAAATATTATTTTATATATAAATTAATTGCCGAAAACCACTATTATAATCTCAGTTTTACGAAAAACCACCATTTTAATAACTTATTATCGGAATACTACCACTTGCACTGTTCATGCTAGATCAGAGGCTCATATGATAATTTTACTCGTTGATAAGTATCTACTAGCTACATAGTGCTTCAATTTAATCTCGATGGAAGTCAATGAAGAAAATAATGTAAGAAATACAAAAAGAAACTCTTGTTTGAGAGTTTATTATTAATGTTTAATGATTATCGACTGCACGGTTCAATTATTTTAAACTCGATGGAAGTTAAATATAAATAACTTTCTCATTTTATCTTACGAAATATGATTTATTATATTACTACTTTTAAACTCTAATTGTTTTTCTATATTGATCTTAAAGATCGACTCTGAGCTAAAATATAATAGCTTCTCACCACACCCGCAACTGCAAATATGCTTCCATTAGGTTTCGTGTTTAGTATGGATTACAAATTAATAAACGTGTACCGCTTTACTAATCAAAGATAGCCACAATCATTTGTGATTATTTGTTAAAATGGTAGTTTTTTTGCAAAACAAGACATTATAATGGTGGTTTTCTGCAAAACAAGACATTATAATGGTGGTTTTTTGAAATTGTCTGAATTAAAGTTATATACCCACGCGTCGTATGTCGCGTGTTTTACAATTTCTAACGGAACAGTAAAATTGGTGGTTTTCTGTTAACGGCGATGTTATAATATACTCGTTTCGAAAAAAAAATTATAATGGTGGTTTACTGCAAAACACCATATTATAATGGTGGTTTACTGCAATTAACCAATTAGATTAATATAAATCAACGGTTAAGATGATCTCCTTAAGTCTCACAAAAACTTACATGTCCTCTTCAAACCTTATTCTAGGGAGGAAATAATGTTCAAGAAGAACCTATAAGTGTCCATCAGAGGATAGCCTAATGGCAGTGGACTTGTATTATAAGTCACACGTGGGTTCAATTACTAATGGGTGCTAAAGTAGCGAGGCTTTAACGGGTGTAATGTAGAGAATTCAGTTTTAAGTCAGGCATATTGGGATATCAATATTTCTTTTGTAATGTAGAATGGGATGGGAAGGTTAAGAGTTTTGCTATCTTTATTCAACAAGATGATTTGGAAATATGCAATGGGCGATGTTGGTGGCAAATTAAAAAGGACAAGCCTTGTATGATGAATTGGACCACTGGAAAATATGATCACTGTCACTATTATTTTCGACATCATATGACTTGAACATTAAATATATAACTGTTATGTATTTTATTGAGATTTTCAACTTCTCTTGTTTCAAAGTTATTTCAAATTATTTAAGATGTAAATAAAATGCATATTTTAATAAAATTCAAAAAGTTACAACCCAAAATAAAATTCAAATGTATATAATTGTTTCAACGCGCGATATAAACTAAAGCATTTGGCAAAATATTCATGAATTTCAACCTGCGGTATAAAAAATACGGAGCTCTCTTCAGATATAAAATATCGAACGCATGCCACTCTTCCCATCTTTTTTCATGTTTTCAATTTTATTTTATAAAAATTAGCGTTTATAAATTTTCTACTTCTTATTTGGTTTGCTTCTGTGCATTTTTAACTTTTTCAATTTTTGCATTTAAGGCTTTTTAGTATTTTTTTCGATAGCAATGCTTTTTAGTATCTGAACGTGCAGAAAATGCAACATGTAAAAATTAGAGTTTGGCCCATTAAATGGATATATTTATATAGGTTAAGATCAGGAGACACTAATTTTATGTGAGATTAAATTTATTTATTAATTAATTTGTGCGATTGAGTTTGTAAAATATAAGAACAATTTGGAATGACGGTTATCAATATCAACTGCTAAATTAATAAATTCAGCGGTTGATATGATATCCTTCGGTCCTACAAAAAGTAACTTGTCCTTCTTGAACTCTTACCTCTTTATATAATTTCCATTTTTAAATATATATATATATATATATATATATAGAGAGAGAGAAAGGGTTAGGTTGTAGGAACATTTAATTAATATGAAACATATAGACAACATCTCAACCGTTGATTTCGTTTATCTAGCGGTTGAGATGAAAACTAATTTTTAATTAATTTGGTAATGAATTGGCAAAAAACAGGCGGCGGTTAATGATCTCCTTCCGTCTCACAAAAACTTACATGTCCTCCTCGAACCTTATCCTAGAGAGAAAATAATGTTCAAGAAGAACATATAAATGCCCATCAGAGGATAGCCTAGTGGCAGTGGGTGCTAAAGTAGTGAGGCTTTAGCAGGTGTGTTTTTTTAAAAGAAAAAAATTAGTTGATTGAAAGCATTTTCCATTGAAAGTGTGGTTTCATGAAAAGAAAGAAGGATTGTTTTAAGGAAAGAACCCATTGGACGGGCGCTTCTTTTACTTTTTGTGGGATGGTAAGATTGAATTTCAATCGTTGATTTTCTAAATTCGACTGTTGAGAATTGATGCAATGCGGGTGGGCAATCAAGAACGATAAGTGTACGTGTCAACAACTCGTTGGTTCCGCTAAATGCCAGAAGTTAAAGATAAATAAATCAGTAACTTGTTGATTTCACTAAATACACATAAATAAAGAAACAAAAATCGTTGATTTCAAAAGAAATAATGTAAACTTAACAGATTTGTGAAATCTAGGTTTTTACATTCAATATAAAAAAGTTATTTGACAAAACAATGGAATTAATTTATATGGAAAACAAAAAGAAACCCTAAATAAAATAAACCCTAGCTAGATTAAATGTCCCAAGTCTCACTTAATTGGGTGAATCATTCTCTCCAGGATAGAAAAGATTCGTCTTTGAATAAAAAATTGATAATTAGATGAAAATTAATCACCAACTTCAAATCTCATTTCACGACTCATCCATTCCACATGTGCCACACATAATGTGCTAAGAGAAACAGAATCTTAAGTTCACTCACCATCAACATAATTTGCAACACACACATCTGAAAAAAGTAAAAGTAGTCTCGATATTCTGCGTAAAATGATTCCATTGCTTTCAGAAAGTTTCGCGTACAATCCTTATTTCTCCTCTGATTCTAGTTGATTTGACTTGAGTGACACACGTGCATTTCTTATCTTCTGCGTTGACTAGAACTCATTTTGACGTTGAAGACTTCTTCGCATAGCTTTGGTAGGCGGTACATTTTGTGTACATGATGACTGTGCGAGTTGAGATGCTTTATTTTGGCAGCCAGTGCATTGCGTGCACTTGTTAACTGCGATAGCTGAGGTATTTATTTTGATCTAGCGGATGGTGCGTTGTGTGTATTTGTTGACTGTGCAGGTTGAGATGTTTGTTACGCTGGCGAGGGTTGCTTTGACTTGATCTCGCTTTAGCAATGAAGATTCTCCGAGTAGTTTTAGCAGGCTTGTACGTTTTTTGCATTTGTTGTTTGCGTGAAGCTAGGATTTTCTTAGAGACCTCTTCTTTTAATTTCTCTGGTTCCTTTAAATGAATGAGAAACTCTCTATTTATAGAGAAAAATCCATGCTAGGTTGGATTTGGTTTTTGTGCTTAGTTTGCGGCTCAATGGACTAACAACTCGTTCACTTTAATGGGCTGGGCTAAAATAAATTGAATTAAAACTACATCAAAATAAATGTTTTTATTTTTTCACCGCTAAAATTTTAATGCCTACACTAACATGGAAACCCTCATCGATAATAAAGAGTAAACTTTTCCGTCAGAAGTGTAAGAAGACTGAAATATTTTATTGTGTAAATAATTTTCTTCACGGCTCAAAATAGTAAGTCGTAACATTAGATCAACATTGATATTTTCTGCCACATACTCTTCAGCAACTTCCTGAACATCACCGTAATGATCACAAATAGGATCATGAATATCAAAAATTGTATCAATCTCATCATTAGTGTAAACATCGTAAATATAATACTTGAATTTAGAGCAATATAAACTTCTCATCATCATAATCTTTATGTATGAGTTCTCCAAAATAGGAAGCAATATTGTCTAATGGTTACTATAATCCACATATCATCACCATACATATCATTTGCGGGTTCTCCAAAATTTGAAACAAGATTACCCTCATCATTGTAGTAGTCATCATCATGACTCCGAAAGAGGTCATCCAATTGATGTTCACATACCTTATTTGTCTCTGCAAACGAACAACATCTCTCCACCACTCAACATTTTTTGGGTTGCCGCCTCAGTGGTTGTTCTCTTTTTTGCTATAGGTGGTATAATTATATATAGTATCGGCTGAAAATTTATACCGATTTCATGCAGTGCGGGTGGGCAAACAAGAATGATAAGTGTATCAATAACTCGTTGATTTTGCAGAACGGCGAGAAGTTGATGATAAATAAGTCAATGACTCATTGCTTTCGCAGAATATCAAGAAATTAAAAAGGAAGAATCTTTGATTTCAAAAGAAATAACGTAAACTTGACAGATAAGGAAAATCGTAATTTTTTCATTCAGTAGCAAAAAGTTGTCTGACGAAAAATGGAAACAAGTTTATATAGGAAATAACATGAAACCCTAAAATAAAAAAGATCCTAACTAAATTAAATGGTACAAGTCCCACTTAATTGGGCCGCATCAAGAATAAAGCTAGGTTTTTAATAAATTGGTTGTTGAATTTGCAAAAAGCCTAAACGATAGAAATTTGTCTGTTTATTTTGAATTAAATGTCATTCATGTCCTCCTTGAACTTCTTCCTATCTTTTTATTATTCAACTTCTGAAACATTTTACAACAAATTTTTTATGTAATAAACTCTATATTCTGAAATTTAAATAATAAGAGAGTGCACAATGTTTGGTTGAGATCTCTTTTGCTTTTGAATCTTTGAGGCGCATTCGACTAAAGATTTTTATAGGTAATAACAAGTATGTTACAAAGACACAAGCACTATTAGATTCTATAATGACTTTTCTGAAGCTCTTTTGTTCAGCCACATGTAATCTGCAACATATAGACCATAATTATGCGTCCCATTCTTATCATTTCTACAACAGATACCTATTCCTGCACTCTTCGTCAACTCGTCCCAAGCTCCATCAACATTTAATTTCACATAATCTTTTTCAGGAATATTCCATTTTAACCCAATAGTCATATCTGTAAATATCAAATTGGAAGTAGATCCCATATTTTGTGTAACCATTCTCATAAGCAAACATGTTGCATCAGATGGAAATAAGCTTTGTTCATCATTTGTAACAAGATTTCGATTGAATCATAATTGGCGAGCTCTTTGCAAGACAACTATTAAATCATCAGAAGAGTAATTAAAACAACAATACCTTAACTAATCTCCAACATTCGACCAAAATGTTAAAATTTAAGTTTTGAAGATGCTTTAATTTGAATGGAGAGATGCTCACCTTTTTGGGGGAATCTACAGTAATTTATCAATTTCATTCTAAACCTTAGCTTTCATAAAGGGAATATTTTGATAAAATAATAAGGCTTATACATTAATGGAAATGTATAGCCTTCTTATAAGATGTTATCAAATGTCAATAACTTATTTGAGGGGGCTTATATATATGATTGTGAGATCACAATAGACATTATATATTTGTAAGATATAAAGACTTAACTTTAATTGTTAATTTGATTATTAAAAAATAGGCGATGGATTGGCAAAATTTAAACTTCATCCGTTGAATTATTAATAACCAACGGTAGCAAATGTTTTTCACGATCTCACGAAAAGATATTGGGTGAGATCTAGAGATAAGATTTTGACCATTGCTTAATCTAAAAGGTTAGATTTAGCCGTCAATAACATCACCCATGATTTCAAAAATTCAATCGTTATATCTATTTAATATCAATAATTAGATTAATTAAAATCAACATCTAAAATTAAGTTATACAATCACACATAGAGTCTAGCTCCTGTGCGACCCATGTACTTTTTTGCAGCAATTGCACTTTGCCATGTAAGTGCATATATGCAATGCAATGACAGACCAAAAGTGCACAAAACGACAAATGCAATTATGCACTAAACGACAAAAAATATAAAGTGCAATTTTTGAACCATTGGATCAAAATGATCCAACGATAGATAAGTGGGTCTCAAAGTTCATAAATATAAGAGTGGATCTCAATTGATCCTAACTCATCTCACAGAGTCCAGCTCATGTGCGACCCATGTAATTTTTTTGAACCAATTGCATTTTGTCATGTAAGTGCATATATGCAATGACAGACAAAAAATGTACAAAAGATAAATACATTTATGCACTAAAAAAATTATAACACGTAAATAGTTGAAACTAATCAATTTAAAGCACATATTGACTCTTATAAACACTGAAAATTGAAATAACACGTTATTTATTTACCCATATAATATCCTCAATTACTTTTTTATTTTCAACGTGCACATTATTATTTATACATCTTCTTCATAAGTTGTTGTAAATGTTACTCGCAGACATGTTAAAATTCAACTTAGGACACTGAAAAAATATGTTCACTTTTCTCATTTTTCCACATCAGTTTAAGTTTTCTATACACATGTGACGCATATCCTAATGCACAATTAGGTCGTTCAATTCAGGTAAATGTGACAAATATGCTAGATGCTGGAATAGACCTTTACATTCATTGTTTTGGTATCGAACACCCAAAATATGAGCTTGGTAATGAAGTGATTACATTCGAACAAAGTTGGGAATTTCATTTTTGGTCGGGTTTAAATGGATATCAATATTTGTTTTGTAACGTTAAATGGGATGGTAAGACCAAAACTTTTCCTGTTTTTATTCAAGATGAAGATTTGAAGCTATGCAATGATCAATGTTGGTGGCACATCAAGAAGGACAAACCATGTATGATGAATTGGACTTCTGGAAGATTTGATCTTTGTCGCTCTTATATGCTACCTTTATTTGGTTAAATATTTTATGAATTGATTTTTTAATTTATCAAATTGAGAAAAACATAATGAATGGAACATGATTCCTTGAATGTATACAATATTTGATAAGACAAAATTTATTATAGTAGCTCAATCAAAGTAAGTGGCCTGGAATCAACATAAATTCAACATGAAAAAGTTAAAAAAACATATTATTATAAATAGCTCGAGGTTTTCTCACGTGGATTATATGAAAAGTGATTAGAGTAAACCATCACTAGATTACTATTATGACATCACATTACCACATTCATATAATACGCGGCAATAACCACCTCAATAACGACCACCCTTCATCACATCCTCTGATTTACTCTAATCGCTTTTCACGAAAAAAAAGTTGCCAAATATGAACTAGATATGATTAAGAATTTGAGCACAGCAAGTTTCGTGGTTTTGGAGTTTTTGTTTCTAATAATTAGAAAATTGATCAATAATATAATTAATAAAAATACGAAATCAAGTTGAAATTCAGCTACTGAAGTGGAGATATTCTACAAAAAACCAATATGAGACAACAAATTTTATTTGTGGATTATTTTAAAAAATGTAGACAAGAGATCTTAATGAGAAAGTTGGTCAGAGATATTTGAAGAGCGCACTTAAATAGTCAAAGATCAAGCCCCCAGTATTTTCGTGATTCAATAAGTACCATTGGGTACTCCAATGTAATCAGGAATGTATATGCGGTAGATAATTGGAACTTCTAGCAATAACAGAAACTAATCATGGAAGTACAAGCTTCCAGCTCAAGCACCAGCTGTGTTAAAAAGGCTCCAGTCATTAACTTTGAAGCTCAGAACAGCATTTTTCCAGACCTCCCCCATTGGCATACAACCGGATTGAACTGCAGGAACAGCTAATCCAGCTCCAACTGAAGTAGCGCTTTCACTAAGGGGGCTGTAACAGCAATTAATATTAATTTGATTGAAAGCGGAAGTGAAACATCGCCAACTTGGTAGTTTGATGGTAATATTCCTTAACAGGGTAATAATAAGTGAATATCAGGACATACCTTATTAACAGGGGCTCATATGCAGTAACTAGCACATCTGTATCAACTCCCTTAAGCCGGATATTTGCTAAATAAACCTGCAGTAGTTATATAATCAGACAGCCTCAGAATAAATAATATAAAACACACTAGTTTACCTTGACAACATTTTGTGCATCCCTTCCTTGCCGCCCCTTGGAAATCGCCTACATATTAAAAGTATAATAAACTGATGTGACAAAATATTTCACTATTTTGAAAAAAACTTTAGTAATACATAATAGCAATTACCGTACCATTTGGCCAATAGCAGTTGTTATTATTGCTGGTGCATCTCTATAACTCAGGCCATTGGCTTCAACAACTCCTGATTCTTGAATCACCTAACCAAGAAAAGAAGATTAAAGCAATCGCTGATATTTTTGGAAAAAAAAAGTGAACGGCACAACAAACATTACAATAATGGAATCTTGTATTTAGTTATCCGCACTTGACTGGTAACCTAATCGTTAACTAAAATGAATGGGAAAGATGCGGCAAGCACAGACAACCGTTAAGATGTAACACTAGAAGATCAGTGACAGAAATAGAAGGTCCAAAAAATGTAATCAATAAGTATGAAGAGTAGTACCATGCTGTCCAGAGCATCTTGCTCAGTAGCAAGATCTTGAAAAAACCATACAGCACTGTTGCTATCATCAACATCATGCTTGAACTCAAGAAGTTCAATAATCAAACTCTCATCACGAGAAGGATCGACATATACTTCCTATAAAATAAAAAATACGAATTCAACATCTTTTAAAACTTAAGCATAATTGAAAAAAAAATATAAGTTTAGTACATATCAGAATGGAATTAGAAAAATACCTGATTATCGGGGACTTGGCGAACATTACTCACATCCTGCGAAAAGAAGCAAACAGTGAAAAAAGCGCAAAACCAAAGAAGAGATGAGATATCTGAATAGTAACCTGAAATCTAGGGGGAAACGAAGATGAAATTGAGCCGCCGAACAAAGGTCGTTGTAGACAGTGTTCTATTGGAACCATCCCTGCATATACCATCACAAAGGTGGTTTAAGACCGAATCAAATTACAAAAGCGCAGATCAACAATTGAAGGCCTGACCTGAATTTGAGTCAATCAGTCGGCGGATGGTTTGACAGTCTGGTGCAGCGGCGGATGGTTTGACAGTCGGCGGATGAATCAAATTTTCTGAACTGAATTTTAATTAATTTTCGGATCGGCGTATTAGAGGATATACATCCAATCCACTGCTCATAAAAATGAGAATAATACAAAAAATCCGAAAAATCTACAAAATCTAATTTAGGAAATTAAATATTTGTTAATTTAGGAAATAGTTTGAAAAGGATATTTATATTTTTGTAAATCGTAAGACATAATATCAACCGTTAATTTTTATAATACTAACGAAAGAGATTTAAAATAAAGATAACTGTCAAATTCAATCGGCTGTGTATTTTGTACTTTAATCTCAACCGTTAAATTAATCAACTCAACGGTTGGAATTTCGTTCTTCCATTTCACAAATATTTAATATCCTCCTAGAACATAACTCGCATAATTTAATTTAATTCAAAATACAATTTAAATTATGCAATATGGGAGAAATTTGAACGAGGATGAACAAGTAAGTATTTGTAAAGTGGTGAGACACAAGCTCGATTGTTGAATACAAATAATCCAACGGATGAATTTAAACAAAAATAACCGCCCATGTTTTTTATAAATCCAAACGCCCAATTAATTTAAAACTAACTTTAATTTCAACCATCAAATTAATTAAATCATTGATTGAGATTATGTCCTTCTGTCTTACAAATATTTATCGTCATTTCTAATCCTATCCCGTGCAGTATAAATACTACTCTCTCCGTCCCATAATTTATGTCTCATTTGGTTCTTTGCACGATTTTTAAGGAATGAAAGAAAAAATAAGTAGTTGTGTGGTGATAAAAGAGAAAAAAAGTGATTTGATAGATAATAAATGGTGAAAAAGGAAAAGATAAGAGAAATATGTGGTGGAAAACTAAAGATGATATGTCCATTTATGGTCAGATTTAGAAATGAAAAGATAATTTGGGACACCCAAAAAGAAAATGAGACGTTAATAATGGGACAGAGGGAGTATGTTTTAAAAATAATTTCAATTTACATTATGTAATTTTTGTTTAAAAATTATTTAATAAATTTATTTAAGCTTACAATTAAATACAAATATATTTTGAATTAAATTGTAAATAGTTTAAAAGAGTTTATTGAAAATAAAACTCAAAATTCAAATTTGAAATTTGAAATACTTAATTTGAAATTCAAATTCGATACACAACTCAAAATTGAAATAAGGAATAATTTTTTTACAAAATTCACTAAGTGAACAATAATTGCATTCAGAGTTGGCTTCTAGAGAGACATCTAAATATTGTGAGACGTAAGGACGTAATTTTGGCCATTGAATTGATTAATTCGACGGTTGAGATTAAAGTTAGTTTTTAATTAATTTGGCGGTTGAATTTGCAAAAAACACGGATCGTTGGTGATTGACGGTTATCAATATCAACCGTTGAATTGATAAAAAATCAACAGCTGAGATCATATCCTCCCGTCTTACTAAAAAATGCATGTGCTTATAGAACCTTTCACATTGCATTCTAGCTCGATAAGTGAACAATAATTCAAAATTTTAAAATATTGAAGTTTTTAATCGTGAAAAGTAGTTTGAGGTATTCCTGAAGATTGTCATGGGTGCATAGATATGCAGAAATAACAATAGGAGGTTCTAAACTATTTTTTTTGCAGATTCCAAACTCAAGACGGAGATACACTCAGGAGTGCTTGTACCGCTATCATATGCGAAGTGCGAACAAAGACTGATGGCTTGACCGTTAAACTACTACTCTTTGTTCTCAATTAAACTGAAAAGCTTCTACCAATGCAGATGTCCCTAAAGATAAATTTTGTTGCTAAATGGAAAATTTCATAAAAAATCGTGGCAGTTTGGGAAACTAATCTGCACTTATAAATTTTAAGTAACTAAGAGCGCTCAAGTGCAACTACACTCTTAATTTAAATTCGTAAATTTACATCTTAACTGTATATCTCATCCATTATTTTATCAATTTGGTGTCAAGTTGCAACAATTAATCCACTTGCATTTAATGTTATCCACTATAGACACGTGTCACCCATAAAATGAGCGATTGAGATGAGACCATACGAATATAATCTAAGAATATGCTAATGGGGTGGTGGCTTGATAGACTTGTCTTTTAAACAAACAAAATTTTTTGCATCTGATTTCGCAATAGACTCATTTTCTTGTGTGTCCCGTAGTTTTACTTTAGAATAAATTCTCAGCTGAAGATCCAGAAAGACTGTTTACAGGTAAATTTAAGTAAGTCGTGTTTCTCAATGCAGAAATTGCAGCAGGAGACAATTCCTTCAGCGAGATAAATGGCAATTCAAGCTGTTGAAGAAGAGCAATATGAGCATATTGATTTCAAGTTGCACAGCAGAGAGAATTGTTGCTTAAAATGCCAAGAGCTAACTTTCAGTAGGCGTAGGCAGAGTGATACACCGAGATATTAGGAGGGGCTAACCCATACAGGAAGTGGAACTCGAAGGCCTAAATTCACCAAGGTACTTCCATGTTGTTCAATCCTGCCTAAGTGGCAACAAAAGAATCCAATCCACTAATAACTGATCTGACACCCATTAGACGTACAGACACTAAAGCCTGAAATCCTTAACTCAGTGAAAACATTGTTGACTTGTCCGGGGAAAGGTGTGCAGCAGAACTCTAGTGTGCAATCCTTTTTCAAGCTGTGTGGGATACTGCAAGTGCTTCCTCAACTTGGATTAAAAGTTGGGTATTGAGGACTGCAGCTGATGACAGACATGAATTTACAAATCAGTTTTGGATTGTTTCTAAAACCCTCCAAGTAATGCTCAGTTAAGAATTTGACGGTGACCTTTGAATTGTGAAATTGGCGTTGGCAATCTTTTTGTGGAATCCATGTTTTGATCATAAAGCTTTTACTCCCGGTTTCATCAATAAACCAAGATGCATAAACTCTCTGATACAAACGAGAGTGTTTGTATCGGATAAACAAGAACAGTGAAGGAGATGAGAGATCAGATGATGAAAGGGATGAGAACGAGATGATTGGGGAGGAGGCAGAGAAGTTGGGAAAGATAGAATTTAGGGTTTCATTGATTGATTGATTGTTCTTTGTCTAAACTTAGCTTTTATACAAAGCCTTACAAGAAACTATATTTTAAAATGATACTCAAAAGTATGAGTATTGTAATTAAGTCCTTCCACTAAGCAAGCAGCCACCGAGTCTCCACTCATGTCCCACTCATGTACGTATCATTACCTCGCCCTTCAAATTGACCTTGTCCTCAAGGTCGGTTTCGGGTGGTCTTGGTGAAGAGAATACCAGAAAAGCAAATACAAAGTATAGCATTAGTGCAAAACCCAACGGCAAAAAGCTTTTCACATACCGGCGGCTTCCAAGTCGCAGAGAAGTCCCACTTAAATGAAACACTTTGAGAATTAATGTCTCATCTCTTTTTGTGACACTTAACGTCCCTATGGTTGCACTGCTTTCACAATGAAGATCGGGTACATTTTTTATACTTTGAAAGTGTCCCTCTATTCCAATCAACAAAAGAAAATATAATTCGAAGCAATTTGTTTTTGGTGACCTTGCGCAAAGCGACTGGTAGAGATTGTACCAAACTTTTTCGTTTGTCATTGATTGTTTGCCAGCAAGGAGAAGCAATTGGGAATAAAAGCGGTGCCAACCTTGAATCTCTGAATTAATGTTGTCAATCTTTTGTATGTGATTTCTCACCCTGAGCATTGCATGAGCTTGAGGCGTCCAATGTAACTCGAAGTCCCAAGGCATATTGTTCTTCAATAAACAATTATCAATTCCTGTTTCAAACTCCACATGGATGACTAGCACTAAAACCAAACTTGAACCCTTGTGCAGACAACTGTGGTGAGTCCCTGTGTGTGCCAAGTAAAATAATGCCCCTATAAGGACTGGTTGTAAATTAGAATTCTCATCAACTATGCTTCCCAACTGTAGAAGTGATAAATCGCAGCGAAAATATGCAAATGCAATAGAAGGTCCGAACATGAACAACGATAATCGAGAGGGGTCATCAGTAGTGAACAGATGGGAATCCCTCTTCATATCAGTTTTTAACACAATTTGTCCATAGAAGTCGACACCTCTGAGTTTATATGCAGAGCAGATCAACAATCCAACTTTAGAGATGATATGGAAAACAAACCGAATTATTTCCAAAAAACAGATATCAAACAAGCTTAATCTCACTCTGCTGACAGTTGACAAAGAGGCCTCAAGGAGTTGATAATGAAATGTGTGCCAATCTGCTGCATCACTTGTTGAAGTGTTAGGACAAGTCACAGTTGGAATCCCTGGGGCAGTAAAAAGAGCATCATTATAACCAATATAACTGAGCTTAAATGTAACGTTGAGGGCACTAACGTCTGATATCATTTTTAAACAATTGAAGAACGCAGAAGGCCAGCGTTTGTAGCCCATTCGAAGATCCAAAATTGCTAAAGTTATGATCATATCAATTTCAATGGTAGTGACAAGAAGACTTTTATCATTCAGCCAAGAATCAAGATTGACTTCTGACCAGAGAAAGCATTCAGTGAGCTTTGAAAACTGCTCACGGCTAATTATCAGATTATTTGAGCCCCTTGCAACAATAATGATAGTAATATGCACACCATGGGGACCCAAACACAAAATAGCAATTGCTCTGCTGGTCACTGGCCATCTTTGAATTTCTTGAAGGCACCACACGACGTAAAATTCAACAGTTTTCAAAAGTGTGACAACATGATCTTCAACAAGAAATATGGAGATAGTGAAAATGAAATCCAACTCATCAAAATAGCAACAACTCATCATTTTAAACTCTATCGCCAGTTGTCGAACATGATATAAACCAAGACTTCGGGTAACATCAGGAGGCCGAGGAGGTTTGTCTAACCAAGAGAATAGATTACAAATACTATTCACTACCCATAATAAGGTCTGATATTTCATATAACGTTGGAATACCAAAGCTTTGATCAAACCATTCCTTAGTTGAAAGATCCACCAATCCATACACGCAAATTTGGTTGCTCCCATTTCCATATTTCGTAAAATAAGAATACCATAAGCTGTCCTCAAATAGTGTCTAACCTTCAAAGAGTTGAAGTATTGAAGTGAATAAATTTCAAATATAATCCAACAATGCATCAGATCAATTTGATATTCCAGGTGCTTCATACTAATTCCACAGACTTCATGAGAACATCCACCAAGCCTCTTTTGAGCATTAATTGACGCATCAGGAGGAACCACAGGTGGCTTCTCAAACCAAATCAAAAGAAATGAGAAAGTCTTCACTTCCCAGAATATGCCTTGAATCGGTATGACCATATGTGATATAAAATTGTACAGAAATGTCTCGGAAACATTTTGACAAACACATACGGTGCGGACATCAAAAATACTAACCTGGTGATTAGATAAAATCCCAAAGCTAGACTCCACCGCTTCCACATCAACAATATGATCCACTTTCTCATCAACAATATGATCATCATTGTCTCGTACAGTTATAATTGAAAAATGAGATGAAAGTACCTCTGCTTGAGAATCTTGAGTCTGGGACACAATATGTTGAGTAGGAACTGTGTATGATGAACCTTTCAAATCTGAACATAAACCCATGTTGTTGTCTTCGATCAAAGGAGACATGGCTTCAGTTTTTAACACTGATGGTTCCTCTATCTCCAAGGATTGTAACCGAGTCGTGGCAGAAGAGTCCATAGGCATTTCCTGAGTCTCTATGGTTGATTCCAAGACATCGATAGTATATATGGAGTCCGGATACCAAGAGCTGGCCAATCTCTTTGCAGATTCATTAATTTCTCGTAAGGAGATAAGAATGTCTTCCATCATTCTTCCATTTTTGGCGAGTGTTTCATGCAAGTTTTGGAGGGTTTCGAACTCAGCTTCTGACATAGACTCGTCCTCCGTTGTGTTGGTTATTGAGGTTGAATAGGTAGTCATGAGGAGTTCAAATCGTGAAAGCACCAATGATACAAACGAGAGTGTTTGTATCGGATAAACAAGAACAGTGAAGGAGATGAGAGATCAGATGATGAAAGGGATGAGAACGAGATGATTGGGGAGGAGGCAGAGAAGTTGGGAAAGATAGAATTTAGGGTTTCATTGATTGATTGATTGTTCTTTGTCTAAACTTAGCTTTTATACAAAGCCTTACAAGAAACTATATTTTAAAATGATACTCAAAAGTATGAGTATTGTAATTAAGTCCTTCCACTAAGCAAGCAGCCACCGAGTCTCCACTCATGTCCCACTCATGTACGTATCACTCTCCACGGACAGTGAGAAACTTTGCAATGAGCAGAAACCTTTCCCTTACGATTACTCTGATAATAATAGTCAAATCCTTTCATAACAGCACAATACTTCAAAGCCTTAATAAACACATTTTTATTCCTAAACTGAAGTCCTTTGTCCAGTTCAATTGTTTTACGGAAGTCTACTTTCTCATTGAAAAAGCGATGTTTATTTTTAGGCATATGTTCATTATCACTTGATTCACTGGCAGTGAGTAATCCATCAGACTCATAATGAGGTTCAAACACATTGTTACTCAATAATGAATCCTCAAAAATATTCAATCCGCTCAGTGATTCTTCAACACAAATTTTAACTTTCACAATGTCTTCACTATCACAAAATAAATCATCTTTATCCAAAAGTACCTCTTCGTCGGAAAAATCTGTCAGATCCATCCTTGAATGTTCTTCATCTCCATCTTTCTCGCCTGAATCTCTAGAGGCTTGTAAGCTGTCACATTGTGATTCACCAAGTAGCTCTTCATACAAATTGAATTCACTCAACCCATCTTCATCTAAATCTTCTCTGACCATTGAAGTAGAACCCGACATCCTTGGCAAAAATCTCAGATTTATTTAAGATGCTGAAACTTAAGAAACCAACTAAATGACGAAAACAACATCTCTTGTATACAAAAGAAACAACCCCTGTATTTCTTTCTACTGAGACTGATTAGTACCTTTTACCGATGGCAAAAGCAATTATAGTCGAATAATTTCTGGTGAAGAAGTATTTCTTTCCAGCTTCAAGCACCCAATCTTCCTTCTCCGAAATCCTCTCATATCCAGCTGCCTCTAAACGCTTCCTCGCCTCATCTGCAAATCATCATTTCGAAAAATCAATAACAATCGAATTCGAACAAAGACAAAAAGCTCATCTCAAATAATAGAAATGATTAAATCACGAAAGTCAGATATCAGTAAGCGATTAGCGTCATTTACCGACGGCGTGAAAGGCAGTCGGAGACGCGTTGAGAAAGTCGATTATCTCCGACACCACTGAGCTTCCCTCGCTATGTTCCATCGCTTCCTCGAATGGCTCAACAATCTTCGTTGACTTTTTGACCCTGCTTTACCGAGAGAAAAGAAGCACTCAATGAAACCCAACTAAATTCGGCCCAACAAGTAGAAACTCAACGGCTTCAACTGTGCTCTCTTCAAGTTTACAATTTCGTGGCTGAAAGCCTGAAGTGAAAAACCTTAGGTGGTATTTTAAACTTGAAAGTTCTTCCTACATTTATGATTATTTGAACATGATGTTTTTTATTCTTTAATATTTACAGGTAACCTGAATATATGTTTTATGTTATGTTATCCTATCTTCAAGTACAATCAGTGGCGGAACCAGGGGGCGGAGGGGGGCTGGAGCCCCGGCGAGGAATTTTTTTTTTACCAGGTATAATTTATCATAATTCGATTTGGAGCCCCGGGTAAAGTAATTATTTGAACCCCGGCTGAAAAAATTATTAGAGCCCCAGCTAAAAAAATTATTTGAGCCCCCCTAAAAAAATTATTTGAGCCCCGGCGAATATTCCGTCCTCCGTCCTAAGCTTTTAGCCCCGGCAAATATTTCGTCCTGGTTCCGCCACTGAGTACAATTGATAGTTAACATGTACAGTAAACTGAACAAACGGTAACCTGAACATAAACGCGTACCTTAACACATAAACAGATAGAGGGATGCTCTTTTGAGATCCCTATTAAGGGGTGAGACCCTGAGACCCCATCATGGTCGTTGGTTGGGTTTGCTTTTGGTGTCCAGATTGTGCCACGTGGAGGTGAGAGAAAGTGCTGCTTTTGTTCTCTCACCTCCACGTGGCACAATCCGAACCCCAAAGCAAACTTAACCAACGGTCATGATGGGGTCTCAGGGTCTCACCCAATAGTAAGGGTCTCAAAAGAGACCACCCCTAGACAGATAAACTTTAACACTAACATATACATTAACATAAACAGATAATCTGAACGTAAACCTAGACATAAACAGGTACACAAAAGATTACATTTTTCCAAATATTTTTTTGATACACAAAAGTTCATAATATTTTCCTTAACATTCAACCATAACACAGATAACCTGAACATACACAAAGGCACATTTCACTGACTTGTTCATATCATACTTAAAGGTAAGTGCTTCATTGTTGATACGCACAAGTCAGGTAATGACATGGAACTTGGTTTAGTTTGGTTGGCGTGAAATTAGTTTCTTTGACCGAGGTGGAATTAGTTTGATCGCATGATTTGCTAGATTTGTGTGGTTGATATCATCTTAAAGCTGAAAATTAAGTGTCACTAGTGACTATTAAATATTAGTACTTAATAATTTGAAGTCGGGGATTTTAGTATTTACATAATAATTTGTTGATCTTACTCCTTGTGTTGATTCAAAAGCAGTCGAAGCACTGAATATTCTATCTGAATGGATTGCTCTTGAATTAATAAGACGCAAAAATCCGTAAGTTATTTACAAAATATTTAAGATGAGTAGAAAATTGATATGTTTACTTTTGGACGCCCTCCAATAATTTTAGTGCACCTATTCTCGTAATGATCAGGTTGGCCACAATTGCTACACTTTGTTTGACCCAAATCCGAATTCGTTTAGTTTTAGACACCACTTTCTCACATCCCTCCCTTCCTCTAGTATGTTTTTTGATCGTAAAGGTTATGTATTTAACTTTGGTGGATAGGGTGGTACCAATCTAGAATTGGCGTAATTATCCGTACATGGCACACCTTTGATTAGCAATAATGCACCTCGAGCTACAAAAGAAGGTGATGAGTTTTTATGGAATTTATGATGAAAATGCATATTAAAGGATGATTGGAAGACATCAAAATCAGCATCATTTGGCCATTGTTTTGGCTTTCTTTTCACACACTTTCTCCATCATTTTCAACTATTTTTGGAGCTCACTTGCAAGCTTGAAGATTCTGGATTTTCGAAGACAAAGTCATCTCATTCTGAAGTCGTAGTGACAACGGAGGAAGATGAAGAAGAAGACGTCATATTTATCATCAAAATTTGTGACACATTTCTCACTTACAAACTGTTTTTATTGCATTTTATCATGAATTCTATGTGTAACTAAACTCACCCAATTTGAGGAGTTGTTTGTGAGC
The DNA here is from genome assembly GCA_006409495.1 of Sedum album. Classification (NCBI taxonomy): domain Eukaryota; kingdom Viridiplantae; phylum Streptophyta; class Magnoliopsida; order Saxifragales; family Crassulaceae; genus Sedum; species Sedum album. The sequence continues at coordinate 142,834 of QZGG01000027.1, forward strand.
ATATATGTTGATGATTATTATTTCATGATTATTTTGTGTGAATTTTATTACAATTCTTTGATGCTTACTACATGCATGTATATTTGTTTAGAGTAGCCTAGCGGTGAACTACATTAATATATCTTGCATGATGTTTGTTTGATATCATTGTAGTAAAGCCTAGCGGTGTAGCTATTGTGTTATTCATTCAACCTATTGTCATTCTTTTTGAGATCTTAGTTGTTAATTGAAGAAACGGATTTTATAGAATTATTTGTATATTATCTTAGCGGATGTATGTGTGTTGTGTCTCTAGTGGGAACAACTAAATAAATTCACATGATGTTTACATAGTAGTAATTATTTTATGTTACAAGCAACTCCTTGAAGGGTGTTTTGATAATATTACATTATTTGTTACTTGATACTAAATCAATTATTCAAAACCTCCATTTAGGAATTATTAGTAGAAAAAATATACTCTTGATTTAAATTGCTCTCTCTTGGGTTCGACCCTACTTGCCGCTTGCTAACTCTTACGAAATTAATAAATTTAAGTTTGACGCACTCAACGACGTGCTCGTCACATAACATGGTGCGCATTATTGAAATTTTCTCATTCAAGGACTCCACAAGCCCTTGTCAAAATACAATGCAGTCAATTTAAGATATGAAACAAAATACAAACGACTTAAGAGCTGAAACGGAATACACACTTACTACAGTCAAAATCTTGCAAACTACCTTTTGCATGTGTCATATAGATCTCGGATTACAACCCTCTAAATCTCACAACAAGATGTCAAGAAACGATAACAGTGAATCCTTATTCTCAGCCTCTACTTTAACATAAGCGATTGAAAATATATTATTATTTCCATCCTTCCCAATAGCTACCAAAACTTGCTCCGTAAACTTACCTTTATGGTGGTAGCCATCCAACCTTATAATAGGCCTACATCCCCTCACAAATCCACTTCTACATGCATTAAAACAGACATATACTCGTTCAAAATAGGATTTCTCGGGATCTTCAACTCCAACCTTGATAAAAAAGACTTTCGAAGGTTCACTTTAATCATGTGTGTGCATAATTGTAGACTTTGCCATACTCCTCATTAGCATGACATTCAGTTATTAACAACGCTTTATAATTATCTTTTCATGCCAGGATGCAAGAAATCTCTAGTTTGTAATCTCTCTTCATGACTTATCTGAATGCGGATAATTTTTAAGTAGGGTCAGGGACACCTACTGAAACAATATGACGGTACCTTTCACTTGTCACTGTGCAAATAGTAAAAATCAATACCTTTCTCCATTGCAAGTTGTAGTAGTGCTTTTATGAAAATAATATTTAATCCAAACAACATCCTTGTTTCTAGTTCAATTTCGCTCTCAAAATCAACTTCAGGGTTGAAATCCTTAAACCTTCTCCTTGGTTTCTTTTCATCTGCACTGTCATAATCCAAAAATTCCTCTTAACCTCCACTCTCTCCTTCAAATATGGCATCATCCTCACTAATAGAAAAATTATCATTTTTAGTACCCAAAAGTTCGACTTTATGATTCACATTCTGTTCATATAAAATATCATCATCATTTTCAATTTCAATGAGATCAGAATCATCATTTTTCATGCATCACATTTCAAAGCCGCACCAGTTTCTAGAAATGCCTCAAATAAAATTTCAAACTTGTTGATTTTAAGCATTGGGGTTACGACTGGGGATTGACAATTTGTTGAGCTAATTTTGTGACCTTGTATAACGTAGGTACCTAAATTTTTTCTTCCCCTACAAACTTTAACATTTCATCTTTTAAAGACTCGACTTTCACCAACCCGACATCAATTAGTAGTCTTTTCAGGTAGAGAATACCAACTTTCCTTAACATTATTCAAATTTGGAACTTCCTTAAACGTTGAATTAAGAGCGACCTTGGAACCAAATCAAATTCTAAATCGCAAAATCTCAAGACCGTACCCATATGTACTTCAGGTTATGATCCCCCTCCTTTGAAAAATTTCCGCCGTACAAGGTCAACTCACCTTCCATAACCAAGTTCGGAGAGGTCTGCACAAATGACTACGAGTACGAATTGAAGATTCTCTAAGGGGAAATGGCTCGGATCTGAGAATTTGTGTTTTTGGAAACTAAGATTCTTAACCGGGGATGAGGATTTCAAATAAAATTGGGATTACATTAACTGCGGAGTTAACTTTTGTAAATTGGGTGGTTCGGTTTCTAACGGAATTTAAAATACGAGATATGTTGATTTACACGGTTTAAGGCCTATGCTATTGTTGGAGCTCTAGTATCCGTTAAAGCCTCCTATTATTATTTACAATAACCTTTATTACTATTTACTATTGGAGCACTAGTCTTCTAGAGAACTCCTATTATTTTCACGATTAAAAAATAATATTTATAAAATCAGGTTTAATAAAGATAAGGAAAAGATTCTAGGAGGATAAATATATTTTAGTCAACGGAAGGATAAGATCTCAACCGTTGATTTTTATTAATCGATCTAACGATTGGTATTGATAACCGTCAATCTCCAACCGTCCGTGTTATTACAAATCACCATCCCAATTTAGTTAAAAATTAATATTAATTTCAACCGTCGAATCAATCAAACAAATGTATAAGATTTTTAATGCGCGAATCCAAGTTTTTTAATGCGTTTTTCTAACTATTTGAGTGCGCAAATACAGAGAATTGAGACATATCGGTTGAGAAATATAGATCTTTCGAAGAAGTTATATCCACGGATTTAGAATTTGACAGTGATAATCAGAATCTCCTAATTGGAAGATGATATAGTAACTATCGAAATGGAAACCCATTGTTTACGAATTTGGGAAATCTGTGAAGAAAATATTGAAAGAATGAAAAGAAAAAAAATTGAATGTCGGTTACTTCATTCCCTTAAAATAAGGGATTGAATTTAATGAGTATATTTGAAAAATATATTGTAAAGTGTATTTCCATTATTGCCCTTTTGTAATTTTTTATATTAATTAATATACTTTAATTATAACCGTTGATTGAAATCTAATGAGTAGTTTAGATTTGTTTGCATTTTATAACCAAACTATCACTTTTTATTTGATCCATTCTCTAAGTGTGTAATCAAAATAAACTGAGCCCAACAAGCAAAAGCCCACCACTCCAGAAAAGCCCCCTCTCGATTGTTCATGGACTTCCGCCGGAGTTTTGCTTCTGAGAATGAGATAGCAATTAGGGTTACGGAGAAGAAGAGTGGGAGGCAGAGAGGGAACTATTGAGTTGAACTTGAAATTCTGGCGTCTCTTGCGGTCGACAGGGACAGTAGGTTTGGTTCAATAAATCTGCTTACATTGGAGTAATTGCGTGCTTTCCACTACGAAGAAACCTCATTATTTCAGTTTTCGATCTGATTAGGAGAGGTTAAAGAGACGGCATCGTTGCTGTCCGCACCTGCTCGTGTTGGCCTTGTTGCTCATATTGACGTCACTGTACCTCCTGAAAACACTGGGCTTGATCCATCTCAGACATCCTTCTTCCTGGTATAAAACGTTAACTGTCTCATTAGGAGCAACAAATGTATGTTGAAAGCCTCCTATTATTTATTTTTGTTTGGAATCAAAACGACACCGTTTGCTTGACACTAAGCTGCTAATTCATGAAAATATTTTTTAAATAATTAATCACTCAACCATAATTTTATACAAAAACGACAAGCCGCGGACGACAGGTCACCGCCGCCAATCTTCGTCGTCCAAAATCCTAGAAAAGCCCTTGAATCTGTCATAACCTGGGAAGCATGGGTGCGGGTGCGGGGATGCGTGGTGCGGGATTCGTGGATTCGGCAAATTTCCAAAAATAGGGATACGGGTGCGGCGGGATTCGGCAAACAATTAAATATTTAAAATATATATTTTACATAAATTTTACAAAAAGAAGTTTACATTTTACTTATAAAAAATACATCAAATAATGGTTGCACAAGTTCTTTTCACTTGTATCTCAACAAAAAGTAGTAGTCATAAGTTATGCTTGTAGAATATTATAATATAGTTATTAAATCGTTTTAAAAGTAAAATATCAAACTTCTTTTCAAAAAGTAATTTATAAAAATAAAGAAAAATAATATTGGGCCGGTTAAAGTGGCTTTAGTTTATGTACTTTCACAGTCAAAATAAACCCAAAATTTGAAGCCCACGAAATAGTCGGGCCGCTTATCCAGCAAAGACAGCCCATCTTCGTAAACAACGAGGAACAAAGCCCTAACTCAGCTCTTCACATCACGCTTTGTTTCAGTCTTCAGCGAGCGCCGGCGCATCTCCGATTTTCATCCGGTTAGCAAATTTGTTGTTCACACCAACGACCCGGACGAGATAGACTTGGCGACTGACGGCAGCACTCGGCGGTGGTGGCGCACTCCCGTGCACTGCCGCACCACCGCGCACTGCGGCGCACGGAGTGCGCGACTCGCAGAGCTACTGACGAATCCCTGCTTCCCAGGTCATAACCGGCCGCTTCCGTCAGTAATGTTTTGCCTGAGCTTACTCAGTCATACACTTTGTCTGCCGCCGTACCTCCTCGACTTACCTCTAGATGTCTCAATCAGACGGCATCTCAAGAAGCTCTTCTTAGACAAGGTACTATTTTTTCTCATCTCTAAGTCTAATTTTTAATCACGTTTTTTTGGTTGTCTTCTAATTGATTGATTGAATTGGTTGTGTGTTGCTTGTAGGTGATTGCAAAATTAGGGCTTTGAGTGTCTATTTATGATTTGAGGAAAATACAAGGGGGTTTTATTGATAATGCTCGCGGCGCCCCTACATACGAGGTGGGTGTGGTTTCCGTGATGCTCGGATAAATTTGGTTCAAAAGATTGTTGCTTTGTCATGTTAGATTAGGGGTTCGAGTGGAGTTGAATGTTACATTGTTTATACTCTTTTGACATGTTGAACATTTTGAAATGCTTATATTGATATCGTGGCAGGTTGAGTTCAGAGTAATTATGTTTCGTCCGTTTGTTGGCGAGGTGCTATCGGCAAAACTGAAGCATCATGACAACACTGGCATAGTTTGTAGGTTCCAAGTGACACTTATGCTCTGTCAAGTGAAACATAAGGTCTGTTTTTTAACATGTCACGTTGTCCTTTGTTATACAGTGACACTTGGATTCTTCGATGATATTCACATATCGGCAGCTTATATGCAACAACCATCTAAATACAAGCTAGACCCAGCCTGAAGTATCAAATCTCTACGCTTAGGATCGGCATATGATTTTTGTCGACTCTGTGCAGCTAGCAGTCTATCACGAATCTTACGAACTTTTTCATTAGCATCTTGCACGATATCTGGTCCAATCAGTCTCCTCTCTCCCAACGCAAACCAACCAATGGGTGACCTGCATTTTCGACCATATAAGGCCTCAAAAGGTGCCATCTGAATGCTAGAATGATAACTGTTATTATAAGCAAATTCCATCAATGGCGTATATCGGTCCCAACTACCCGTAAAATCCATAACACAAGCTCTCAACATATCCTCCAAAGTCTGAATCGTCCTCTCTGACTGTCCATCTGTCTGAGGGTGAAATGCAGTACTCAAATGTAATTTCGTGCCTAATGCCTCCTGAAGTGATCTCCAAAATCTAGATGTAAACTGTGAACCACGATCAGAAATAATGGAAACTGGTACACCATGTAGTCGGGACTATCTCATCCAAATAGACGCGGGCATACTGATCAGCTGAATAGTTAGTCTTCACAGGAATAAAGTGCGCTGACTTCGTGAGTCTATCGACTATCACCCATACAGAATCAAAACCCTTACTGGTACGAGGTAGACCAGTAACAAAATCCATAGCTATTCGTTCCCACTTCCACTCTGGTATCTCAATATTCTGAAGCAAACCAGCTGGTCTCTGATGTTCTGCCTTTACTTGCTGACAAGTCAAACACTTAGAAACAAATCTGACAATGTCCTTTTTCATACCGCCCCACCAGTAAAAATCTCTAAGGCCACGATACATTTTAGTCGCCCCTGGATGCATAGCATATGCCGCACAATGCGCCTCTCTCAAAATCTCATAACGAAAAGGTTTGTTCCTTGGTACACAAAGTCGATCTCCAAATCTAAGAGCACCATCATCATCCAATCTGAACTCTTTGTGCTTTCCTTCTCTAACTTCCTCGATCAACTTCTTTAACTTGCCATCAGAAGCCTGAGCTTCTCTAATCCTGGAAGATAATGTAGGAGCAATCCGCAAATGTGCATGTAGTCCTCCATCTCCTAAAACATCCAAAGCGACCCCACTACTCTGTAAAGCTGTCAAGTCTCTGACAAGTCCTCTCTTCTCTACTGGAATGTGTGTCAGACTACCCATAGACTTCCTACTGAGAGCATCAGCTACAACGTTAGCTTTCCCTGGATGATAAGAAATGGTGAAGTCATAATCACTCAACAACTCTACCCATCTGCGCTGTCTGAGATTCAAATCCTTCTGACTGAAAATGTACTTTAAACTCTTGTGATCCGTATACACCTCAAACGATTCTCCATATAAATAATGTCGCCACATCTTTAGAGCAAACACAACTGCTGCTAGCTCAAGATCATGAGTCGGATAATTGTGCTCGTGCTTCTTCAACTGACGAGAAGCATAAGCAATTACTCGACCATGCTGCATCAAAACACATCCCAAACCAACTCTCGAAGCATCACAGTATACAGTAAATCCACCTGTGCCAGAAGGAAGAGTCAAAATAGGAGCTGTCATCAGGGCATCTTTCAATCTCTGAAAACTGTGCACAATCCTCTGACCATTCGAACTTAACCCCTTTCTGAGTCAGACGAGTCATGGGTGCAGCTATACGCGAGAAATCCTGTACAAAACGGCGATAATATCCAGCTAACCCCAGAAAGCTACGAATCTCAGCTACTGACGTGGGAGTACACCACTGCTGAATCGCTGCAACCTTTGAAGGATCAACCTTCACTCCCTCACCAGAAACAATATGCCCAAGAAAGGCGATGCTATCTAACCAGAACTCGCACTTGGAGAACTCAGCATATAGCTTATGCTCTCGCAACCTCTGCAAAACCTACCTCAGATGCTCTGTATGCTCCTCCTTTGTTTTTGACTATACCAAAATATCATCAATAAAAACAATGACGAACCTGTCAAGAAACTCCCGAAGCGTCGCATTCATCATCCCCATAAAAGCAGCCGGAGCATTTGTGAGTCCAAATGACATCACCAAAAAATCGTAGTGTCCATAACGAGTACGAAATGCTGTCTTCGGGATATCTCGATCTCTAATCCGAAGCTGATGATAGCCAGAACGTAAAGAGATCCTCACCATCTCCGCCTAACAACAAATCTAAGTCTCGCATACCACACCATATCATACCGAAGAGAAAGAATAATCCTCAAGATGATCTAATCTCCCAACTGCGGCTAGCCGTTGAGAAACTTACACTAGTCAACAGTGAGAACACTACAAAAGTGAAGGTACTCGAAACGGCCTTGACAAGCAGGGAAATCACAGAATGCTGAAAATGTATCATCTTTAGTAGTGTTGTATTTCAGAAACTTGAGATCTTGTAAACTTGAAGCAAAGGACGTGAGCAAAGTTCCATGTACAAGTCTATTAATTATTTTTTAATCAGTATGTCCGTTTGGGCCCCTCTTGGAAGTTTGCATTACCTAATTGGGCTTCAAATGAGATGACCCTCAAGCCAGTAAAAACCAGCTTGGCCCACAAGAAAATCCGCAGATTAGGGCTTCAGATTCTAGGTATAAATTGAATCTCGAACACAATTTGCTGATTCGTGACGCCGTCGGCAGCGATTCAAGCTTTCCGGTTTGGGTTAATTACGGGAAAACACCCCTATAATAGGTGTGTTTTCCAAATAACACCCATATAATTTTTTTTTCAGCAAAACATCCATTTATTTTCAATTTTTTCAATATCACACCCATTGTACTATTTCGGTACTATTCAATTAAATATATTAATAAAATATTATATAATAATTATAAAATTCAGAAAAATAAGAAAAAACATAAAAAATCAAAAAATATTATAGAAAATATTTAAATCAGAAAACTTTAATGTACAATTATATTTCGTATTTTTCATATTTTTGACGAAGTGTACATAACAAACTATTAATGTTAAAATCCTACTCATCAGAAAATTTCTTCACATTCAGTTTATATTTTCACTTGTATATATGTTGATAGTTCCTTATGTACAATTAACTCATGAAAAGTTTGTTATGTTTTCTTAGGTATTTTTTCAAAACTTCAAATTTCTTAAAATTTTTAAATAAAAGATCTTGATATTTGTACATAACGAACTATCAACATATATACAGGTGAAAATATAAACTGAATGTGAAGAAATTTTCTGATGAGTAGGATTTTAACATTAATAGTTTGTTATGTACACTTCGTCAAAAATATGAAAATACGAAATATAATTGTACAGTAAAGTTTTCTGATTTTAATATTTTCTATAATATTTTTTGATTTTTTATGTTTTTTCTTATGTTTTTTCTTATTTTTCTGAATTTTATAATAATTATATAATATTTTATTAATATATTTAATGGAATAGTACCGAAATAGTACAATGGGTGTGACATTGAAAAAATTAAAAATAAATGGGTGTTTTGCTGGGAAAAAAATTTATATGGGTGTTATTTGGAAAACACCCCTATTATAGGGGTGTTTTCCCGTAATAAACCCTTCCGGTTTTTCAATTTCCGATCTGATTAGGAGAGGTTAAAGATAGACCCGTCAAAAATATCCGTTACCCATTACCCGCCCTATACCCGCCCTATACCCGCCCGTTAAAATATCCGCCCATACCCGCCCATTTAGCTTAACGGGTTTACAATACCCATTACCCATTATTACCCATTTAGTATAGGGTAACCCATTACCCATTTAACACCCATTAACACTCATTATTCATTTATACACTTAACACTTATTATCCATCCGATTATTTTAAGTTGTATAAATAAATATATAATTGATGAATCATATTATAAATTATTTTTTTATAGTTTATTGATTTGCTCATATCTCACTTTTTGATTAACATATCTATTTTTTCTTATTCGATTACATTTTAATTTAACATACATATTCTCACGACATGCTCAACTATTTAGAACATTATTTATCTACTCATGAAATTAAGTTATTAAATAAAGTAAGCTTAACTTTATTGACTATTTTTAAATTTTCTCAATTCTATTTTTAAATAAAATGAAATAAAATACAAAATAAATAAAAATAAAAATAAACGAATATAGTTGGAGACTTGGAGTAAGCGGGGTGAACAAACTATTTTAACTATCATGCAAATGACATATATGTTCAATGGATAAATGTGCTTAAACGGGTAAACGGATATATACGGGCAAATGGATATTAACGGGTAAACGGGTATTACTGGGTAAACGGATAGTCCATTACCCGTTAAAACCCGCCCATTTAAACTCATTAGCTAAATGGGTAAGATGGGTAAAACCCGTTTTGACACCTCTATTAAAGAGACGGCATCGTTGCTGTCCGCCTTGCGCCTTGTCTAAACGTTAGTAGCTTCGTCTTGGCCCTCATTTTTGCTTCTTCTCCTCCAATCAATTTTCAATTCCAAAAATGGTGAACAAGGTCTCGAAAGCTCAGAAGAAGATTGCGTACGACGCGAAGTTATGCCAGTTGCTTGATGAGTACAGTCAGATTCTGATTGTGGCTGCTGACAATGTCGGGTCGAACTAGCTACAGATGATCCGTAAAGGTCTTCGTGGTGACTCAGTTGTGTTGATGGGTAAGAATACTATGATGAGAGGACTGTTAGACTTCATTCTGAGAAGACTGGTAACAAGGATTTTCTCAATCTGCTTCCTCTTCTAGTGGTATGTCATTTTTCCATTAATATTTTTAACTGAAAGTTTAATTAATGTTAAGTGTTCTGATTGCTTTGAAGCGCATTGTGAAGTTAAAGTTTATCTTATTTTGTGTTGTTTGTTGTCTCCAGGGTAATGTTGGTCTGATTTTCACCAAGGGTGATCTGAAGGAGGTTAGCGAGGAAGTTGCTAAGTACAAGGTATGTTCAGCTTTGATATATTGTCGCTGTAAGATTACTTATGTACTGTTTGAGGTACGTGGAATGTTTATGTGAATATTTTCATGGCATTAATATTCTGCATGTTGAATTGGAGATTGTGTTAGGAATTGAATATTTCCTCTTGATTAATTTTATCTTTTGGCTTGTCATTTTTGAACATGGTATATTAATTGAAGGTTGGCGTACCTGCTCGTGTTGGCCTTGTTGCTCCCATTGATGTCATTGTCCCTCCTGGGAACACTGGGCTTGATCCATCTCAGACATCCTTCTTCCAGGTATGAAATGTTAACTGTCCTTTGTATGTTTTCTATGATCTTTTCTGTCGTTCTGGGGGAGAATTAATATCTTCATGTTGTATGTTTTAGGTCCTGAATATCCCAACCAAGATTAACAAGGGTACTGTTGAAATTATTACTCCAGTTGAGCTCATTAAGAAGGGTGACAAGGTTGGGTCATCTGAGGCTGCATTGCTTGCAAAGCTTGGAATCAGGCCATTTTCATATGGTCTTGTTGTCATATCAGTTTATGACAGCGGATCTGTGTTTTCCCCAGAAGTCCTGGACTTGACTGAGGATGACCTTGTTGACAAGTTTGCTGTTGGGGTCTCAATGGTGACAGCTCTTTCACTAGCCATTTCCTATCCTACCCTTGCTGCTGCCCCGCACATGTTCATAAACGCATACAAGAATGTACTGGCAGTTGCTGTGGCTACTGACTATTCCTTCCCACAAGCTGATAAAGTCAAGGAATACCTTGCAGTAAGTGGCTTGCTCATACTTGTGTATTGTAACTAATTCCTATTATCAATTATTATAACAAAGTCACTAATGCAATATGCCCCTCAATTGTGCAGGATCCAAGCAAGTTCATCTCGGCTGCTCCAGTTGCAGTAGCTGATGCTGGTTCTGCCCCTACTACAGCAGCTAAGGAAGAGGCTGCACCCGATGCTGCAGCAAAAGAATCAGATGATGACATTGGATTTAGCTTGTTTGACTAAATTTTATAATCTTATTCTCCCAATCAAATGGATCTATCCTTTCTTTTCACCCTTGTTGCTTGAATATTGTTGAACTCCTATTTCAATTTTTTGATATTTTTCATTAAATTTTATACACTTGTTGCTTAAATATTGTAAAAAATGACATAGTTTGGAATTTTAGTTTTCCAGAGGGTACTTGTGGAAGGGATTATATTTAATAAAGTGTCGCCCAAGCATTTCTTTACAGAATATGAGCTCCATTTCCAGTGCTTAAATTCCAGTTTAAACAGCACAAAAGTTTAAATGGTATCTTATAGGCTGAAGAACAGGTCAGGGGATTCCACTATGACAGGCCATTTGTCATCTGCAGAGTAGAAATGTGTAGTAATTAAGATTCTTTAGAAAGGACGCATCTGCAAGGCCCTTGTCTAGATCAGAAGCTGACTAAAATGAATAACACAGTTAAATTTCACAAACTCTGCAAATTACAACTTACTACGAACGTTTTCAATGTCAAAACTTTTCTCTACAGAATCCATCATAAAAGTGGTTCTAATAATGAAGACTTGGATAACAGTGACTCGTCTCATGATAAGAAGTTGGTTCAAAGCTTATCACAGACTAATTTCCTGAAATGTTTGCCAAACCAAGAGCCAAGAAGATGCTGCATAGAAGGCAAGGTATCCCGCAAGAGCCTTTAGCAGTGAGACATTTCTAACGATGTTAAAAAAATACTTTGTGGTACATAAAATTACTATTGTTCTTCCCCTTCTTCACCTCCTTCATCGCCCCACCAGCCAAGTGGGCCTAAGCCATCACCACTTATCGAACCCTACAGAACAAAAGAGCACATAGGGTTGGATATTTATTTTGAGAAATTCAATAAATCAGAGATGATCAACAAATAATAATATGTAAGTGCAGTGCATCCTCAGTGCATCCTCAGCAGTAATGCTGCCAGTTCTCAACTCAAATATTTTATACGATGACCAGCATGTTCATCGATATAAGGAAGGACCGAACAGATCCGGAGGAAATCAAAGATTCAAAAATAAGATGTAGGAAAACTTACGGTTATAACCATTGGGGCAAATGGTTTTGAATTTTCTGGCACCTCGAGAGGCAATGTTGGATAAATGACACTCTGAACCTGGACCCTAATCTGCAGGAAGAACCAATAAAATTGTGAATCATTGAACACAACAATTAACATTTTGGTTATATAAATATCAAGCACGAACCTCATCGTATCCATCAATAACAAACTCCCCATGTTCACAAACCCAAAACCACAAGTGTTGCCCCCTGCGCGATACGTTAGATAATGTGTTGTTATTTGTGTGCAGAAAACACAACTCAACAGCATCAAATATTAGAATTTTCACAAATACTCTTACGTGGCTGGGTCTAGCTTGTATTTTGACGGTTGCTGCATATAAGCTGATGATACGTGAATATCATCGAAGAATCCAAGTGTCACTGTATAGCAAAAGACAAGGTGAGACGTTAAAAAAACAGACCCTATGTTTCACTTGACAGAGCATAAGTGGCACTTGGAACCTACAAACTATGCCAGAGCTATCATGATGCTTCAGTTTCGCCGATAGCACCTCGCCGACAAACGGACGAAACATAATTACTCTGAACTCGACCTGCCACAATATCAATATATGCAATTCACAATGTTCAACATGTCAAAAGAGCATAAACAATGTAACACTCAACTCCACTCGAACTCCTAATTTTACATAACAAAGCAGCAATCTTTCGAACCAAATTTATTCGTGCATCACGGAAACTACACTCACCTCGTATGTGGGAGCGCCGCGAGCATTATCAATAAAACCCCCTTGTATTTTCTTCAAATCATAAATAGACACACAAAGCCCTAATTTTGCAATCACCTGCCAGCAACACAACCAATTCAATCAATCAATTAGAAGAAAACCAAAAAACGTAAGTAAAAATTAGACTTAAGAGAAGAGAAAAAATAGTACCTCGTCCAAGAAGAGCTTCTCGAGATGTCGTCTGATTGAGACATCTAGAGGTAAGTCGAGGAGGTCCGGCGGCAGACGAAGCGTATGACTGAGTAAGCTCAGACAAAACATTATTGACGGAAGCTGAAACAGTAATTATTTCCACCCAGATCTCACCAAGAGGTCGAGAGTGGAAGAATCCGGTCCAGAAGGGAGTAATAAGAATGAAGAATCACCTTCGAGGACAAGAGCTGAGGAGAGATTTAGCAGAAGAAATAGAAATTGTACTGAATGAATTTTCCACAGCGACACAAACCGGGTTGAACCTAATGTAAAACACAAACATAAAACTTGATCCAGATTGAATTACAATACAAATAAAATATACTTATTTTCCTGTGACAGTCGATCTTAATTACACAACCCTATATCAAAAAACCACACAGTATAAACCCTAATTACAAATACATGAAACGTGAATTTCTAAAATTGGAGATAAAATTTAAAAATTGAGTACGAAATAAATGTGTTATGACTCCATAGAGACTCACCGGCGAACGGCGATGAGACGTGGTTAGGCTATTAGGGTTTTTGGAGATTCGAAGGAAGGTGGAGTGTCGCCTCACTAGTCGTAGCCCAAATAACAAGTATACTGGGCCGACCAGCTAGGCACGAATCGTGTAATTCTTTATTAGTAGCAAGTTGCAACGAATTTAAACAACATTTTTGATATGTTGTAAATAAAACACGCTCACATTCATTTACGGGTTAATTGCAGTAAATCACCATTATAATATGGTGTTTTGCAGTAAACCACCATTATAATTTTTTTTTGTAAAACGAGTATATTATAACATCGCCGTTAACAGAAAACCACCAATTTTACTGTTCCGTTAAAAATCGTCGTTAAATCGAATTTTTTATTATTAATTTAATCTAATTTTATGGTTAATTGCAGTAAACCACCATTATAATATGGTGTTTTGCAGTAAACCACCATTATAATTTTTTTTGCAAAACGAGTATATTATAACATCGCCGTTAACAGAAAACCACCAATTTTACCGTTCCGTTAAAAACCGTGTAATGATTAAAAAATTTGCGTAAAAGTAAGAGACCAAAAAAAATTAAACTATTGTGTAAAGATTAAAGTAATAAAAAGAGAAATGGTGGTGAGGGGATTCGAACACTTCACCCAATCCAAATAACATTTCAATGGACTATCAGAAGTAAGGTTTAAGAAGGATGGATAAATAAATGTGAGACAGTGCGATATGATCTCAACCGTTGAATACTAATAATCCAACAGGTGAGATTTGATTCAAAAAAATAACCATCAATCTCAACCGCTAGGGTTTTTTGCAAATTCAACCGCCCATTATATAAAAACCAACTTTAATCTCAACCGCAAATTAATCTAATCCAATAGTTAATACTGAGTCATTCTGTCTCATCTAAATTCTTTGTTTCTCTTAAACTTTATCCGAACTATCAGACTATTTTTTGTTACTGTAAATTTAGTTATATTTCTCGTCTCGTGAAAGGATCAGCCGTATTATAATGGTGGTTTACTGCAAATTTGGTGGTTTTCTGTTAACGTCGATGTTATAATATACTCGTTTTGCAAAATTTTTTTATAATGGTGGTTTACTGAAAACACCATATTATAATGGTGGTTTACTGAAAACACCATATTATAATGGTGGTTTACTGCAAAACACCATATTATAATGGTGGTTTACTGCAATTAACCCTAAAATTAGATTAAATTAATAATAAAAAATTCGATTTAACGACGATTTTTAACGGAACAGTAAAAATTGGTGGTTTTCTGTTAACGACGATGTTATAATATACTCGTTTGGCAAAAAAAATTTATAATGGTGGTTTACTGCAAAACACCATATTATAATGGTGGTTTACTGCAATTAACCCTTCATTTAATCCATCGAGCGTGATATGAAGCGGTTGCGGTTGCTAACGCTACTCACTACGTCCGAAAACCATTTACGTGACAATACCTAAATAGTCGCATAACTCCTAATTTAGTCACACAATACCTTATGTGACCTATATGGTGTCACATAAGGTAAGTCGCATAAGATCCGTCGCGAGCCACTTACGCGACTCATACGAAACATGTTAGTCGCATATTATTACCACACTATGCGACATAAAACAGTCGTGTCGCGTAAGGTTTGAGTCAAATTACGAAGAGTTGTGACACATGCAATCTTTGTCGCATAAAATATTTAATGTGACTTCCAATGTTAGTATAATATCTTAAATGTTTGTCGCAATTATGCACTAATGCGACTGAGTTTGAGTTTGTAAACAAAAATCCCATAAATCACAGTGACATAAACAACCTGGAACATACAAGTCTGAGTTTTTACACACCACACACCAAATACATTGTTGCGAAAGGATGACAAAAGTTCAGTTCGACACAAAATGAGAATTGTTTATGATAATTCAACCTTGAACCAAGCTTGCTCCTTCTGAAGCGTTACTTCCACCACACGACGGTCCCCTCTGGTGCTCTTCAAGAATGCAGATACGTTCTTCCAAGTATAAAACCTTAGACATAAGCTGATCATTTGTTTGTCGGGTTCTTGAACCTCCTCTAGGGAGGGGTGGGCGTCTGATAAATGTGCCTACGCCGGATACCCGAGTACCTCGCTTTTGTGGAACCTTATCTTTGATTATTTCAAACTGATCTTCAACTTCAAGAACGTTGTTCACCTCGCTGGAAGCTTCATATTGATAAGCAAGCTTTTCTTTCATCTTTGCCTGAAAAATACATGAAAACATTAAATCCTTTGAAGTAATAACCGCAAAAAATCAGCAGCGCATATACTCATTAATGATGAGATTGGAAGAAAACAAAAAATCAGCAACGCATATACTCATTAATGATATCACCAAACTCACAACAACAAATACTCAACAACTTTCATGCTTTCACAACTTCCATGATATCACCAAACTCACAGCAACAAATACTCAGCAACAAATACTCAGCAACAAATAACCACAATACGACAGAATATACTCAGCAACAACTCAGCAATAAAAATGAAGAAATGAAGTGAAGAATTACCGCATTTGCCGCTCCATTTGGATCTCCAGAATATACTTTAGCATAAACATCAATTAAAGGTGCGCTGCTCCCACTATTTGCAAATACTTCAGCTCGTTGTCCGAAGGGTGTTTTTCCAGACTGATGATTGACACAACCAGGTATGTTCCGAGCTTTTTTTCTTGTTTGAGAGATCGTCTACAAAATCAAAGAATTAGTTAATGTGTATGGATTAATTAATAAATAGATAACAAATATAAAACAGTGCATAGTTAACCTCATTATCAGGATCACTGAAATGATTACACAACCATTCCCACTGGTCAGGTCGACCAAGAAATTCTAACGGAAGTTCGTTCCCATATTTTGCCCAATGCCTCCTACACTCCGACTTCCAATTCTTATAACACAAACTTGCCTTTTCTTCAATAAAGTTGCACAACCAATCATCGGTATGATCAATAATAAAATAAGGCTACAAAAACCAAAAGTGTGATCATTAGAATATATAAAAGTAAAGTAAATTGAAGAAAAAAATATTTTACATGTACTTACCTCCAAATTCTGAATAACAATGTCCCAAGAGTCTGCAAAATCCAACTCCGTGAAGCTTGGGGCAGTCATTGGAACTTTATCTCGCACAATCCTCCCAATTTCATGACTCATCAAGCTGCCATATCCATGATTCGACGGACCATCATGTACTGCTGCCTTTTCAAGCTTCAGAGGATGCTTTAGTGTTGCAATCAATTCACGCAACTTCTTTCCAGTGTTAATACCTCGCTTTTTCTTCACATCTTGATCACCTATTTATTATATTACTAAAATAATTAGCAGTGACAATAAATGCTGAAACAAATTAAATAATTAAAATAGGAACATATTACCTGGATCAGATTCTTCATTGTTGCACCTAATGCTCAGCGCTTTTGTTTGAGCTTGTACGCTAGCTGCCTCAGATGGTGCGGCATTTGGATTAACACCTTCAGGTATGATAGGCGGCTTAGGGGGCGCTGAGGTTGGCTAACTTCAACTGTAGGAGCAGCAGACACAGAAATTGGTGGTGGAACTGGAGCTGATCTTGAGGTCGATCGCTGAGGTTGTGGAGTGTCGGAAATGCTTGGCTGCTGAGTAGTTTGAGGTGGCAATGGAGGCACACAGGTTTTTCTAACTAAGCGAGGAGGTGACTTCCCAATGAATACAGCTGGACGAGTAGTGGCTTTTTCTAGACACCTAGGACTTCGGCGAGGATTTGAAACTACAGTTGGGGTACTAAGGACAGGTGGACTAGGGACAACAGCTGAGGGACTAGAGACAGGTGGTTTAGGGGTCCATTCTGCTTCTTGTTGGTTTCGGGCGGAAGAGGTGGCTGAGTATTAGCAACTTTAGGGCGTTTGGCTTTTGGTGGTGTTGGACTTAGATTATTTGGTGGACGCCTCACTGATGGAGAACGAAGCTGCATCCTTTCCTTTATATCTTTCAAAGCTCGTTTCTTCGGTGGCATCCTAAAAGTAAACAAACAAATGAATGTTAACCAAATCTGAAAAAACACTGAACATAACCGGCCACATCTGAAAATCCATCGACGAAGACGAACTGAACGAAACCGGCCAGATCTGAAAATCCGTCGAGGAAGACAAACAACAATTAATTAGAGTGGGTGAAGGAATTGATAGCATATACCTGATGAGTCGAGGAAGACGAACTGAACGAAGGATGGAGGGTGTGTGAAATATCCGCCGTCTGAGGGTTGTTTAGGGTTTGAATGTGCGATAAGTTTGATAGATGCTAAGGATGGAGAGTTATTCGCAATAGATCGAACGGTCCAAATTGTTTTGATCAGACAGTCTAAATTTCACGACATTTTGCCACGTGGTTCCCTCCTTGTGTAACATAATTCCGCCTAAACATAGTCATCTTTTTCGTGACTTACTTATTCAATGTAAGTCGTATAATGTCTTGTGAAAAAAAACCACCATAAATATGTCTCCCTCGGATCGTCATTGAGGACCGTCAGATGAAAATTTTATGTCTTAATCAGACGATCTTATGCTTTACACGCGTTCCCCCCTTGTTAAACATATTCCCGCCTAAAGAAGGATCCGGTTACGTGACTTACTTAGTCAAAGTGTGTCATTTTAGCAGTTATCGAGCTAACGGTGTCAGAATTGGGCTTATAATACCTTGTTTCGAAGAGAACTACGACCCCGTCAGAACTCACCAGCTTTGCTCGTGACGTATGGTGTTTTTTAGGCTTTCGAGCTCGTTTACTATTTTATTTTAATTTTTGAATATTTTTCGAATATTTTTCGAATATTTTCGAATATTTTTTCGATTTTTGATCATGAATCAAATGTGTCAAACAACATTCTTGATCCATGTTTGATCCATGAATCAAATGTGTCAAACAACATTCTTGATCCATGAATCAAATGTGTCAAACAACATTTTTTCGTTATCCTCATCTCCTTTGAATGTTCATCCATTTCACTCAAATAACATTCTTGATCCATGTTTACATATAGCTAGTAAGGGTTCATCTTCACATATTCTGAATTTTGATCCTTCTTCATCATATTAATCTTCTTGATCATATGAATCTTCTTGATCTTCTTCTTCATTTTAATCAAAAATGTTTGTAGGATATTACTCTCTTGATCTACGGTTGAATGTTCAAAAGATCAACATCACGTTCAAAAAATCATATGTGTCAAACATGAATCAAATGTGTCAAACATGGATCAAATGTGTCAAACATGGATCAAATGTTTACACGAATGTGTTCGTATATAATTAATTGAAACTCATAGCTACGTTTTTTTTGATAACAAGAACAATTAAGGGGAGGACTTAGGGACCCGAATACATGAACCTATCGATCTAGGAATACAATTCAGGCTGTTGAAAGACGACTTCGTGAAATGAGCATGTTTAGCAATAGCGTCGGCAGCAACATTTGCCTCTCTCCTGATGACAACTAAAATCCAGTTCTTGTTTGACGTGAGCAACTTAGCACAGTCTCCAAACCATGAACCAACACTGGTATGTTTCCTAACTCCAAAAGACAGGACATCATAAACTTGGACACAATCAATTTCAATGATCACATCACCTGCGTTCAATTCAGCTAACATTTTAAGACCCAACTGAAGAGCACAACCCTCCGCCATAACAACATCAGGACAGTCTTGAATATACAACATTCGAACATACAGGACAACATCATCACAATTCCTGATAATACAACCAATCCTGCAGTATGAGACTGATTACAAAAAGACGCATCTATGTTCAGCTTCCACTTCCCTTGAGGAGGTTTAATCCACTTCAGCGAGCTCAATTGATGAGAAACTGAGAATAAAGAAGAGACCATAGGTGAAGCATGACTTTTGATGAAACTCTTAATTTTAAAGTACATAGTAGAAGGCGTGAAAGATTGTTCTGCATGCCACACTTTATTTCGATTGTACCACATGAACCATAAAGCAACAAGAGTTTCACCAAAAGAGACTGAATCCATTTGATTAAACCAACTATACAGCCAATCAGCTGGACACACAAACCTTTGATTCAATAAAACATTATCTAAACCCAGTAATTGCCAAACTGCAGCAGCCCACCAGCATTCTAAGAAAAGATGATTAAAATCCTCCATCTTATAGCCACAAATCTGACAAGTCGGGTTAACATTCAGCATCTTACGAGACAACAAATTATAAGCTAGAGGAATACCGTTATGGTATAGCCGCCAACCAAACAGTTTAACTTTAGCCGGAACATTCAGTTTCCAGAATGTTTTCCAAAAAGTCACCATATTAGATACAGAAGATGAAGTGGCCCAGAGCTGGAACACAAAAGATTCTGTTGTTTAAGGAAAAGGTAAGCTGACCTAACTGAAGCAGAACCATCCAATGAACCATGCCACCTTCTAGCGCTTGATCTGGGATCCAACACATATCCCGCATCCACATTATTAAGCGTTGTCCTTAAACAACGCCAAAAGGGAGAAGGTCTATAACCTATAGATGCAGCAAAAATGTCATTGTTCCGATAATACTTTGTTTTTAAAAGCCTTGAAACAAGAGACTCAGGGTTGTCCAAAATACGAGAGATTTGCTTAGTAAGGAAAGCTAAGTTAACAAGTCTGAGATCTCTAAAATTGAATCCGCCATTTTCTTTATCAAAGAACAAAATGTCTTTATTAACCCAATGGACAGATTTTTTATCTCTTTGACCTCCCCACCAGAAATTAATAATATGAGAAGACATAGATTTCAAGACTTTATCCGGGATCAGATAACATGACATGATATACTGTGGCATAGCAAAAAGGACAGACTTAATCAGCACTTCCTTACCTCCTGCAGACAGCTTCTTTGCAAACCAGGCCGATGTTTTTTCCCAAAATTTGTCAGCTAAGTGCATAAAACTTGAAGATCTTTTTCTGTCCAGGGTGAGAGGGTGATAGAGTGCAGTTGTACGCTACTTTAAGTCCTTTACATTGCTTTTATTCTAACATATTGTGGTATAAGATTACGCTTTTGGTGTAGTTTTGTAATTCAGGCTTAAAAGAAGAGTTAGAACGAAAACGCAACAAGGAGGCTGAATTTCGGGCAAAAAGATAACAAGGCAATGATAACAGACAAAAGGCCACTGGCGCGCGAGCAACATGGCGCGCGAGTGAAGGTCGCGCAGAAGACAGCAGAACGGTGACGTCAGCAGATAGCGAGACATTCGGAACGATGACGTCATCACGCGCGAAGAATATTTCTAAGTTCAGTTTTTGGAGATTTAATATTTCCTAAGCTGATTTTTAGAGATATAGATGATTTCCTACATATATCCTTGCCTAAATATTCGTGGAAACCCTAGGAGGCAAGGCTATAAATACAAAGATTTATGGAGATCACAGGCATGCACGCAGAAGGGACCAGACGGCTCAGAGCAGAATTCCGATTTGGCCGTGCGCGCAAGCTGTCACGCGAGACTGCCGACGCACCACTTCAGATTTGTCTTGTTATTTAGTTGTTATTTAATTATACTTGAGATGTATTCAATCAGCATGAGTAGCTAAACTCACTGAACTCGGTTTGGGTTTTGATCTATGAATGATATGTTTTGAGGTTTTGTTCTTAACTTGCATGATAAGTTTAGTATTATTATTCCGCACTCAATTGCATGATAATTAGGTTAGACAATTAAGCGAAGCCTTGCACCGCAGACTTAGTTGTAGAACCTATTATCTATAGTTAAACTATCAGAAGTACGTGACTGTGAATGATAGGAGTAACACTAGAATAGGCATTAGCTACCTTGACCGGATTCGTTATTGACTAGACTAGATTGAATAGTAATATCATACGGACTTTGACCGGAATGTATGTGTAGGTTATTAAGCTGTGACAGGACCTTAACCTACGTGAACAATATGTCATGTATCATTAGTGACCGAGGATAAACATAGAAATTCATATTGAAAAATCTGAACCGAGCTCATCTCTTGCATAGTTATTTACATCTTTTTCACTTGCTGTCTGTTTGTGCGCCAGTGTTTGTAGATTGAGAAGAGACTTCCACCGTTCCCTGTGGATTCGACCCCAGCTTGCCGATACTATACTAGTAAGGAGAGTCGGGACAAATTTGCAGCACTCAACGACGTGCTCGTCAGAGGGAAATCCAGATATTTAGACAGACCATTACACTCCTTCACATTCAACGTATTCAAAAACTGAGACCTTACTTGTGATGTACAGTTTTTACTAAAGACGATACTGGACTTATCATAGTTGATTTTTTGACCAGAAATTGCTTCATACCTCAACAAAGTTCTTTGGATAATCTCTGCAGAATCGTCTCTTATCTTACAGAACAAGATGCTGTCATCAGCGAAAAACAGATGAGAGATCGCTGGAGCACTCCTACAAATTTGGATGCCAGATATATGGCTATTAACAACTAAGTTTTTCAACTGACGACTCAACCAGTCCGCACATAAAATAAACAAGTATGGTGAGATGGGGTCCCCCTGTCTAAGACCTCTAGTCGGCACAAAAGATTGAGTTAAATTGCCATTAATCCGAACCTTATAAGAGACAGTAGTAGTAAAAGTCATTATCTTATCAACCCAGCTACTACTGAATCCCAATTCAATCATCATATTCTCAAGAAATTTCCACTCATAGCTACGTTTAAACAAGTGTCTAAAGCTTCTCAAAAGCCTTACTTTGAATTTATAAAATTTCAAAAATCAACATCACGTTCAAAGGATCAAATTGGTCAAACAAAGCTTCAACAACAACTAAAGCTAAACTCATAACAGTTCTGGATTTTGAAGTTGAAAATTAATTTTTAAGGTTAAGCGACTTACAAAGCTCAATGGCAGTCATATAATACTTAATAGTTGGTGAACAACTTTAATTCTTTCTCAATTCGTCGTACAAAATTTATTGTGTTTGTCACCAGCGCAAAAGACATTACATGATACTTTTTAATTTTAACTTAAGTGACACAACGTTAGCTGTCGCATATTTTATTGTCACTTAAGACTGTCAAAGCGACTAACTTAAGCATGTCGCTTTAAATTTTGTCGCTTAAGATGGATTAGGTGACACACTTTGGCTTGTCACTTAACACCAGTCACATAAGTGTTTTTAAGTGACTGACTAAGTTAGTCGGTCAGATAAGGTATCGTAAGCGACTAATTCTTACACGACTTCGTCTATATGAGTCGCTTAAATGTATTTCGGGCGTAGTGACTGCTTTCGTGTTTACTAATTTCCGCATGTTCCTTCGCGGCTAATGTCACTTACGATCATCGCGCGATCGTCATCGACGGCAAGCGCAGAGTCCTCGTCTCTGGCTCCATTCACTATCCTCGTAGCACCCTCAGGTCCTCCTTTGTTCCTCTTTATATTTTCTTACAGTTTCGCTTCTAGAAATTCATTCTATGCTTTGTTGTGATGAATGTATTCTGTATGCAGATGTGGCCGGACCTTATCCAGAAATCAAAGGACGGAGGCTTGGATGTGATCGAGACTTACGTCTTCTGGAACCTTCACGAGCCCGTCCGCAATCAAGTTCGTTTAATTTTATGATATTTTCTTTACTGAAACAATGTAGTTTGGTTGTAAGTGTTTAATTGAAGTTAAGATTGTAGTTAGTAGTTAGTTGTTGGCTGGTTAAGAAGTTGTTAGTGTCTAGAAACGCGGTTCGGTTGTAGAACATAATTGTAGTTTTAACAATACGTTACCTGATTTGAAATTGTCCTATTGTAGTATGACTTTGAGGGAAGGAAAGATTTGGTTGGCTTTCTGAAGAGGGTTGCTGAAGCAGGTTTATATGCTCATCTTCGAATTGGTCCGTATGTTTGTGCAGAGTGGAATTACGGGTGATGATTGACTATATCCACTTTTATGTGCTATGTATCTATTTTATACATAAACCACTGAGATTTTGTTTCATATTTGGCTCAGGGGATTTCCTCTTTGGTTGCATTTTATTCCTGGAATTGAGTTACGCACAGATAATGAGCCATATAAGGTTTTGTTTTCACAATCTCATCTTAGCTATCACGTGGTATTGTATGAATACAGTGTGTATATTTGTTATCTTGCTGAGTATATTATTATGTCACAGAGAGAGATGCAAAGGTTCACAACCTACATTGTGAATTTGATGAAACAAGAAAAACTATATGCATCCCAGGGTGGACCGATTATTCTATCCCAGGTTACACAAACAATTACACCTTCAGATTATATTTACTAAAATAGATTTTCCAGTTTCATTAAAAATAGATGATCTTCACTACTACAGAATGATGCATTAACAACGGTTTTTAATACGCTGTCTATAGTTGACATTTTTAGAAAGCGTTTATTTTAGCGCTAGTAGATTATAAAGGGCGTTTAGGTATAAAACGCCTCATTTAGTAAATAATAGAGAGCGTTGTTTTTAAACCGCTCTTTTTTCTAATGACTTTGTATGGCAATTTTCTCAAATCACAATAGATTTTGAATATGCTCTGTTTGATAATTTAACATTATATGGCATTCATATAAACTCTTATAATATATGGCAATTTTTGTAACTCGCCGCGTTTATTATTAGTGATAATATGTTGTTCAATTTTTCAAATTAATTGTGGCTTAAAATATCTAAATATGTCGTTTAAGGTTTAAGACTTCTCTAATCGGTGAAGTCTTAAACCACCGATCATACATAGCGCTCTTTAAGAAACGCTGTCAAATATTGTAAGAGCAATAGAAAGCACTCTAGAAATACGCTATCTATATCTTGGTTTTAAAGAGCGTTTTCACACACGCGCTATCTATATTACCTTTTAGAAAGCATTTTATTAAGCGCTATGTAGTAGAGTAGTATAGACAGCGGTTTTAAAAATTGATTTCCTTTGTATGTAGAATACACATCGCTGCGATAGACAGCGCAACAGAAACCGCTCTATGATGCATTAAAAAACCGCTATCTATCATGTCCGTCTGTAGTAGTGTTGTTAAAGACTTAAAGCTAAACCCTATGCTTCGTCTTTAGCCTAGATCAGTTTAGCAATTGCGGTCAATAGTGGTATGACGCACTATCTGAAATTTTCGTCGTTTTCAGATAGAAAACGAGTATGGTAACGTTCAAAGTAGCTATGGACCAGGGATTTAGGTTCAATTGCGACCCCCTTATATGTTTGCGATCCGTGCGACCCCCACATCTCACCGTTGGATCAATTTGAGATCCAACGGTTGCAGATGTGCACTTTATTTTTTTGTCACATTTTTGTCATTTAGCTAAATGCACAAATGTAAATGGAATGTGCATATAGTGCAAAACAAAAGTGCAAATAGAAGAATCTCAATCTGCACACATGCAAGGGATCGCAAGGGAACCGGACTCATGGACCAGGTGCTAAGCCTTACGTAAAATGGGCAGCTGGCATGTCTCTCTCCCAAAATACAGGGGTTCCATGGGTGATGTGCCAGCACATTATTACCTATCACTCAATCGATCATACAACACTGAATTGTCAGTCTGAAGAACCACAACACAATCAAACCAGCGCTCCGGAAAGAAATCGCACCCATGGTAATCCACAATGATCCTGCCTTCTTCCATAACATCTTCAAGCTCATCACAAACCTATATAACTCCAAATTATCAAAGCCCAATGTAATCACAATATTTGTATAAAATAAAGTATTGGAAACAAATGATTTTTATTTGCTTCAGAAAGTTGTGTTCACAAGCTCTTGTTGTATCCTCTGATTCTACAATGTGATGATGTTGTGAGTCTTGCGTTGTGGAGGTCGTAGTGACTTGATTCCACTATGCTTTGAGCTGCTTTGTATTGTGGAGGTCGCAGTGACTTGATTCCACAATGCTTTGAGCTGTTTTGTGTTGTGGAGTGAGCTACACGTTGTGAAGGTCGCGATGACTTGATTCCACTGCGTGGTCAGGTGCTTGGCAGCGGTGCAGTGTACGCACTTGTCGACTGCTTCAGCGAATGCTTGTGAGGGGAGCTTGGACTTCTTGCAGAGCTTCTCTCACTAGCCTTCTTCAAAATGATTTGTGTATGAATTGTGAATGGCAAGTCCCTTATTTATAGGAAAACTTGTAGGGCTTGGGCTTTCATAATTTTGGGCTATGCATCTTGGGCTTGGTTCAATTGGTTTAATTTGTTGGTTTGATTGGTCCAATCTTCTGGTTTTGTCGGTCCAATTGGCTGGTTTGACTGGTCCAATTTGCTTGTTTGATCGATTCGATTTGCTGATTTAATTGGTCCAATCAGCTGGTTTGATCAGTCCAAATATTCTTCTTTTTTAATAAAATAATTAGATTGAATATAAATTCAAAATAATTATTTTATATTCTTTTTCGGCACTTAAACAATTTTTTGGTGCCTACAAATTGCCCCCTCAGTAGTGAGTTGTGCCAACATTTTTTTGAATGTGTCAGCGAGACGAGGTACTGATCTTTGACCATTGTTATATTCCGAAACTCGATTGCATCAACATTTTTTCGGTTGCATCAACGAACTCAATTTTTATTTTCGTAATATTCCGAAACATTGTTGGTTTTCCTTGTTGTGGGTACCTGTGGAGACTGGCCTTCCGCAACTTCACTGGACTTGTTGCTTCTGCCACTGCCAGGTTTAAGAACAAAGCTAGATTCCTTAATTTCTCCAGCTTCAGCAGTCTCATTTTTTAAGTCATCATGTACTCTTCCGTGATCTACAATTTTATTTAGCACGGCTTTGGACTCATTTGATGCCTTCACAACATCATCCTAACGACTTAACCCAGCATGGCGGTCGTCCTTTGTCTCTCCATCAAATTTGTTCTCGGTTATTACATTACTTATCTCAGTGCTCCCATTATCTTTTTCAGGTTTGGGATCCATATTTGACTGAGCATTGTGATTGTCTGCGTTATCAGCTCCCGACCGTGAAGATGTTTGCTTTGAAGTTACAGGTTTTGCCGAGCCTGACACTGAACTTGCACCAGCTGGAGCAAGTCCACTATTCGGCAGAGATTCATCATTGACAGCTGAGGTTCTTGTAAGGCCACGCTGGTTATGTGCAACACCACTGCTGCCTTCTATTTCCACTTCCCTGGGGCATTTTATTTTGGTCGTATAGCTCAAGCATTTGGTTGCTAACTTCTTCTAACTGACGAGGAGTGCCACCAGACTCTTTCTCCATCAGATGGAGGCTTGACTTTTAACAACTTGGCAGCAAGGAAAATTGCACCAGCTGCAATATGGCGAGGCTTGAATTTATGGCTGCAAGTGAGACGATACACTCGATAATTACTCGATGATCGACTCGATAAAAACTCGGTCAATACTCGTTCGATAATAAACGAGTCGAGTATGAACAAAATTATGAAACTCGTTTAATAAACGAGCCGAGCTTGAACAATGTCATACTCGACTCGTTTATGTTCGTGAACAACTCGAATAAGTGTTCGCTTAAAACTCGATAAAAACTCAATTAATACTCGATAAAAACTCGATTAATACTTGATAAAAACTCGATTAATACTATATTTATAACTTTATTAATACTTATATCAGAATTATTATATTATTATAAATATGATTATTTTTAATGATTTTATGTATATAAATAAAAAATATAAACGAGTTTTAAACGAGTTTTCGAGTCGAGTTCGAGTATGATATTAATATTTCGAGTCGAGTTCGAGCTTGAAAATTTAATACTCGACGAGTTTCGAGTCGAGTTCGAGCTGGTATATGTAAACGAGTTCGAGTTCGAGTTCTGCAATACTCGCCACTACTCGACTCGTTTGCAGCCTTACTTGAATTGCAGGCAGAGAGACGTTCTTAGCCCATCATTGACAAAGTTCCAAGCTACTTGAGCAAGTGCATTTTGTGCAACTTTAAACTTCTTGATGGCCTCGACTAAAGGTTTGTAGGGATGGTGAACATTGAAATCGAATGCTAATGTTGCAAGCACAACTCTTTCGCCGATTAAAATCAACTCTTTC
This sequence comes from Sedum album, assembly GCA_006409495.1. Classification (NCBI taxonomy): domain Eukaryota; kingdom Viridiplantae; phylum Streptophyta; class Magnoliopsida; order Saxifragales; family Crassulaceae; genus Sedum; species Sedum album. The sequence goes on from QZGG01000027.1 coordinate 170,513, forward strand.
TGTTGTTCTGCTTATCTGTCAATCTGCCGATCTGCGTATCTGTTGATCTGCATATTCACGTATCTGTTGATCTGCATATTCGCGTATCTGTTGATCTGCATATCCGCGTATCTGTTGCTCTGCATATCCGCGTATCTGTTGATTTGCATGTCTCCTTATCTGCCGATCTGTATGTCCGCTTATCTTTCGATCTGCATGTCCGCTTATCTGCCGATCTGCATGTTCGCTTATCTGCCGATCTGCATGTCCGCTTATCTGCCGATCTGCATGTCCGCTTATCTGCCGATCTGCATGTCCGCTTATCTGGCGATCTGCATGTCTGCATATCTGCCGATCTGTATGTCCGCTTATCTGCATGTCCACATATCTGTCGATCTGCATGTCCGCTTATCTGGCGATCTGCATGTTCGCTGATCTACCGATTTGTTGACTGTGCTTCTGCTGTGTGCTGCTGATGTTGATGTTGTTCGTCAAGTGATTTAAGTGCCACTGTTGATGTTGCAACTGCTGAAGCCGATGATGAACCACTGAAGAAGATGACGCAACCAACAATGATGATAACGCATTCACCGAAGTTTAATGTATTTGTCAAGGCTAATGAAGCAATCACCAATGATGATGCCGCAACCTTTGATGATGTACTTGTTGACGCCAACATTGTTGTTGATGATGCTATCACCACAAACGCTACTGATGATTTATCCATAAGGGCAAACGCTACCAACCTAGCACGTGATAGACGTTGATGAAGTAACCACAGAAAATGCTAACGCAATTGCCGAAGTTTTATGCAACAACTGAAGATGAAGATGAACAATAGTTGGTGTTCATGATGCAACTGTTTAAAGAAGTGACACAGCTTCCGAAGTTGAAACAGACCTCAAGTCCGCTCAAGTGACATTTGAAGGTGCTGTTCGATGATGCTTCAGGCCCTTTCTTTTGTTCCTCCACATCTCGAATGTTTGTTATATAGTTGAATCAACACATGTATTTTTTTATCTTCTAATGAATAACCACTTTTTTTAAAGCCTTTTTTTGAGCCGTTCACAGTTAAACTCTTGCGGGCCAGGAGCATAGTAAATTTTTTGTTTTTTTATAGTGAGGACTGCACTTGAACTTGATTTTTATTTGAAGCTGCCTACGTACTTGCAAACTGACATAGAAGACAATCTGCAAGATCAAGTCGATGTAGTTCATCTTATGCAGTTTATACTCTTGCTTAGGAGTTACAAGCTTTGATTCTTCAGGAGTAGTACCGCTTCAAGAACTTCCCATTTATAGGGCCAATACGCAAACCGTTTTGATCAACAATTATGCACCATTTGTGTACACTTCTCGCACGACATACGGACCGTCCCATTTGACATGAACTTGCTGCCTGTTTTGTGTGAAGTAATGATGGGTCTTCTAACAGCCAAGACTAAGTCTCCTACTTGGAAAGATCGAGGACGAATCTGACTTGTTGGTGGCGCTATGCGATCAAAAACTGAGAATTTGGGTGGAAGAGAGTCGTTTACTGCATGGCTTTCCTTAGTTTCTTCTGCAGTGATATGATAAGCTGATGAGGTCTAATTTTTACGATGAGCAGAGATTCTTCTGCAGTTATCAATCTCAACAATTAGATAAGCCATTGTGATTAAGAGTTACACTTTGTAATTGTTCGAGGTAATGAGGATGCGGCGCGATTACTTTCCCAAGTGGCCTAGGATTTTCGAAGTTATACCCCGACTTCTCCATTAGTTTAAAAGCATTGGGATAGAATCTTCCTTTTATGTTTGCTTCTTCTTCAAGTGTTTTGCAAGATGAGAGGACAAAACCTGCAAGTGGAGCTTTCGTAGCTTGCGTTTGTGCTATGATGGTTAGGGGGAGTACAACTTTTGCCACCCATTCCTGTTTGGCAACCCTCTTTGTTTTCTTGTCTTTTACGTGCGTCGGTGAAGAACTTTGATATTCGGCAAACGGGCTTTCTCCATCTTTGCGACGATACTTTGGTATGTATCGTAAAATCAGTCTGCTTGATTTGGATGTTGACTTCATTTTGTTAGTGGTTGGGAATGTGCGTCTTGTTCTTGGCCTCAGATCCTCCCAGTGACTGAGCATTGCTCTCAATTACTTTTGGCTCAACTCTCCCTCCTTTAGCTTCACATGTTGAAGAGATAGTTGATGGAATAAGTTTGCTTGACACATCATCCTCCTCGAAGAATTTAGAATCCGCGAAGAATGAATCAGCTTTTGTGAATGGCTTGGTATCTCCACTTATCTTTCTTTCGCCTCCACGATAAAACTTTAGGCATTGATGAAGGGTTGACGCAACAACTCCATTTTCGTGCATCCATGGGCGCCCAACTAGTAGCTTGAATGATGTTTTGGATTTGATAACATGGAACAGAGTCTCTGAAGATAAATTGATCAGTGTTAGAAATGTCTATTTTAAGCCTTTACTTTCATGCTTATTTCATATGATTATAACGTAAAATATATTACTTTTGATACTTTGATTGATGTTTCAGGTCAAAAGCACGATTCCAACCTTACGAAGGAGCATAAATGGAAATATGAGGAAAAGCACGTGAATTCGGCCTAAATCAGACATAATTTGGAGCATTTCTACAATTCTTAGACCGAGTGCACTAAAGTACCTGACCGAGCTAAAACAAGTTACTCGACCAGTTACTCGACCGAGTAAATACACTGCTCGAGCAAGTTATCACGTGACCAAGACCCTTCGTATGGATTATCTCCATTAACTCGAGTGATTTAATACAAGAAGATAAGGAAGACCTTCCACTTACTCGATCATTTAACACAAGTGGATAAGGAAGACTTCCCATTTACTCGGCCATTTATGATAGAGTTAAGGCAAGACCTTTCATTCACTCGACCCTTTGATTGACTTCACTATATAAACATCACAAGACACTCAAAGAAAGGTTGGCTGCCTAGGGGGCTAAAACCCTAGTAAAGTGATTGATTAGTCGAGTAAACCAAGTGAAGAAGAAGAGCCGAGAGAGCTCGGAGATATTGAATTATACAACCAGATTTTGTACTCGAGATAACGAGAATAGCAGCAGCTTGGAGCTCGACCGTGGATCATCAATCACTGAGAATTTCTAAACTTTACTCTTGTTTTATTTACAATCGTTTTACTTACAATCTTTGAACATGTTTGCATTATCACTCGAGATGAGTGAGTAGTTTCCTTATGATAGGGATTTGATGAATCTAATGCTTATGAATAACTAGAACATGATTTTTAATTTATATGAATCAATTCTTGTATGATATTGTGTGTTGAATCATACCCGAGCTTATCTTCATAAATTAGGTGTCCTGACAAAACATCTAGAAGAGTAGGTCGAGTAGTATTATCTAGGGAAGGACCGAGAGGTGAACTTAGAATATTTTGGAATCAATACAACCATTAGATCGAGTATATTAGCAAAGCGAGAGCAGCGAGTATATTTGGTGCATGAATGTATTAATAAGCGTATTTGGACAGATTAGTGAAAACACCGAGAGGAATGAAGCTAGTCGAGTAGATGTTTACGTGCGAATCCAACATTCGAGAGTGAGGATTCGTATGCTAATGCTACTCAGTCTAAATTCTATAATATAAATCCAACATTCGAGAGTGAGGATTTATATTATCATATAACTATACGTTCTATATTAAATTGTCATCAAGAAGGAAATTCATAACTATAATATAAATCCAACATTCGAGAGTGAGGATTTATATCTTGTTCGAGTGAAACCAATAGTATTAGTGGAGGATTCTCATCCTTGTCATAGTTTTTAATATTTGATAACAAATCCTTGTCATAGTTTGATAACGAAACATTTTCTTAAAATATTGCCTTTTGAATAAATAATATTGCCTTTGAAATAAATAAAACACTTAAGAACTAAATTGAAAACTAGTAATCGAGTGTAGAGGATTAAAAGCTAGTAATCGAGTTTGAAATATAACTTGACTCCACTGTTCCCTTGGGTTCGACACTAGGTCACCCCTAGTTCTATAAATTCTTTTGAGTTGCGTGTTGGAATATCTATCGACTGAATTGCAGCCGGTCAAAATGGCGCCGTTGCCGGGGAACGGTGTTTAGTTTTTAGTCTTTTAAAATCTTTTCACTAGTTTAATTTTTAGTTCTTGATTTCGAGTCACTCGAAATCCTAAATAAAAAAAAAAAAAAATAATAGTAATAATAAAAACTTTCATTTGCTTATTTTTTCTAGCTATTACTAAAATTCATCTTTTTGTAGGTGAATGCAATCAAACTCTAAAGCGAAGAAAAAGGTGCAAGTGGACGTCACAAATTCAAGTTCTAGCTCTTCGAGATCTTCTAGACCTTTAACCTTAACTTCGTGGACAATACCCAAGAAACCGAGAACAAAACTTACTTGACCAGATATGGAAAATCAAGGAGCAGCTCGAGCAGGGGCTGAGGTCGAGCAACCAGCCGAGTATTACATAACTCCAACCATTGGAAGTTATGATTCCCCCATTCGCATTCCCAATGAAGAAGGATACGACTTTGAACTTCGAGGAGGACTCATCCAAATGATCAAGAGTGAATCATTTGACGGATACGGTAACCCTCACGTTCATCTTAATAATTTTACTGAACTATGCCGTACGTATAAATTTGCAGGAGTACCTCGAGAAATAGTTTACATGAAGCTATTTCCATTTTCTCTAACCGATGGAGCGAAAGATTGGCTTCAAGGACACGAGCCAAACACATTCAAGACATGGGACGCCTTAGCCCAAGCTTTCGTAAACCAATTACTTCCCCCTGCAAAGGTAAAACGTATTAGGGATAGAATTAACAAATTTGTTCAAGCCGACAATGAATCTTTTCATGAAGCGTACGAACGATTCAAAGGACTTCAACGCGAATGTCCTCATCATGGATATAACAAATGGGAATTGTTGTCGATGTTCTACGATGGAATGGACGAAACAGTCGATTACCATGGATCAAGGAAGCGGAGGAAGCATCATGGGACTACCCGCGAGCGAAGGATTCAAGGTTATAGAGAAACTCGCATGGAATAGCCACCAATGGGGTGGAGATCGAAACCATCTAAAGAAGGAGGAACTTGAGCCGAGTACGAATTCAGTCACGAAAGCCGACTTTAATAATCTTACAAAAACCGTTAACTCTTTAGTGCAAACCCTTTCTAACCTTAACTTAGATAAGAAGAAAACACAATCGAACGTCTACGAGGTTAGCGAGCACATAGCTCGAGGACAAGGATCCTACGTACCCCCTCAACAAAGGCAGACTAGATTCTACTCCGATTTGAAACCACCATACCCTACTCAAGGGTACAATAACCAAAACCCAGGTAAGTCTCAATACTACCCGAGACCAAGCTAGAGGAGACTACCCGAGCAACCAAGCCTCGAGTCAGAGCTACGGCCCGAGCACAAATCAGAATTTCAACCAAAGGAAGGAAGACAAGAAATCCGAGGAACCCACCTTAGCGCAACTAATGACTCAGATGATAGCTACTCAAGCACAACAGAGCAAAGACATTCAGAATATCTTTGAGGAACTCCGACAAGGGAAAGCCGAACAGAAGATGCTTGAGACACAGTTTGCGCAACTCGCTTCAACGCATTCAAGGAATCCCGGAAAACTTCCTTCTCAACCCGAAATAAACTCAGCCGACTTAAGCGCTATCACTTTGAAGAGTGGTAAGGAGCTTGAAGGACCAAGACCAAAGAAAGCACAACAAATTCAGCCGAGCAAGATGAACCGAGTAACACTCAGCAGCCCGAGCAGGAAGAGGAAGCCACGGACAAGGAAAGTGAGCCGCCTTACGTAGCACCACCACCTTACGTTCCACCACTTCCATTCCCAAACAGACAAAAGAAGGTAAAAGAAACAGCCGCATTCAAGAAGTTTGCTGAAATTCTCGGAAAGCTTAGCATCACTCTACCATTTTCAGAGGTAATTTCTCAAATGCCCACCTATGCTAAATTCTTAAAAGATATTATAACTCATCGTCGTGAATTATGTGATGTAGACCATATTGCCTTAGGACCTAATTCTAGTGCCGTAATACAACGTAAGATGCCTAAGAAACAAAAAGATTATGGTTCATTCACTATACCGATCGTCGTAGGAGATATAAATATTGATGATGCCTTATGTGATCTAGGAGCAGGAGTTTCCATAATGCCATTTATCTTATATGAAAAATTAGGAATAGGAGAACTTTCTAGCACCACTTTAATTCTTAGACTAGCTGATAGGTCTAAACGAGTACCAATTGGTGTGTTAGAAGATATGCCTGTTAAAATTGGAGAATTCTATGTTCCTGTGGATTTTTATGTGTTAGAAATGGATGATAACCCTTATGCCGAAATTCCTGTTATTATGGGAAGACCATTTTTAAACACAGTCAAGGCATTGATAAATTGTGGCGATGGTTCAATCGAGTTGGACCTAGGTGAGGACAAGGTAAAATTTTATCTTTCTAAAATGATGAAAGCACCTACTTGTTCTTTGGATTGTGATTTGTTTGATGCTAATATTTCAAATAGTGATATAGTTAATATTTCCGCGCTAACATTTCTTGAAAGTGAAGGAAAGAAAGATGAAAATATGTCGAATCTCATGGATGAAACCGAGTACTCGACCGAGTCATTTTCGGTCGAGCAGAATTTGACCGAGCAGAATTAACCGAGCAGGAACTTACAATCATAAGCAACTCGAGCAAAGGTAATGAATTTGGTCAGGAATTGAAACCTCTTCCACCAAATCTAAGGTACGAATTTTTAGTTTCAGAAAAATTTTCGCCGTAATATAAGTGCTTTGCTAAATCAAATGAAACTATGAAACTCATGCATGTTTTACGTACACATAAAGATGCTATAGGACACTCTATAGATGATTTAAAAGGAATTAGTCCCGACGTATGCATGCATAGGATTCGTTTATGCGATGACGCAAAACCATCTAGGGAGTTTCTTAGGAGACTAAATCCCAAATTAGGTGAAGTTGTTCTGAAAGAAATAACAAAACTTAGAGATGCAGGAATCATATACTCGATCCCCATTCAGATTGGGTTAGCCCAATCCACGTCGTTCCAAAGAAAGGAGGATTAACCGTAGTTAAAAAAAAATGATGAATTAATCCCCACTAGAACCGTAACCGGATATAGGATGTGTGTCGATTATAGAAAACTTAATAAAGCAACTAAAAAAGACCATTTCCCTATTCCATTCGTGGATCAAATGTTGGAAAGACTTTCCGGGCACGAGTACTTTTGTTTCCTCGACGGGTATAGTGGATTTTTCCAAATACCTATCCACCCCGAGGATCAAGAGAAGACCACGTTCACATGTCCATATGGAACGTTCGCGTATAGAAGAATGCCTTTCGGGTTATGCAACGCTCCGGGAACTTTTCAACGGTGTATGATGTCCATTTTCTCCGAGTACCTCGAGAAGACTATGGAAGTTTTTATGGATGATTTTTCAGTTTACGGGACTCGTTTGACGATTGTTTATCGAATCTATCCAAAGTTCTAGCTCGATGCATTGAGATGGACCTAGTTCTAAACTGGGAGAAATGTCATTTTATGGTTCAAGAAGGAATAGTGCTCGGACATCTAGTTTCAAAACGAGGAATAGAAGTCGACAAAGCCAAGATCGAGGTGATCGAGAAGCTCCACCGCCTAAGGATGTACGAGGTATTAGAAGCTTTCTCGGACACGCCGGATTCTACAGAAGATTTATCAAAGACTTCTCGAAGATAGCAAAACCACTCACAAACCTTCTCGCTAACGATGTTAAGTTCGTGTTCGATGATAAATGTCATGAAGCGTTCGAGACGTTAAAGAAGTTACTCACAACCGCCCCGATCGTTCGAGCACCAAATTGGGATTTACCGTTCGAACTAATGTGCGATGCAAGCGACGGAGCGATTGGAGCATGCCTCGGACAGAGAGTTGATAAACGTCTTCATGTCATTCAATACACGAGCAAGGCACTCGATGCAACCAAGAAAACTACACCACAACCGAGAAGGAGATGTTAGCGGTAGTTTACGCATTCGAAAAATTCAGACAATACCTCGTTGGATCAAAGACCATTGTTTACTCGGATCACGCAGCACTCAAATACTTGATGAACAAAAAGGACGCAAAACCAAGACTTATTAGATGGATCCTTTTATTGCAAGAGTTCGACATAGAGATCAGAGACAAGAAAGGAGTCGAGAACGTAGTAGCCGACCATTTATCTAGACTCGAGACTACCTTAGAGGATAAAGGAAGTGGAGACCCTATCAAGGATTCATTCCTAGGAGAATACTTGTTATCCATAGACTCAGCTCAAACAAAGACCCTTGGTACGCAGATTTTGTGAACTATCTTGTTTGTGGAACGCTACCACCAGAGATCACGTATGCACAAAAGAAGAAATTTCTCCGAGACGCTACTCGATACTATTGGGACGAACCTTATCTTTATAAGTTAGGAGTCGATGGCATATATCGTACGTGTGTAGCAGAAAAAGATCAACATAGAATCTTACGCGAATGTCATTCTTCATTCTCGGGAGGACACGGATCCACATCCAAAACAGCCGCTCGAGTATTGCAGTCGGGATTCTATTGGCCAACTATTTTTCAAGATGCTCATAAGTATGTTCAATCGTGCGACGCTTGCCAAAGATCGGGAAACATCTCGAGGAGAGATCAGATGCCTCAGAAGGGTATACTCGAAGTAGAAATTTTTGATGTATGGGGAATTGACTTCATGGGACCTTTTCCTTCATCTTACGGAAACAAGTACATTCTAGTAGCGGTTGACTATGTGTCTAAGTGGATAGAAGCCATAGCCACACCCACATGCGATGCCAAGTCCGTAAAGAAATTATTTAAGAAGATCATTTTCCCAGATATGGTGTACCTCGAACTATCATTAGTGACAATGGAACGCACTTTAAGGAGAAACAACTCGAGAAGATGCTTCGAAAACATGGAGTATATCACAAGATTTCGACACCTTACCATCCCCAAACCAGTGGTCAAGTAGAAGTTTCGAAAGAGAGAATCAAAGCTATTTTAGAAAAGACTATTTCAGGGCAAGGAAGGAATGGGCGTCGAAGCTAGATGACGCACTATGGGCTTATAGGACAGCCTACAAGACCCCTATTGGTATGTCTCCATACAAACTTATCTTCGGAAAAGCTTGTCACTTGCCGGTAGAGATCGAGTACAAAGCCATGTGGGCTATCAAGAAGATGAATTTCGATACTAGAGCTGCAGGGAACACCGTATTCTTCAATTACATGAACTCGAGGAGATACGCTTAAACGCCTATGAAAGCGCGAAAGTCTACAAAGAGAAAACAAAAAGTGGCACGATAAGAAAATCATTGAGAAGAGATTCCAGTAGGAGACGAAGTGCTACTCTACAACACTAGGTTGAGATTATTTCCGGGAAAATTACGTTCCAAGTGGTCCGGACCATTCAAGATATCTAAAGTTTTTGACGACGGACACGTGGAATTATTAACAAGGAAGGAAACACATTTAAGGTCAACGGACATAGACTGAAGATTTATCATGCTGGAGACCAATGCTATCTAGTGGAGCAACTCGATCTCTATGAGGTCGGATAACTAAGAAGTGGAGCATATCCTCTCGAGAAGGGATCCTAGCAAAGGACTTCTCGAGTGTGTTTCTTTATATGAAGACACGGCTACGTCCTTGCCAGGACGTTAATCTAGGCCAGTAAGTATTTATTTTATTTATTTTTCCGCATTTATTTTTCCGCACTTTATTGCTTTCTAGATTAGGAAAAATGCAAGTGTGGGGTAGAATATTATTTGGGAAAATTCCGGGGATAAATTCTTTCACTCGATCGAGTAAACCACCAACTCGACCGAGTCACGTCACCCAAATTAATATAGATTAAACAATTTAAATGAATTCCTATTTCATTCGATCGAGTAAGATTCTTACTCGACCGAATTGAGTCGACCAAAAAACTTAAATTAAATCATTTAAATAATTTAATCCCCCCATTCGATCGAGTAAAAATCTTACTCGACCGAATCACACACCCAAAAACAAAATACAAAATTATAAATACAAAAAACAAAATTTTAAAACCAACCGTTGGACCAACTCGACCAATTAAATTTGGTCATATAGGAAATTGTTCTAATTTAATTAGACCAATTTAATTGGGCCCATTGGAAATTGGTCCAATTTAGAAAACCCTAAACATCACTCGACCACCTTCACTCCACCTACTCGACCGCTTCACCTTCACTCTCAAAACCTAAATCCCTAAGCCACCGATTCACTCGACCGACCCCAATCTCAATTCAACTCAACAATGTCGAGCGGCAAGGATCTAGCATGGGAAGAACAAGACCCGCAAGGAGATGGACGGTTTTCAACCCGGCTCACAACTTAGCTTTAGGAAGCCATTCAAGAGCCACGGCTTACTCAACTTTCTTTGGCTCGAGCAAGAAGGAAGTGGTAAGTTCCGTTGCACCTCACAAACCTACTATGATCGAGCTTGGAATTTATGAGATTGTGGACAATATATTTATCAATGCCGGTTGATCGAGTGGGAGTATTTGATGGGACAGCCGACACACACAACCTTGTGGTCGAGTTCTTCAAGTTTTGAACCGTTTTATAATGAGAATGAATGTGTGTCGTGGGAGTTTGAGATTAAACAAAAGAATTCAAGGAGGAGAAGGAGTATATGGATGGAGAATGGTTCTCTCCCGGAGGTGTTATTCCATTTTGTACGGATGAGATGAGATTGGAAGTATGGAGGAAGCTAACCGGTATGCGCGAGTATGACCCTAATTGCTCACCCAAGTGCCTAACGGATGGAGTATGGAAATACATCCATCGGATTATTTCTACAACATCAACACTCGTGTTGACCAAGGTGCTCGAGTATCTCGGGAAGACTTGGATTTATGTACTTCATGGAGCGAGGAGACTCCATTGATTGGTTTTATGTCTTCACCGAGCGGTTCAAGAAGATGATCAACCCTAAGGAAAAGAGCAAGCACTCGGCTGCTCATCTTTCATCACTTGCCTCGCGGAACGCTCATATTTTGTTTAAGCAAAGGAGATTTTAGACCACTCGACCACCGTTTGGTCACTATGACGTTGATGGATAGGAGGAGCAAGAGTGGGTTGTGCAAGGAAATGCCTAAGCGTGCTGACCGGAAAGGAAAGAAGAAGATGAACGAAGGAACTAGCTTCGAGTGGGAAGAGTGCTAGGAAAGCCTCTTTTTGTTGTTTATTTGTGTTGTTGTTGAAACTTTTTGGACGTACCGTTTGCGGTACTTTGTTGTTGTAACTTGAACTTGCGCGTACTTGTTTCTAATTGCATTTACCCTTATGATCGCCAAGTTTTAAGACGCAAAGTGAAGCAAAAAGGACATTGCTTCACTCGACCGAATCTATGGATCATTCGGTCGAGTAACCACAACACTTAAACAACTCGACCCAAATTAGAAAAATCAGATTTTTAACCAAAGCCCACTCGAGCACCTAGCCCAATTCTTTCCTAAAACAAAATATCTCGAGTAACCCTAATAAATATTCAAACTTCCATATATTAAATCCTTGATTAAATCTTTGATTTAATATTCAATTATTAGAAACCTTTATATACATATTTATCACACTTTATTAGGTAAGTTACTACTCGAGTAACCTTAGAGCTTCCAATTTAGACTTATATAAAACCGATCGAGTAGCATGGCATATCACATACTCGACCGAACTACATACTCGAGCAACATGTCTCAATCCAACCTACTAGCCAAAAAGACCAATGCACCCTCCCAAAGAAGAACTCAAGTTGAGTTTGTTCACACCTATGACCCATCCTACCCACCAAATTTTGACAACATAGACCATGCACGAACCTATGAAAGATTAGCTGAAGATGCAAACCGACTCAAGCCTTTGGTGAGCTCGATAGCCCTTCATGACAAGACAATGCAAAGCCTTGGCATTAGTGCCAAAGTTTATGACATGTTTAGCCGAGCTTCACTCGATGTGGATGTTGTTTTCAACAAGCAATGCTATAAGGAACTTGTCTATGAGTTCATTGCTTCGTTTGAACCTGTTGAAGGAGATGGTTTTGCATCAGATTATGATGGATCGAAATTCAGAATTCAAGACTTCATTGGAGAATATCCCTCACCATCTTCTATTAAGAATCCCGTTCGGAAGTACGTGCACCATCTGATTGCTACTAATATTAATTGCCAACCCGAAACTGTTGATGTAGTTACCCGAGAGGACTTGAACATCATGTGGGCACTCGACCAAGATGAACATATCAATTGGTTTGATTTGTTTACAACTATGTTCAAGGGTATGCAGCATGCATACTACTCTTCACAGTACGTGGGTTGTACTTCATTGATCACTAGCATAGCCATCGGTTGCCAATTTATTCTACCCGAGAGATACACAGAATTCTGAGAATTGGACTTTAACTTGTTAAGGAAATTAGCATTCCTAGCCAAACACCCGCTAGGTGGGCTGAGTTTTGCCTAATAGGATGTAACTGAGGAAGAAGACCCCTCCGAGAACGCGCGCTCGGTTGGGAACTTCAATGATACAAGCAAAGGAAAGGGTAAGGAAAAAGCTACCTCGAGCAAAACGCAGTCCAAGAAGCCTAAGAAAAATAATTCGGGTATTGAGTGGTATGAGGTTCGTAGGGTGACTATCAAGGAATTTCGCAAGTCGAATGGAGAACCAATAGAGATCGAGTCTGATGAGTGATGATTTTTAAACCTTATTTTCTTATTTCTTCTAAAATAATCATGTCTTTCTTTGGAAAACAAAGTTAGAAATTCAATAAAGAAGAAATTTATATCTTACCAAATTTTAGGGTTACTAAAAATAAAATTCAGAATTAAAACCCCTTGAACAAAGAAATAAAAACTCAATTGAATTCTGAATTTTGGCCGAGCCCACTCGACCAACTAAGAATGTCACTCGACCGAGTGAACCTGCACTTAAAAAAAATTAAACTCTTCCAATTCGGTCGAGTCATATGGTTCACTCGACCGAGTAATACTCTTGGGCCGTTTTCACCTTAAACATTAAACAAGACCTAGCCCAAATACGCAAAACAAACCCTAACTCGACCGATTCAAACACTAAGCCATTTTCACTTCACTCAACCAAAATCTCACCTTTCCCAAACCCTACACAAATTAGAACACCAATGGAAAACCAAGAGCAGAGCAAAGTAGTTTTCAAGAGAAGACAGTTGTCTAAACAACGTATTGAAGTCACTCGACCGGAAGAGAATCCTCACCCGGCCGACTCGAGTACAACTCGACCTATTGATGGTAACAACCCTTCTTTAGTTGAATCTACTCCCTATCCGTTCAATGCACAAATTAGACTAGATTCGGAGATGAAACTAAGAAAAGAAGCTTAGAAATTTCAAAGTGCTTACTCCTTTATTTACGGGCATTGAATTTCTAGACAAAGTGGTGTTGCTTTTGATAAGATTGAGCCGAGGTTTAAGAACCATGGATTAAGATTTGTGTTTGGTGATGATCCGGGTGTGTACGAAAAGGTAGTGCGCGAATTTATATATTCACTTAAGACCAAATGGAGAGTGGTCGAGTTAAGAAGACACAAGGTAGAAGTTGTAAAGAATGGAAATTTCGTTTGGGAAACAAGGACTTTGTTCTCTCTAGTGATGATTTAAGAATTGCTTTTGGTTTGGAGCATTGCGAACCATGTTTACCGATCACTAAGAATATGAGGAACATAGTTTGGAGAGATATCACAAACGGTAGTATGGATTATAAGTCGGGTAGCACAGCTACAAAGATTATAAGTTCGGAATGGAAATTTATACATCGTCGCATAGCTACTTGCCTATACCTTCGTAGTGATAAAGGAAGATTCGTGAATAAGGATGATTTAGATATAATATGTTGTAAATGCACGAGGATCTTCCGTTCGATGTGCTCACTTGCATCACTCGAACACTTGAGGAATGTCTCTTGAAGTCATCAAAGGATTATATATTGGTGGAGGACATTTTGTCACCATGCTAGCTAAGCATGTGGATTTTCACTCGACCCGGGAAAGGCATTGCCAAAAAAGTACTAGGAGAGGTCGAGCTACTAAGTCGTGGACTTGTTAAGAAGATAAAACTCAGCGGAGGAGATATTATTGTCTTACCCGAAAACGAAGACAAAGATGATATTAGTCACGACTCACCACCACCCGAGACCAATTCCCTTGATGAGCTTTTAAGGAATTCTAGAAATACGATTACATGGCAAAGGGACATCACTAATTGCTATACTGACATGCTATTTGGCAAGGAGAGATGATGAAGACATTGTTCACTCACACCTCGTGTGAAGGATACCGATCACCACCTAGACCTATATTGCATCACTCGACCGAAGAAAACGCTCAAGATGATGAAGAATTCGTAGATGCAGATGATAACATAGGTGACAACGAACAAGTCTGATAACGAAACAACTTCTGAAACCTTAGGCCACCCGATAACTTCTTAACCTTTCAAAAGACCAATCAAAACAACCCATAAAAACCAACTTTCACAACTAGACCACAGATTGATCGAGTACTTGACATTTGCACTTATTTGAATATTTTTAAAATGTTTATCTATCATGCTTTGCTTTGTTCGTTATATAATGACAAATCTTTGTTAGCATTGCAAGAATGATAGATGTGCAGCGCATTGGAAAGTCAAGATACGGAGAATAATGTCAAGAACAAAATACTCGACAACCAGCTAAGTATCTCTACACCTTAATCTTAATTTATTGCTTAGGGACTAAGCAAATTTTTAAGTGTGGGGTGGGGAGTAGTATGCATACAAATTTTCATGATTTATACATTGCATACTTTTTAAAAATTTGCATACATCCTACTATTTAAATGAAAAACACGTTGAAAATGTCAATTAAACATGCTAAACAAGATCGAGCACTTAGATTAAAATGTTTTGCCTGATAAACTCATGAATTGAAATTTTTGAATTCAACGATTTTCATGATAGAAAATTTATTTCTTGTGACTTAGCTTAAGAGCTTGCCTAGTTTGATTTTTCTTAGAAATTTTTGACATAACACTTGAGAAAAGCAAAGTTTTATCCAATTTCATAAGAGGAAAACTTTTGAACAAAACATGGATAATATTTCATAAAGCTATTGTATTGCCTTTAGGTGACTTAAGCATATCTCGTAATATATGGTGCATTTGTTGTAACACTCGAGTTAATATTTTGGCATCTAGTCAAGTCTTAAGTGTGGGGTTATCCGATAAAGTCGAGCATTTGCCGAGGGTTAGGAAAGAAAATAAAATTTATTTCCCCCTTGAAAGTATCTACTTTGACAAAACAAAAAAAACATTTGCCGAGGGTTAGGAAGGTAAGTTCCCCCTTGAAAGTATCTGTTTTGAAAAGAGAAAAAAAATA
The DNA here is from genome assembly GCA_006409495.1 of Sedum album. Classification (NCBI taxonomy): domain Eukaryota; kingdom Viridiplantae; phylum Streptophyta; class Magnoliopsida; order Saxifragales; family Crassulaceae; genus Sedum; species Sedum album. The sequence continues at coordinate 186,007 of QZGG01000027.1, forward strand.
TATAGAAAAAAATAATAAAGAAAATATATTGTTTCCCCACTTAAGTCCTTGCTTCTGCCTAAATAACGTTGCGATACGAGTGAAGCTGTCGAGTGAAAACCATGGAGAATTGCTTAAGGACGATCCTTGTACTTATGTACGTAGGCATGACATGCTTTTGAAAGAAAAATTCATGAAATATGTGGTTATTATCCGGAATTCCTCTACTCTTATGGATTACGACGTGTAGTCTAATTCTTGGGCAAGAATTCTTGACCTTGACCTTATGGACTAGCCCTCGCTAGCATAGGTGATTGGTTCGGTGAAACTCCCCTTGAATATTGTGTTTTGCTTTGTGATTTTTGGTGTAAGTTCGAAATGAAGAGAAGATCGAATCAAGGTTAGTTTCTTATTGCTCGAGTTACTTTGAAATTTGTGACTATCGCGATTTGAAGTGATTTTCAATGATTTCTCATGCCATGAATGATCAGCTATACTTTGAAGTGTTTTTGATTAAAGAATAATGCAAAAAAAATGTTTGTTGAATTGACTAGCTATGTAAATGAATAAGATGAATGGATGATGTGCTTATAGGATTTGTGAGTATTCCGTTATCTGAAAACTCTCACGAGACTAAAACTCGTCCGCTAGGGAAGCCTAGAGGTTTAAAGGCTTAATGCATATGCTAAATGCATTCGTGATTTTCTACGACAGTGAACTAGGATTAGAAACTTTAGAAATCTCAGGAGTAAGAAATAAGCTTAATTCTTGTTCGGGATGAACAAGGACTAAGTGTGGGGTATTTTTGATCAGTGTTAGAAATGTCTATTTTAAGCCCTTACTTTCATGCTTATTTCATATGATTATAACGTAAAATATACTACTTTTGATACTTTGATTGATGTTTCAGGTCAAAAGCACGATTCCAACCTTACGAAGGAGCATAAATGGAAATATGAGGAAAAGCACATGAATTCGGCCTAAATCAGACATAATTTGGATCATTTCTGCAAATCTTAGACCGAGTGCACTAAAGTACCTAACCCGAGCTAAAACAAGTTACTCAACCATGTTACTCGACCGAGTAAGTACACTGCTCGAGCAAGTTATCACGTGACCAAGACCCTTCGTATGGATTATCTCCATTAACTCGAGTGATTTAATACAAGAAGATAAGGAAGACCTTCCACTTACTCGATCATTTAACACAAGTGGATAAGGAAGACTTCCCATTTACTCGGCCATTTATGATAGAAGTTAAGGCAGGACCTTTCATTCACTCGACCCTTGTGATTGCACTTCACTATATAAACATCACAAGACACTCGAGAAAGGTTGCTGCCTAGGGGGCCTAAAACCCTAGTAAAGTGATTGATTGGAGTCGAGTAAACCAAGTGAAGAAGAAGAAGGAGCCGAGAGAGCTCGGAGATAGTTTGAATTATACAACCAGATTTTGTACTCGAGATAACGAGGAATTGCAGCAACTTGGAGCTCGACCGTGGATCATCAATCACTGAGAATTTCTAAACTTTACTCTTGTTTTATTTACAATCGTTTTACTTACAATCATTTGAACATGTTTGCATTCTCACTCGAGATGAGTGAGTAGTTTCCTTATGATAGGGATTTGATGAATTCCTAATGCTTATGAATAACTAGAACATGACTTTTTAATTTACATGAATCAATTCTTGTATGACTATTGTGTGTGTTGAATCATACCCGAGCTTTATCTTCATAAATTAGGTGTCCTGACAAAACATCTAGAAGAGTAGGTCGAGTAGTATTATCTAGGGAAGGACCGAGAGGTGAACTTAGAATATTTTGGAATCAATACAACCATTAGATCAAGTATATTAGCAAAAGCGAGAGCAAACGAGTATATTGGTGCATGAATGTATTAATAAGTGTATTTGACAGATTAGTGAAAACACTGAGAGGATGGAAGCTAGTCGAGTAGATGTTTACGTGCGAATCCAACATTCGAGAGTGAGGATTCGTATGCTAATGCTACTCAGTCTAAATTCTATAATGTAAATCCAACATTCGAGAGTGAAAATTTATATTATCATATAACTATACGTTCTATATTAAATTGTCATCAAGAAGGAAATTCATAACTGTAATATAAATCCAACATTCGAGAGTGAGGATTTATATCTTGTTCGAGTGAAACCAATAGTATTAGTGGAGGATTCTCATCCTTGTCATAGTTTTTAGTATTTGATAACAAATCCTTGTCATAGTTTGATAACGAAACATTTTCTTAAAATATTGCCTTTTGAATAAATAATATTGCCTTTGAAATAAATAAAACACTTAAGAACTAAATTGAAAACTAGTAATCGAGTGTAGAGGATTAAAAGCTAGTAATCGAGTTTGAAATATAACTTGACTCCACTGTTCCCTTGGGTTCGACACTAGGTCACCCCTAGTTCTATAAATTCTTTTGAGTTGCGTGTTGGAATATCTATCGACTGAATTACAGCCGGTCATAAATCAACCATGGTGAGATTCACACGTAACATGCCCACTGCCCGCTCTCCATTCAAATTGAAGCCATGGATCATAATTTTACTGTCAGACAACTCATCAATTGTGATTTCCAACTCGTTCATCGTTGCTTTTGGCATAAGGTTCACTCCTGACCCTCCATCTATTAAGATTCGCCCGACTCGTTGTCCTCTAATAAAACCAGTGACGTACAAAGTTCTGTTGTGAGGTTTGGATCCGAGGAGAAGATCTTCATCAGAGAATGTCAAAGCGGTATTGCAAGATATACATTTGGTTGATCTTTCTGCAGTCTTTACTTCTTCTTTATTGGCTTCCGGACTCAGGAGTGCTTGTATTTGCTGATCTTCATCCACCAAGTCATCGACCAATTGGGGTTGTACTTCAATGTTAGATTCTTGTGGTGCTGTTGAAGTTGAAGCTTTAGTCGTTCCTTGTGCCTCTTTCTCAGCGTTACCTTTGATTGTTGCTAAGACTGTATTGACGATAACCGACACTGCTTGTGATTTTTTAGCCACCTTTCTCTTTGTAGGATATGGTCCGCTCTTGGCTCCATGCTTCTTCGGTAGATGTGAGATTTGTGGTTGAAGATTGACTTGCCTTCTCGGCTTTCTTCGTGCTACTAAAGTCCACCCTTCATCATCATGTACATCTCCAGCTTTTTTGACGTAGCTTGTATGTCTTGAATCAAGGTATCTGACAATGTTGGCCTTTGCACGCACACTTCAACTGGCTGATGGCTGTCGAATTGTATTTCATACTTGCACCGTTTCTGAGATTTAAGATCAGATCGGTAAGCAGCTGCGGACGTATAGGCAGCTTCTATGGCCTCATCAGAGTCTAGTAATATTTTTCCTTCCCTAGCAAGCCTCATGATCAACTCTTTCAATGTGACACAATCTTCTATACTGTGGCTAACCAATCTATGATATTGACAATATTTGGGATCATTGGTCAAGTTAACCTGCTCTGGACGTTTTGGTTCGGGAAGCTTGATGACATTCTTCTCGAGCAAATCATCTAGCATGCCTGACAAGTCAGAATCAGGGAATGGATACTTCTATCCTTGCAACTCCTTAAGTGTCGGCTTAGCGTGCTTGAAGTCCTTTGCAGAGAAGTTCTTCTTGTAGTTGGACATGTATTTTCCCAAAATCTTGACTGGGGTGCTACTGTTGTTGACCGTCATGGTTTCTTTTGGACTACTTTTGTTGACCTTGACAATCTTTTTGAACTCCTTTTCGACGGGGACGGGGTGCCTAGATGCTCGACTCTTCACAGTGATCTCCATGTGACGAGCACGTCGTTGAGTGCTGCAAATTTGTCCCGACTCTCCTCACTAGTATAGTATTGGCAAGCTGGGGTCGAATCCACAGGGAACGGTGGAAGTCTCTTTTCAACTACAAACTAAGATTGGGTTGTGCGTGAGTATTAAAGAAAGAAAGGAAAACTGCTGCGCAAGTACCACTGGCGCACACACAGACAGCAAGTATGAAAGACGCAAATAAATATGCAAGAGACGAGTCCGGTTCAGATTCTTCACTATGAACTCTATGTTTTATCCTGGGTCACTAAAGGCATATGATATAATTGTCCACGTAGATTAAGGTCCTGTCACAGCTTAATAACCTACACATACATTCCGTCAAGGTTTGTATGATATTACTACTCAATCTAGTCTAGTCAATAACGAATCCGGTCAAGGTAGTTACTGCCTATTCTAGTGTTACTCCTATCATTCACAGTCACGTACTTCTGATAGTTTAACTATAGATATTAGATTCTACACTAAGTCTGCGGTGCAAGCTTCGCTTAATTGTCTAACCTTATTATCATGCAATGGAGTGCGGAATAATAATACTAAACTTATCATGTAAATTAAGAACAAGACCTCAAAAACATATTATTCATAGATCCAAAATCCAAACCGGAATCAGTAAGTTAGCTAGACATACTGATTGAATACATCTCAAGAATAATTATAAGACAACTAAAATAACAAGACAAATTTGGATGTTGCGTCGTCCGGCTCGCGTGACAGGTGGTGCGCACGTCTTCGCCGGAATTCTGCTCTGCGCCGTCAGCTCTCTCTCCGTCTGTCTCTTTGTGATCTCCAGTAATCTTTGTATTTATAGCCTTGCCTCCTAGGGTTTCCACGAATATTTAGGCAAGGATATCTGTAGGAAATCATCTATATCTCTAAGAATCAGCTTAGGAAATCTTAAATCTCCAAAAACCGATTTTAGAAATCTCTTTAGCGCGTGATGACGTCATCGTTCCGAATATCTCGCTGTCTGCTGACGTCACCGTTTTGCTGTCTTCTGCGCGACCTTCACTCGCGCGCCATAGCGCTCGCGCGCCAGTGGCCAGTTGTCGGTTGTCTTTGCCTTGTTATCTTTTTGCTCGAGACTCAGCCTCCTTGTTGCGTTTTTGTTCTAACTCATCTTTCAGACCTGAAGCACAAAACTACACCAAAAGCGTAATCTTATACCATAATATGTTAGAATCAAAGCAGTGTAAAGGACATAAAATAGCGTACAACTGCACTCTATCAAGGGTCAATGCCTTGCTTCTCACCATATAAAAAAGGGTAAATTTCAGAAAACCACCCCTATAATAGGGGTAATTACAGAAAACCACCCATCTAATACGAATTTACAGAAAACCACCTCTATAAATAGCTCTGTTAGCATTTCACCACCTCGTTACTATTCCGTTACTATTCCGTTAGATAAATTATTAAAAAAATATGTAATATTACAATAAATTTAAATAAATTTATTTTTTAAAAATAAACTAAAATAAACTAAATTTCAGTATATTTAATTAAAATTCACAGTATTTAATTTAAGAATCATTTATGTATATTTAATAAGAAAAAATTTATAAAAATTGAAATAATTCAAATATTATACTTTTAATTTAAATAATAACATTATACTTAGAAAAAAAATCAAATATTATACTTATGAAATTATTAATATTAAAAATATTCATCATTAGTTCATGAAATGATGTAATTAATGTGTTATTTCTTAAATCAAAATATTGAAATCATATGGTTTATGAAATTATATTATGTTTCATCAAATTAGTGTAGAATTTCATAAATCATATAACATAAATATTTTGGTTCATGAAATAGTGTATTATGGTTCATGAACTTTAAATTTGTTATATCCTGAAATAATATTTAATATCATTAATTCATGAAATAATGTGATATATTTCATAAAAATATAATTTTAGGGTTTAGGGATTAAAATTAAAAGCCAATAGAGTATATAATATTAAAATAATTAATATACAATTACATATGTTTTTGATAGGGATTACATGTTTTTTCTTGATAGCGATTACATGTTTGAATAGATCCTATATTATGTTGCATAAATGATTCTTAAATTAAATGATTCTTAATTAAACCCTTCAATTTTTTATAAATGTTTTCTTATTAAATATACATAAATGATTCTTAAATTAAATACTGTGAATTTTAATTAAATAAACTGATATTTTATTTTATTTTTTAAAAATAAATTCATTTAAAATTATTATATAATATTACATGTTTTTTAATAATTTATCTAATGGAATAGTAACGGGAGGTGGTGAAATGCTAACGGAGCTATTTATAGAGGTGGTTTTTTGTAAATTCGTATTAGAGGGGTGGTTTTCTGTAATTACCCCTATTATAGGGGTGGTTTTCTGGAATTTACCCTTAGTTAATTTATCACTAATATTATTTGTTTATGCAGGTATTTGTGTCTGAATTACCTTAGTCCATATTTGAACTTTGGATTTATACGGCCGTCTTTTATGACAGAAAATAGTGACCCTAAATTCCGGAGTAAGACTTTGGTATCTTGTCTGAACATGCCGTTAGACAAAGACCGCACTCACTGCTACTTTCTTCCTTACGTAAATGGAAAAATGTAAGTATAAATAATATCTTGATGGTACGTACAATTCCCATTGATTTTCTATTTTCTTCCAGAAACTGTATTAATTTTGAGTTCATGTGATGGTACAGGTTTCACTGGATGCTATGTGTGATACTTCCAAAAAAAGGAATTATATACTGGCCGACTCGATGGCATCCGATGAGGTGAAAGATGATGTTAAAACAGCCGTGGAAGAGTAAGCAAAAGTGTTTCACTAATTGCATCTAATTTCTTTAAAGTTTATTTTTGTAAAAATTGGATATAATATGCTTATTTTATCTTGATCGTAGGGGTGTGACTCTATATTATTCCATGAATAGTATTCAAGATATTAATATACAATGGAAGATTATAAAAGTAAGTTATTTCGGTCTCACAAAAAATTGATGACCCTTCTCGAACTCTCATTCCTACATATATATATATATATATATCCTTATTTTTATTTTTAATCAATTTATTAGTGTCCAAGACAACCGAGAGGGAAGTTATGCTGTGGATAGTACTGCATGAGGTTTATTCGAGATATACTATCATATGTTCGCAATAATGGCGGGGTTTTTCCTGATGAACTTCAACAGGTAACCATGCAATATCTAAATACTCAATATTACTTTTTTTGTGTATATGTAAACTTTTTAGATTGTTAAAAGTTGAGATGAATTTGTTTTGCAGGTCTTTCCCAATGGCCTGAAAAGATATGACAACACTCTGAACGAGGAAGTGCGTAATGAAATGTTATCATCTTTGTACAATTACTTGCGTGAAGTACCTGTGTTTCCATAACGACCAAATATATGGCAAACAAACGCCACGTATTGTAAAATTTCTGTAGGTTAATCTAAGTGTTGTTTTTAAAATTATCAACACATGGCAGAATAACAAAAATGCCATGTATAATAACTTGCTTAAATAAGATGGATCACGTCGCATGTCTTGAAACAACAACATTCATGTTTATGTGATTCGGAAGGCCCAAATCTTAATTTGATCTCTTCTTATTATTGTAGCAATTAAAACACAGCGATAAAACAAAAAAGTCATTTATATATTTAAGGGTTAATTACGGATAACCACCCGTATAATATGCTATATTCCACCAAACCACCCCTATATTGTAATAATACATTCCACCACCCTTATAAGTATAAAATTTCCAATCAACCACCCACGCACTGTACTGTCACCGTTACCGTTAAATATATTAATTTTTTAATATAATAATAGTATTTTTATTACGGATAACCACCTCTATAATAAATATGTTTCCACTTCGCCACCTTTATAAACAATTTTGTTTCCATTTAACCACCTCTCCGTTAACCGCCGTTAACTGATGTGGTTCTTTGGAAAGTTTTTAATTATAAAGGTGGTCGAATGTAATATTACAATATAGAGGTGGTGGCATGGAATATGGCATATTATGCGGGTGGTCATCTGTAATTAACCCTATATTTAATGTCATATAGATGGCATCTACCTGTATTTCCAAAACGACAAAATACACGGCAACAAAACGCCACGTATTGTAAAATATTGATATAGATGGCATACAATTATTTTTCAATACATGGCATAATAAACTAAAACAACATGTATAATAAAAATGATCAAACACTATATGAGACCAAACAGTAAAAACATCAACTTAAATTCCATAATGGGTTAATTCCCAAAACCACCCATAAAATACTTGATTTCCTCAAAACAACATGCATGGCTATGCTTTTTTAAAACACTGATAAAACACAATAAAAATGTCATTTATAATGTCTCTAGCTAGATCCAAATGCCTTCATTGTGGTCGTTTCTTAATTGTTTTTCTTCGTCTCTGTCGTCGTTCATGGGTTCCACATGAACTGCGGTGCACACTGGTACACAATCTTCAACGAAGTCCTCTGATACTAATTCAGTCACACTTCCTTCATTGTTAAACCATTGTTTACCATGAATGACGCTATACTGATTATCACTAGCAGGGTCTTCAACATAAAAAAATTGTCGAGCTTGCTCTGCCAAAATGAAAGGCTCGTCCATATATCCCTGTCTTTGGAAGTCTACAAAGGTCATTCCAAACTCATCAATACGAACATTACTGATATGTACCCAACTACACTTGAAAATTACCACACGAAAATGAATATAGTCGAGCTCCCATATACCCTAAATAACCCCAAAATAATTTACCGCTGATTGAATCGGATTCCTATCTCTGGAACTAGAAACATGAACAGTTTTCGAGATAAGTGTCACGCCACTGTTTTGCACAACACTTTTGTTGTCTTGAGATTTTGTGTAGAAACAATAACCATTAATGTCATATGCTCTATAAGAATGCACTGTTGCTCTAGGTCCTACACACAAAGACTTAACAAATTCATTCATTTCTTGTTCCTCATTCACATTCATTACCTCTTCCTTCAACCATTTGGCGAACGATGCAGCATGTTCTTTTTGCACCAACAGTTCAGACTTTCCTCTATTTGATAACCTGATGGATATTAAGGGACGGTCAACAAAATGACTAATCTCAGACATTTGCCGCAACACATAGAAATGAGCTTTCATCAGTATGTCTAGTGGTGGCACAATTATTTGAAAACTAATGGTACCCTTTCCATGAAAACGATCGATGTGCCGAGGATTTGGGATGCCGACAAGTGCAGTATTTCCCAAATAATTAGAAAAAAACTTGATGGCTTCTTCTGATACATATCCTTACACTATACATCCCTCCGGCCGATTTTTGTTTCGAACATAGCTTTTCAATACCTTCATATATCTCTCAAAAGGATACATCCACCTCATATAAACGGGTCAAAGAATTTTAATCTCTCTTATCAAATGGACTGTCAAATGAACCATAATGTCAAAGAAAGATGGTGGAAAAAATATCTCTAGTTCACACAAGGTCACAACAATCTGGTCTTGAAGTTCATCTAACTCCGTAATATCAATTACCTTAATGATACACGAACAAATGCACTCGGCATTCGTACATGTTTCCCGTTAAGTTCTTGTTTATTTGCGATATTTTATCGTGTCTTTTGATACCTTCTTGTTCCATTTCAAGTTAAAAACTTAAATCTATGAGTGAGGGATGGAATAAAAGAAGTTCGGACGAATTCCAGTTGATTTGGAGCAAAAACGAGTGAAAACAGACGAACGGGAATGCGCGCGATCTCCTCGATGGTGTGGAATTCGGTACAAGGGCCACAGCGAGTGCGCTCAAAGGACCTCCATCGTCCCTTTGCACGGAAGCAGCTCCTACGCCATCCGACGAGGGCAAGGACGACTCGCTCATTGGAGGACGTGGGGGTGAGCGAATCCAAATTTGCGTGAGCCGCCTTTGCCCTTCGACACCTTCTTAGATTTCACGCTGTCGGACAAAATGTGGGAAGTACGGGTTCGGGCGGTCTGGGAAGTGCGGGAAATACCCCTACCGGCTGCTCCGGCCCTACGCGGCGGCGGGCGGCGGCGAGGTGGTTGGGGGGTCAGACATACCACCTTGTAGACTGGGAAGAGGCGAGTCCAGCGTCACCGAGCGCTCGTCAATCGGACCACCAGTTGCGGCGGAATCGGCTCCGACAGCCTCGCGACGGGGGGTTCTCTCTGGTGGTGATTTCGGCTAAATTGGAGGTCGACATTGGTATCAAACAGAAGCTTATGGTGAGGAGAATCGATTGGTGGTCGAATCTGTGGCAACGTTTGGCTGGAGCGGCTAGGGTTTTGGATGTGGGTCGGTCGTGTGCTTATATACTCCCGACTAAAAAATTGGATCGGTCGACGGAAAAAATGGGTCGGGTGGCTTGGAAATGAGTCGGGCGACTTGTTCTCTGAGGTTGTCGTGACCACCCGACCCAAATTTTGGGTCGGCCGACTCAAAATGTGGGTCGGGCGAGTTGTTTGCTTAGTGGAGATGGGAAATTTTTAACCCGACTGACTCAAAAATGGGTCACGCGACTCAAAATGTGGGTCGGTCGAGTCAAATGATCAGAGAGAAACAAGTTTTCTGCCTTGACCGACTCAAAAGTGTGTCGGCCGGACCAAAATTGGGTCGAGCGAGTCAAATGCTTGGAGAAGGCTGAGATTTTTGACCCGACTGACACATTAAATGGATCGGTCACCAGAAAAAGTGGGTCGCGCAAGGCATATAAATGGGTCGGGCGAGTCAAACACTCAAAGGCGACCCGAAATTGCCCGACTCAAAAGTGGGTCAGTCATCCCAAAAAGTGGGTCGGCCGACTCACTTCACCCGACCAGATTTTTGTCGGTTTCAATCACCGACCTCCTAAACCAACAATTCATAGGAAACATGTGCACACATAAATCAAACATTTCTCATGAAAATGGGTCGGCCGACCCATTTTAGCAGTACCTTCTGCAGAATAGTGAGTCCGCCGACTCATTCCTCACACCCCGACCCATCTATGAGTCGGGCACACAGGTCTTCCGGAAAGTGAGTCGGGCGACTCATTTAATGGGTCGGTCATCCAGAAAATGAGTCGCCCGACCCGACCCATTAAATGAGTCTGGCAGAGGCAGTTCGGGAAATTCGGAAAGTGAGTCGGCCGACTCACTTTTCGCCATCCCGACCCATTTTGTGGGTCGGGCAGTTCAGTGCTTTTGTTTTTTAGCGATAAATTTTGATCAGTTTCTTTAAGCCATCTTCGAGCATGTTTTAGGACCAAGTCATATACCATATTATTCACGCTGACATCTAATGAAACTCTTGTGCACTCGATTTCATTCCTATTCGCAAATCTATTGTGTGCATTTGATATATCTTATATAGCTTGCTTTTTATCATTGCGAAATCAGGTATGCACTAACCTTTTATTGACTGAGTTTCAGGGCCCGAGGAGCCAATGGATCATTGCTTTGGGGGAAGCATACTACGGCTTATTGGACTACCACACACGAGAGAAGTTCCCTTGAAACTTTCTCTTATACTTTACTTTGTTTTTTTGCTTAGGGACTAAGCAAACTTTTAAGTGTGGGGTGGTTTCATATCTCTTAATTGTTGCGTTGCATTCCATGCCATATACATGTTAGACGCAGATTTTACCGCATTCATCCTACTTATATTGTTGATCACACGTCGAAAAAGTTCACCTAGCATTGAGTAGTATTATTTTAAAATCTGATCAGCATGAGTTAGGCCTCGATTTCACATAACGTATCTTTGGGATGATTGATATTCTTTGTGGCATTGCATTCACATGTTTTGGCATCTAGACTAGCTTTGTTTGGCCTATTTTTGAACTCTTTCCATGCATGAAAAGTGAAGTTAGATAGCATTCGCATGAGTATGATTGAAGCACATCACAAGCTCTTGTACGCTTTTAGGTGATCATGCCCTGTTTTGCCTGTGTTTTGTCCGACTCGCATTGCATGTTGCATTATATTTCACGTAGGCATATTGTCAAGTTTTAAGTGTGGGGTTGCATAAAAAATTTTAACAAGAAAAAAAATCAGAAAAAAAAAAAAAAATTGTTCTTACGAATGCCGAGGGTTAGGAAGGTAAGTTCCCCCTCGAAAGTATTCGTAGAACACAAAAAGAAAACGTGTATACAACCTGCATACTTAATCCCTGACTTTATGCCTTTTCATTAATTATCTCGCATGCGTGTAAGTCGGACATCTACATTATGCTTTTCAGGGACGGTTATGGTATGACCCTTGTACTTTGTACTTAAGGTACCAGACTTGTGTGTGTTTTGAAAATGTTTAATGGTCGAAACTCCTCTTCTCTTACGGTTTACGACGTGTAGTCTAAAGCTTGAGAATGAGTTTGTGGTCAAAAGCTTATGTACTTGCCCTTGCAAGCATAGGTGGACGGCGTGACTTATGTTCTTGCGTTTATCTTCATATTACTTGCACTAGAAATTGAGATTGAATTAAGCCCGATGAATGCTAGTTTTGGTGTTGAATGTGTGAATGTGTATTGCCATATTGAGTTGATTGATTCCCGAGGATTGCGTTGGTGAACAAAAGGATTAACTCTGAAATTTTAATGAGTTGCATTGACTACTACTTGGTGAACATATTCTGAATTTTTGTCTATGGATGATTGCGGGTGGGATTTGTGAGTATTCCTTTTCTGAAAACTCTCACGAGACTATAACTCGTCCTCTAGGGAAGCTTAGAGGTTTAAAGGCTTGATGCATACGCTAAATGCATCCGTGATTCCTACGAAAATGAGTTAGGAGTAGCTTAGTTTTACATAGACTTCGCTAGTAACAAAATAGAGTATAAAGGTTTGTATGTGGGGCTGCACGTTTGTCATTATTTGCATGATAAAGCTTGTTTACTCGCTGCATAATCTCTGGTTTCACTTGTTCGGGACGAACAAGACTTAAGTGTGGGGTATTTTGATACACGAACAAATGCACTACGCATTCGTACATGTTTCCCGTTAAGTTCTTGTTTATTTCGATATTTTATCGTGTCTTTTGATACCTTCTTGTTCCATTTCAGGTTAAAAACGTAAATCTATGAATGAGGGATGGAATAGAAGAAGTTCGGACGAATTCCAGTTGATTTGGAGCAAAAACGAGTGAAAACAGACGACCCATTTTGAGGCCGGGAAATGAGTCGGGCTCCATCTGCGCGACCCACTTCTCGCGCGTCTCAAAATCTGGTCGCGCGACAAGATATGCAAAGTGAGTCGGCCGACCTATTATGAGGCGATAAATGAGTCGGGCGACCCATTCTACGCGCGACTTGAGGACGTGTCAGGCAGCGCGCTGAGAACGTGAGTCGGGCGACCCATTTTGAGGCGGCCACCCAAGAAAGTGTGTCGGGCAGACTGTTCAGATTTCCTAAAATGAAGATTTCACCTTCCAATTTGGGATCCATATAAAAAAACCCTAACCCTTCAACAGAGAACTTTTCCTGGAGATTTTGGAGTAGCTTTGGAGAGTTTTGACGGCAAAGGAACTTGAAGAAGTATCCACAAATCGGCAACACCATTCTACTCTACTTTGTTATAGTTTTCTTTACATTACTTGTTGTTTTATGCATTCACTTTCAAAACCAAACATGATCAGTTGTAAACTCACAATGAGTGAGTAGTTCCATTGTAGTGGGAATCCTCACGGATTTACTGGGTTTGATTGTAATGCAAAACTGATTTTTTACCATGCATAATGAAGTAATTGTTTGATATGTTCGATAATTTCCCTTTATTTATGTTCTGAATTTCAGATGCCTAAGGAAGGAACGAGAGTTGAACTTAGGAGATTTAGGATTCAGAATTAATTGTTTGGGGCAGTGTTTCTTGTGCGAGAGTGACAAACACATATTTACTTAGGTTAACATTATTGTGGACTCGAATCACCGATCAATAGACCGAGAGGTTGAGATTATGGAATTCAAGTTCTAAACACGATTCAATAGAGCGAGAGTTTGAGAATCGTACTTATATGTTGCATCCATTCTAGAGAAGGAGCGAGAGTTGAATTTAGAATGCGCAACACAACAACCTAAGAAACTTATCATTCATAACTTCATTTGCTCGCATTATTTCCATTGCATTATTATCTCGTAACCTAGGAATGAAGTAGGATTCTTGCTGCGTGTCTGTTTATTAGATTTTCACAAACATAATTTCAGTTTTCACAAAAATCCCTTCACTCGTAGACTTGCATTAGTGAATTTAGATAGAAAATAACATATAGGCTTTTCTCTTGGGATTCGACCCTAGGTCACCCTAGGAACATAGAAATTTGTTTGACATCGCGTGATAGGATAAGTATTCACAATACTCGCCTAAAAATTGCACGTCACTTAGCACATAAGGAACTAAATATCACACAAAGGCGTTGTATGACTCTTCTCACATTTGAAGGTAGTATTCTTCGAACAGCAACGGGAAGAAGTTGTTGCATCAACATGTGAAAATCATGAGATTTTAGCCCGTTTAGTCGTAAATCCTTTATGGACACCAAGCCTGAGATGTTTGATGAGAATCCATGTGGAACTTTTACTCCTTTCAGGAATTTACAAAGGCTGAGTTTTTCACGTTTAGATAACGTTGCACAAGAAGGAGGTAGATCTGTACGATTTCCTCGTTGTTCAGGTGCTAATTTTGTGCGAATTTTCATGTCAAGCATATCCAGTCTCACCTTGATTCCATCCTTCGTCTTGCCGGGTATATTTAATAATGTGCACATAAGACTCTCACTAATATTTTTCTCACGTGCATGACATCAATGCAATGCCGTACTTCAAGTGACGTCCAATACGGGAGATCAAAGAATATAGAACGCTTCTTCCATGATTCACCATCTGTCCGCTTATTCGGTTTAATTGTGATACATGTTCAAGAACTTCAACTTCGGTTAAAGGTTGTGGTTCCAACCTATGTTCTACCTCACCGTTGAAAGCAGCTTTCTTGGGACAATATTGATGATTTCGAGGCAAGAAACGTCTATGCCCCATGTACACGATTTTGCGACAATTTTTTAGGTGCACTGAATGTGTGTCTTCTCCACAAATTGGACATGCTTTGTAGCCTTTAACACTGTATCCCGATAAATTACCATACGCAGGGAAGTCATTAATTGTGCAGAGGAGCATGGCACACATGTTAAAGTACTCTTGTTTACTAGCATCGAATGTGCGAACACCTTCATCCCATACAATCTTTAAATCTTCAATCAAAGGAGCTAGATATATATCAATGTCGTAAATTTCTGTTGTCTGAACCAAACTCTGACTATGTACGATCAAACTGCTTCCATTGTAATGAATTTGCAGGATGACGTAGCTTATTATCATCAATTCGTTTTTCAGCATGCCATCTCATATTTTCTGCATCTTCTGCTAAAGAAAATAATCTTTGAAATCTAGGTATAGGTGGGAGGTACCATAATACCTTACATGGTGTCCCCTTCGACTTGGGACCTGGATTTTTGTTAGGCTTGTAGCGAGAAGATATGCATTTCGGGCATTCGATGAGATCATTGTACACACCTCGATATAAGATGCAATCATTTGGGCAAGCATGTATCTTCTTATATCCAACACCCATGGGACACAATAATTTTTTAGCCTCGTATGCCCGACTTGGAAGATTATTACCTTGTGGAAGCATGTCATTGATCAAACTAAGAAGTTCCGTAAAACTTTTGTCACTCCAACTATATCTTGTTTTCAAGTTAAAAAGCTTCAGAACTGCCAAAAGTCGTGTAAATTTTGTACAACCAACATATAATGGTGTTTCCAAATCGTCTTTCAGAGATTCCAAAACCTACGGAGTTACACTAGATTCGTGTACTACATTATTCATCATTCCAGGTAAGTCGTGTGCCATGAGTCAGTGATACTGAAGTGTATTTGCGGACTATGCGTTTCAACTTCTCCATGGAGTCGCCAAACTGTATATTTGGGATCAATGCCATTCTCTAACAGATGACGCTCTAGTTCATCAACTTTAACTTTTAGATTATTCCAGCAACCAACGCAAGGACAATGCACATACTGACTCTGTATTTGTGCTGCATAAACTTTGCAGATTTGCAAAAATCTGCAATCCCCCTCATCATACTCCTCACTTAAACGACTTATAGACACCCATTTCCGATCCATTACACCCCGAGCTTCACAATGTGGAAATCTCGTCTTCCGGCATAACAAGCGCGAGAGATAAAAATTGAAAACAGTGATACCACAATTAATTAGAAAAATCAAACATAATATTTATCACTAACGATAAACGCGGCGATTATACGCCATATATTATCAACATATAATATAGCGAACAGAAAAATGTCATATAATGTAAAGCTAACATTTAAAGATCATATTTAAGATATATAGCGAATATAGTAAAACGCCAGACAAAGTTCTATTAAAAAGAGCGGTATAAAACACGCTCTATAAAATTTACTAAATATGGCGTTGTTTACATAAACGCCCTTTATTTATCTTCTAGTGCTTTCATTAAACGCTTTCTAAAAAAGTCAATTATAGAAAATAACTCTGACTAATTATAGAAAATAACGCTTTCTAAAAATGTCAACTATAGACAGCGTATTAAAAACCGCTGTTATGCATCATTCTGTAGTAGTGGTCATCTGACATATCATCTCGGAGTCCGATTGGGTCGTGTAATATCTCGTTTCAAAGAGAACAATGTCACGATTAAAACTTAACAACGATGCTACTGAGTGATGACCTTATAACCCATCCGACGTGTTTTACTATTTTATTTTGAATTTTAATCTTTTTAGAATAATTTTAGATTAGTTATTTATTTTAGTTTCTTTATTTTGATAACGATTCGAAATTCGGTTAGATTTAGATAATCTATTTTCTAATTTGTAGATTTTGTTTGCTATAAAAACCAAGAAAGTAGAGGAATCAGCCAATCAAGTTAAATAATATTAAAGTTTTCTTTATCTTGTTTGTAGTTCCACCCACGGACTTGATTGTGCCCGCACACGATGCTTCTATCTCCTTCCAAATACCCTTGCGGAAATCACAACTAAAACAACTAATTTCCAAAGTTACCAATGTTAGTTTTCAAAAGATAATAATCATTCTACATATAATTCAAATATTAATGTCAAAGATAATTCTTTAAATGATAATTTATAATACGGATTATCAAAACAAATATTTATTTGGATTATTTCCAAAAATAAATTACAAGATATTCATTAAATAACGTTGTTAAGATTATATCAATAGGGTAGAGATCTATAGAGACTAGTTTCTATGTAAAATCTTGATCAACAAATGATATAAATGAAAGGCTACGATTTAGGGACTACATTGTAATTTTTATAAAATATATCCGGTCAACTCCTATGTATTTGCGTATTTGAATATTTGTTAGAAATATTCATTCAAATCAATCAAATTGCAAAACATTACGAAAAAGTAATATTTCATAAACGAAACATATAAAATGAATAAATTAAGATAATAATAGATATATAAATATGCTCTGTCAGATCTCGATTTTCCTGTCCACTAAAGGACCTGGAGGTCATTGAAGCTCATTATCTGTTTGGAGGTGAATACAATTATGTTGAAATTACCGTTCATCCGTAATCAATTATACCATGATCGAGACACTGGTTCGAGTTTGCCAATTAGTAAGACTAAACTAACTCCGATTTATCGATTATATTTTCGAACTGCATTTTATTGTTAAACAGGACTCATCAATTTCGGCATAGTTAGGGTGGTCTAACATGCGGCTCCCGATATTATACACTCTCATGGCTAGATATGAGATAACTTGGCTTCAATTTGATCTTTGCAACTACACACTCACTCCATTTTTATATACTTTAAATATTTTGTTACAATGATCTTTCTCTTACTGCCTGAAGTATGCATGGTTTATGTTAGAACATGTATCTCAGTGGGTTACAATGATCTTTCTCTTACTGCCTGAAGTATGCATGGTTTATGTTAGAACATATATGCATGATATTTTAGTTGAGTGTGCAGGTACATGTACCTGGCAGATACCAAAGAGGGAAAAAAACTTGTATTAGACACAAAGGGAGGTGAACGAAATCAAACAAGGTAATATTCTCAAATATACCTGAAACGCAAAACACTCCATCAGTACGAAAAGGTAATTGTGATAGTCGTGATGCAGATTCAATGCAGAAGATGAACAGTCACCAAGACAAAATTAATGTGCATAGGAAATTGTAATATGCATTATCCCTAACATGTATATAAAAGGGTGGCAGGGATATGTAAAGAGATGAGAGAATAGACAAAAAATATAGAGTAGAGAGGAGAGAAAAGGTGTGATAGAGTTGTTTTTGGATCCGTAGTGTCTGACACAGGGAGAAACTTGTTCTCTATCAGTAAAGTCCTGAGTAATTAAGCTTCTGGATCTATGATTCTGACACAGGAAGAAGCTTGTTGTCTATCACTGTGTCTGAAGGAGGTTTCTTTATCTGTGGAGTTAGACACAGGAAGAAACCAGGTCTCTATGTAAGTCCTTCTAAATTTGTAAACAATATTGAATTCATAGAAATATTGTGCTGTCTGGAGTAGCCTGAGATAGACTAAGTGAACCAGAAAATCTATGTCGCAGTTGTTTTTACTCTTGTTTCTTCGTGTGTGTTGCTCCGATCCGTATCGGATCTCTGTGCTCATCCACTGCAATTTGTAAACAATATTGAATTCATAGAAATATTGTGCTGTCTGGAGTAGCCTGAGATTAGACTAGGTGAACCAGAAAATCTGTGTCACAGTTGTTTTTACTCTTGTTTTTTCGTGTGTGTTGCTCTGATCCGTATCGGATCTCTGTGCTCATCCACTGCGCATCGATTCTCAACAGTATTTTTGAGCTGTATGTTAAAACTTGTTTAGATAAAATTTGTCGTAAACGATATTCAAGAAATCATTTATGTACTAAGTAATCAATAATCTAAATGGAGGAGTTGAAGGATGACATGCAACGGTTGATTTCAACCGTTGATTTCTATTCATTCAACTGTTGATTTCTATTCATCCAACGGTTGATTTCTATTCATCCAACGGTTGATATTGAAAATTGTCAATCGCCAACCACCCCGTGTGGTTTGCTAATCAATTTCTGAATTAATTAATAAATATTTTTGATCTCAACCGTTAGATTAATCAAATCTACCGTTGAGATGTTGTCTCAATGTCTCATAAAAATATTGTCTTGAAAGAAATCACACAACACATCGAACAACAAAGCAAGAAAGAAATTTAAATTATTCAAACTATTAACAAGTCAAGTAAAAATTTAAATTTCGAACGTAAATTTTTATTGATTGTAGAGTAGGGAATATTATTAATGCGTAAAAATAATAATTTAAAATATTTTGTTCACTTCCATATTATCATAAGAGTTCTTCTTTTGATAGTCGATGAAATCAGGTATCGTACATTTCTTCTCACACTCTGCAAGACATTGAGGTCGAAGCCATCCAATGCATTTTAAGGAACATAGAATCATACATTTTTTGTCAATGCGATTAAAATCATCATCTTTTGCCAAGGAAACTGCAACAATGCTCAACAACAAGGTAACAATGAAAATACTTTTCATGATAGAATTACTGGACACCTGCAAAGGATTTATTGATTATTGAGTTGAGCAATCGCTTGGACTTTATATAGTATTGGACTATCTAAAAAGTTTGCAAATTAATAATTTAACAAATGTAATTATCTTATTAAATATTTTTTATAAAGGAGAATTCTCAATGTAATATATATGGATTTAAGAAAAGGATCAAGATGGACAAACATAGCTTCTTGAAAACAAGTACTTTATCTCAGCCGATGAAATATATATTCATACAACGTTGATATTGGTAACCGTCAATCCCAACCACCTGTGTTTTTTTAAAAAATTAACCAGCTATTTTAATTAAAAAACACAACTGATTTACACTTTACACATTTTAATATTCTTTACTTATTTCATATTAGATTAGCACTTTTTAAAATATTCACAAATATATCAAACAAAGTTTAATGATTTGGGCTATTTATAGAGTTAGGATCTTTTGTTAAAAAACACATGTGGTGTTGTAATGTTACTATAGTGTTGTGATTTACAGAGAGACGTTAAACTTTTGTTAAACGGAAGGATTTAATCTTAATTGTTGATTTTGATAATCTGACGGTTGAAACTATTTAATAAATTTGGCGGTTGGATCTTCAAAAACCCTAGCGGGTGAGTTTGACGGTTTTATTTAGAAATTAAATCTCAGCCACTAGATTGTTAATAATCACGATCAAGATTGTGTCTCACGGTCCTAAAGTTATTTACATGTCCTCAAATTTTACTTGTGAATGAAATATATATTTATTGGAAGAGGTTCTATGGAGGCAACTAAAGTTTTGTTGGACAGAGGGACATCATCTCAACTGTTGATTTTTATCAATCCAACGGTTAATATTAATAACAGTGAATCTTAACCGCCCGTGTATTGTGCAAATTCAACCAATTATTTTAATTAAAAATTTAATTTATTCTCAATCGTTAGATCAAGCAAAATCAATGATCGAGATAATGTCTTCATGCCTCACATAACTTAAATGTCCTTCTACATCCGAACTCTATATTTATTTATTTAAATAAAGGAACACCATCTCAAATTTTGATTATTGATTAATTTAACTATGAGATATCAAATCATTTTCAGAATGTTTAAATATGAATTATCAAGAATCAATAGGTGGATAGAAAAACGTTTAATATGAAAGAAAAAAGAAGAAAAAAACAAAGAATTTTTTGAAATTTTTTGTGTTTAATTTTTGTTCAAAAAGTGAAAATATTAAAAATTATTATCAAATATTTGTTAGAATGTGAGACATGATCTCTGGCGGTTTTAATAATCGAAAGAATCGTATTTAAAAATTAAAAAAACCCAAACTAACAACCCAAAAATCTAACCATCACATTTAATTAAAATTAACTTTATTCTCAAGCTTGGATGATCAAATTGAATGGTTATGATTTTGTACTTATGTTTTACATGAATATGAACGTTATGTCACACAAGAATGCACAAATTTTTAAGTGAACGATGTAAAATGCTACAGATGCATAATATAATATCATTTGAATATTAGTTTTTAATAAATTATGCTATTTATCTAGCAAACTATAAAACAATGGTATTTGAAGATTGAGCATTTCACACAAACTTTTGTTAATGCTAGGATCAATAATTTTGTTATCATTAGATTAAATAAACAGAGTTAAGATCTACAGAGACATGAAGATTTTGTGCGACATAAAGACACAATCTAGGCCTTTGATTTGATTAATTCGACGGTTGAAATTAAAGTTGATTTTTAATTAATTGGGCGGTTGGATTAGCAAAAACACGGGCGGTTGGGATAGACGATTACCAATATCAACCGTTAGATTGATAAAAATCAACGATTGAGATCATGTCCTTCTGTTTTACTAAAAGATGAATGTCCTTCTATAACCTTTCACTAAATAAACAAATTATATTCGCTTATAGAATTTCAATAATGATAGTAAATATAGAGCTAAAAATAAACCAACTGAGTGGTCAATGGATTGATGAAAAAGCGATCAATCTAGATATATACTGGTTAACAACTTTTTTCTTTCAGAATTGTTTTGTTTTTGAAATTCGTAAACTCTTGGTGTTTTGAAACTTAAAACAATTTGACTTTGTTTGTGCTCATTCCTAAAATTAAAGGTCCCCACTCAATTCATGACTTTGGTTTCGGGCTTAATTTAATTTTAAGAATTAATCAAAGAATTAATTAGGATTATTTAATCATATAATTACGATTTGGGTTAGTTTAATCTGAAAATAATTTGTTTTGGGAAGGGATCACGTAGAAAAGGGTATTTGTTTAATACAGTATAAAGAAATTTAACCCATTAATTTGATAAAATGAACGGATTTGATTTGCGTTTAATGTGTAAATAATTATGTTTTGTGTATTCAAATTTTATATTTTAATATCGTTCACATTCCAGCTTCGAAAATTGAAAAGTAAAACACCTTGTACGTTGCCAATCATCTACATCTCTGCTTTTTTTCCCGATAGCGGTTATATTGGGTTAAATTCAACCCATAATCGACAAGCGAGGAAGACGAGCCTCCAAGGGAACAGTAGGAATAAAGGACAAAGTGCCTCCACGCATGTGTGGAGGGGGCGAAAAGCCTCGTGCAGGTGAGAAATGATGCGTCTAGGGCGACTCGAACTCGAGCGCTCTTGGTTACTTGACCAAGACCATGACCATCTAGCGGCTCTAGCCACCACCCTTTCTGCTACATCTCCACTTTTGAACCGGCTATTATCTACTTTACTTCCATCAAATTTATGAATATTAATTCGCCTTGTTTCACACTCATTAATACTAAAGAACGTGTTTAACCAACGCTTCATGCATAATTCTTCAAAATATGATAATAGAAGAGTCATGAACCATGATAAACTAATTTGCGAACCATAGGCATATTATGTAAGTGAATCATTAACAAAAAATTTACTGGAGCTAATCCGACTCATAATAAACATATATTAATCAAGAAACCTGATCTAGTAACTGTCACTACATAATCTTAACATACATCAATGTTCATTAACATGATTCACTATTTTTTTAAAGAAATGTATGGTTCACAAATTTAGACAGAAAGATTCATGAACCATGACACACTATTTCGTAAATTATAAACATAATATAACAAAATTTTAATTCGTGAAATATAATTAGTATGAACAATCTATATTATTTATTAACTTGACTCGAACTTGATGTCTCCGATTCACAAAACAATGTATCATGTTTTATGAACCTAGTTGTATCAAACGTTATTATTTTTACGATTCACGAAATAATGTAGCATGGTTCAGAAACCTTTGCGTAAATTTGTTAATCATCCATTTCTAAATTTTCTAAAATTCAAATAATGATTCTTAAGACTATTTTCTTTCTATTAAACCCAGGAAAAACTATATCTGAATGATCTTGCGTAGGAGAATGATAACGTTATGTTTCTCTCCACTAGTTTGACTTTATAGTCTCTTCATAAATATGATAATTTTGATAATTTTGTTGCTAAACTTAGAAATGTAATATATCCATAAATTGAGTAGTAAATTTAAACAATCCTCTTATTGATTAAAAAATACTAGTAATTGATGCACAAATCTTGTGCAGATAATATTCAGTTTATTATTTAATTTAATTTTTACTTTTACTTTTTACTTATTTAAACAAACTTGAATTTTATTTAATCAGTAAGAAGGTAAAATTGGAAAAAAATGTGGTTACAAAAGTAACCTTTAATAGAGGGCTGCAATAAATAAAATTTGAATTGAATGTTGGTTGTTTTTAAAAGAAGTTGGAGAGATAATTTTATCCAATTGACCTATTACACGAGTGGTTTTAGCAAAATCCAAAATAAAATCAAATATTGTTAAATTAGTCAAAAAATAACAAAATAATGCCTCAAAATCATTGACATTGCAAAATGGTAATTGATGAATCTATATTTCAAACTAAATCAATTAACCACTTAACTTTCACTTGTTTAGAATTTATTGAAAGAAATTGAAAATTGAATATGAAAATCATGGCAAACTAGTACACTAGGCAATAAGGCTAATTAAATAAACTAACCTTGTATATTAGATTTTATCTTTTCTAGAAGTGGTTAGAATATAGGAATGAGATCGCGTACAGCCTGCTGCAATTTGCAGCCAAAAGATAAAATGACGTAGTTTTGAATTGATGATAGTCAAAACTACATCATTTTATTTAGAGTTCTGTAATTTTAAAATTTGGATATTAGTAAAACGACGTAGTTTTATTTTAACATGATAAAAACTATGTCGTTTTGAGTCTTTAAAAATGAAAAAATGACCGTAAAACGCAGCACGTTGTACGGGATCCGAATCCTAGAATAGAGCTTTTGAATTTTCAAATTTTAAAAATATTATTATATTATTTAATGGGTATTTGCAGTAAACCACCATCTGTTTTGCAGTAAACCACCATTTTAACAACTAATTACGAAATGCCTATATTATAATATCTTCGTTATCAAAAAACCACCAATGGCCCTTATCGTTAAAACTTCTGTTAAGTGCGTGTACGCGTAGCAATAAAATATTGTTTTATATTTAAATTAATTACCGAAAACCGCTATTATAATCTCAATTTTACGAAAAACCACCATTTTAATAACTTATTATCGGAATACTACCACTTGCACTATTCATGCTAGATCAGAGGCTCATATGATAATTTTACTCGTTGATAAGTATCTACTAGCTACATGATGCTTCAATTTAATTTCGATGGAAGTCAATGAAGAAAATAATGTTAGAAAATGCAAAATGAAACTTTTGTTTGAGAGTTTATTATATGTTTAATGATTATCGACTGGACGTTTCAAATATAAATAATTTTCTCGTTTTATCTTATGAAATATGATCTATTATATCACTACTTTTTAAACTCTAATTGTATTACTATCTTAACGATCGACTCTGAGCTAAAATATAAAACCTTCTCACCACACCCACAACTGCAAATATGCTTCCATTAGGTTTCGTGTCTAGTATAGATTATAAATTAATAAACGTATACTGTCTTGCTAATCAAAGATAGCCACAATCGTAACCTCAACCCCATTCCCTAACAATATTACCTATATATTCAGATGGTGGTTTTTGATAATTGAGATATTATAATAGAGTCATTTTGTAATTACTTGTTGAGATGATGGTTTTTTACAAAATAAGACATTATAATGGTGGTTTTCTGAAATTGTCCGAATTAAAGTTATACACCCACACGTCGCATGGCGCGTGTTTTACAATTTCTAACGGAGTTGTGAAAATTGTGGTTTTTTGATAACTGATGTATTATAATATATGCATTTTGTAATTAGTTGTTAAAATGATGGTTTACTGTAAACCAGGGTATTATAAGAGTGGTTTACTGCAACTATCCCTTATTTAATTATAAAAACAGTACGGTTTAATTTTTACGGGGTTGAAAAATAAAACCATAACCACACCATTATATGTGGTGTGGTATCGTTTATAATATTTAAAAATTTATTTTTAATATAAGGCAGTTTTCGAACTCGTTTGCGCTTTGGAGTGAGCTGTTCCCCAAATATTCTCGATTTTTGTCCATCCCTACTTTGGACATATTTAGCTTTAATATTACATAGTCTTTTTTAGAAGATTTAATGTTCTTAATATAAGATAATTCATAATAATCAATATCCCGTTAAGAAAAGTAGTTTGACATGGGGAAATTGCATTTAGAAAAGTCTGCAATTTGTTACCCAAATTTGACGACTTTAATAACATCATGTTGATGTTTATAGGTCTAAAATCATACATTGAGTGAGCACCTTTAATTTTAGGAATGAGCACAAACAAATTCAAATTGTTTTAAGTTCCAATGAGAAATTCATAAAAACTAGTATTCGTTGCACAAAAATTTGTGCATGATATGTATTTTTTATATTAATTAAAAAATATAAAATAATTAACTTTATTAAGAGTATGATATGTTAATTTTGATATGGTAATTATAAGAAGATGTAGGGGTAATTTTGAAAGCCGAAATGTGGCTTCAAAATAACCGTTAATACTGGGTCTTGCGCTTTATTAATAGGGAGATATTTAAAGCAATGTAGATTTGTCACTTTTTCATTGATTTATTGATCACTCAGTTGGTTTATTTTTAGCCTTATATTTACTATCATTTTTAAAATTGTATTAGCAAATATAATTTTTTTATTTAATCGAATGATAACAAAATGATTGATCCTAACATTAACAAAGTTTGTGTGAAATGCTCAATATTCAAACACCATTGCTTAATTTATTGAGCAGAAAATTTATTGTTAGGAAGATAAATAGCACGATTCATGAAAATATTATATTCTGATGATAGTATTTTTATGCATTTTTAGCATTTTAGATCGTTCATTTAAAAATATGCATTCTTAATATGTGTTAAGTTCATTTGAGACATAGAATTAATATAAAATATATGGACAAAATTATAACCGTTTAATTTGATCACCCAAGGTTCAAAATATAGTTCATTTTAATAAATGTGATGGTTGGATTTGAAAAGTTGTGGGGCAACTGATTAGGGATCCAGATCTGGTGCAGCGCAGCTATTTGCTGCGAGGACCAAAACGGCGTCACTTTGATGTTATTTACTATAACCCTAAGTAGTTTTGAATGAACCCTTTATCAAAACTACGTAGTTTTAGGGCGCTGCAAATAGCTGTTGCAGCACTGGATCTGAATCCACTGATTAGGATTTTTTAAAAATTCTTAATCTAATTCGTTCGATTAATAAAAATTAACAACACCGATCATGTCTCACCGTCTAACAAATATTTGATAATAATTTTTGATCTTTTCCCTTCTTACTCCCTCTGTTCCTTATTATAGTGAACGTTTCCTTTTTGGGTATCTCAAAATATAGTGAACGTTTTCATAAATGGACATTCTCTTTTCTCATTTGTTACATTACTTTTAACTTCTTTCATCATTTATTATCAATCAAATCATTTTTTTACCCAGTTCATCTCTCACAGCTATTCTCTTTCTTCATTTATTATCTTCACTTATTCACCTTTTTCAAATTTTCTTAATCTACGTGCACAACACCAAACGCTCACTATAAATGGGAACGGAGGTAGTATTATTTTAACTTTTGAACAAACAAATTGAAAACATTAAATTTCAAAAAAATCTTTTTTTAAAATTAAATGGTCTTCTAAGTTCTATGTACCTGGTAATTTTTGATAATTCATATTTCAATATACTTAAAATTATTTGAAACCTCACGGTTAAATTAACAAAAAAATTAAAATTGAGAGGGTGTACCTTCATTTTAATAAATAAACATGGGTAAAATTCAAGGAGGATGTTTAAGTATTTGTAAGATGGTGAGATGCAATCTTGATCGTTGATTACTAATAATCCAGCGTATGAGATTTAAGAAGGACCGTAGGACATGATCTCGATCCTTGATTATTAATAATCCAACGGATGGATCTTGTCTTAAATAAAACCGTCAAATTCAACCGCTAGAGTTTTTATAAACTCAACCACCCATTTAATAAAAACCAACTTTAATCTCAATCGTCGGACTATCAAAATCAACGGCTGAGATTAAGTCCTTCCGTCTCACATATATTTAATGTCTCTCTAGAATTCAACCCATATAATATATTTGAGAATTTTCCTTAATAAAAGTATTATTTTTGTAAAATTACTAATTAGCGAACCTTTTTAGACATTCTAACACTATAAAGTCCAAGTGATTACTCAACTCAAAAATCAAAATCCTTTGAAGATGGCCAATAGTTCTATCATGAAAGGTATTTTGATAATTACTTTGCTATTGAGCATTGTTGCAGTTTCTTTCGCATCAAATGATGATTTTAATCGCATTGACAAAAAATGCTTTGCTAAATGTTATCTCAAATGCTTTAGATGGGTTTGACCTCAATATCTTGCAGAGTGTGAAAAGAAATGTACGATACCTGATTCCATCAACTATCAAAAGAACTCTTATGATAAAAAATGGAAGTCAACAAAGTATTTTATATTTATATTTTTATCGCATTTATAATTCAGTAATATTCCCTACCTTACAATCAATAAAAATTATGTTTCAAATTTAAAATTATATTCGACTTGTTAATTGTTGGGATTATTTAAATTTTGTTTTTGCTTTGTTGGATGTGTGGTGTGATTTCTTTAAATTTAAGCATAAACAAAACTGGCATACAAGTACTGGGCATAAAGTATTCAGAATGATTGCACGATGTCAATGCTTCTAACTTGTATACCGCCGAAACTATTTGGAATAAATTATGCACCATCTTCGAAATCAATGGACATATATACCGAAACTAATCTGCATAAATATAAAGGTTCTAAACTACATGTACATTTGTATGATCTCTCATCGACAACTAACAAGTGTTCAACTCGTTTGTATGTATATTTTAAATTTATGTAACACTTTATTCTATTTTTGTTAATATGTTCGACAACTCTAATACCATGATAATTTGAAAGTATATGTCAAACTAATTCTAAGTTAGACCCAAAAATCGGCTTGTAGATTCAGTATATACTTAGTGATTACTACTTAACTGATCTATGCAGAACACTTTCAAAATTGACGTTCATATTACTAAACAGATACATCAATCCATAAATAAATTTGTGCGTTCTTAAAATATTTGCTTTTAAAATTTAAGCTTTTTGAATGAAAAAATTAAACACATTTATCGATCCACCAAGTGTGTTTTGATAATTTATATCTGAAAACAAGCAATAGATCAAATATAAAGTGATAGATTTCGTGTAAATTATAAAGTTATCCTAGTCGCTTATCAAAATTCAGTCCGGTGATTTTAATTAATCTATTAAAATTTTAATTTTAATAACACAAAGGATGTAAATGTAAAGTGGATAATTAGATATTTTAAATACATATTCAACTTTAATGGATTCCTTTATTTGGGAAGATGACTGACGATTAGTAAATTTTACAAATTAATTTTTTTCATAATCAAAGTCTTCAAATTTTATAAACACTACTCCTTGTTTGGATTCTCACAGTCGGACATTCCCCACCAGGCCACCACTCAAAAATCAGCCGGCCTAGGCCATCAATGATTGATGGCACGTCGTTGAGTGCTGCAAATTTATCATTCTCTCCTCCTTAGTATAGTCTAGGTAAGAAGGGGTCGAATCTATAGGGAACGGTGAGAAGTAATCTTTTATCTACAACTAAAGATTGGGGGTTGCGAATGTGAGTAAACAAATAAGAAAAGAGTGCGCAAGTACACTGGCGCGCAGAATGCAAATACGAGAGTTTAGACAATAAACAGAGATGAGCTCAGCTTAGACTTATCACTATGAACTTTATGTTTATCACGGGTTTCTAAAGATCTATGACAGATTGTTCACGTAAGCTAAGGTCCGGTAAAGGCTTAATAACTTACACATATATTCCGGTAAAAGTCTATATGATATTACTACCAACCTAGTCTAATTAACCACGAATCCGGTAAAAGTAGTGATTAACTATTCTAGTGCTACTCCTATCATTCACTGTAACGTACCTCTGATAGTTTAACGTTAGATAATAGATTCTATAATTAAGTCTGCGGGTAAAGGCTTCGCTTAACTATCTAACCTAGTTATCATGCAAGTATGCTCGGAGTAATAATACTAAACAGGTCATGCATTAAGAATAAACCTCAAAACATATTATTCATAGTTCAAAGTCTAAACTGAATTCAGAAAGTTAGCTAGACATGCTGAACATATTCATCTCAAGGTTTGTATGAAAAACAACAAGTATTGAAACTATAGCCTGATTGCGCGTGGTCGGTCGCGTGTCTCGGACTTGCGCCGAAGCTCTGCGTTAGTCGCTCTCCCTCTTCTTGTGATTTCCTTTATGCCTTTTATTGATAGTCTTGCCTTCTAGGGTTTCCGCGAGAAAATAGGCAAGAAAATATATTGGAAATCATCTTTATCTCTAAAAACCAGCTTTAGAAATATCTTTATCTCTAAAAATCAGTTTAAGAAATATTCTTTGCGCGTGATGACGTCATCGCTCCGGATTTGTCGCTGATTGCTGACGTCATCATTTTGCTCTGCTCTGCGCGACTCAATACTCGCGCGCTACACTTCTCGCGCGCTCCTTGGTTTTTCGGCTCTTGTCAACTTTGTTGTTCTTTGCTCCGAGATTCAACCTTCTTGTTGCACTTTTGTTCTAACTCTTCTAATAAACCTGAGATATAAAACTACATCAAAAGCGTAATCTTATACTAAAAATGTTAGAAATCTAAGTAGTGTAAAGGACTTAAAACAGCATACAAAAGTGCCTTATCAATGATGTTGAATAGTGTCTTGCCATTCATCGATACATGGTTCCTAAGTAACGGATAATATCACGTAATGAATTTATAATCGACGCTAATGTGACTCGAGATATGTATGCCATGAAATTTAACCACGTATTTTATGAACCATTACAAATACTTCATAAAATTCATTAACCATAACATAGTATTTCATGAACAAATATATCATAATATTCATGAAACATAATTTGGTATTTCATGAATCATAACAAATATTTCATAAGATTCGTGAACCACAAACATAAATCATAAAAATTGTTGTTGTTGGATGTGTGGTGTGATTTCTTTAAATTTAATAATAAACAAAAAAGGCATACTAAGTACTGGGCATAAAGTATTCAGAATGATTGAAAGATGTCAATGCTTCTAACTTGTACATAATTATTTGGAAGAAATTATGCACCATCTTCGAAATCAATTATTTGGAAGAAATTATGCACCATCTTCGAAATCAATGGACATGTATACCGACACTAATCTGCATAAATATAAAGGTTCTAAACTACATATACATTTGTATGATCTCTCATCGACAACTAACAAGTGTTCAACTCGTTTGCATGTATATTTTAAATTTATGTAACACTTTATTCTATTTTTGTTAATATGTTCGACAACTCTAATACCATGATAATTTGAAAGTATATGTAAAATTAATTCTCAGTTAGATCCAAAAGTCGGCTTGTAGATTCAGTATATACTTATTAATTACTACTTAACTGATCTATGCAGAACACTTTCAAAACTGACGTTCATATTACTTAACAGATACATCAATCCATAAATAAATTTGTGCGTTCTTAATATACTAGCTTTTAAAATTTAAGCTTTTTGAACGAAAAATTAAACACATTTATCGATCCACCAAGTGTGTTTTGATAATTTATCTCTGAAAACTAGCAATAGATCAAATATAAAATGATAGATTTCGTATGAATTATAAAGTAATCTAGTCGCTTATCAAAATTCAATCCGACGATTTTAAATAAATTTTGTGAAATTTTAATTTTAATAACACAAAGGATGTAAATGTAAAGTGGATAACTAGATATTTTAAATACGTATTCAACTTTAATGGATCCCTTTATTTGGGAAGATGACTGACGATTTGTAAATTTTACAAATTAATTTTTTTCATAATCAAAGTCTTCAAATTTTATAAACATTACTCCTTGTTTGGATTC
Source organism: Sedum album (assembly GCA_006409495.1). Lineage (NCBI taxonomy): Eukaryota > Viridiplantae > Streptophyta > Magnoliopsida > Saxifragales > Crassulaceae > Sedum > Sedum album. The sequence continues at coordinate 217,075 of QZGG01000027.1, forward strand.
TCACAGGCGGACATTCCCCACCAGGCCACCACTCAAAAATCAGCCGGCCTAGGCCACCAGTGATGTTGAATAGTGCCTTGCCATTCATCGTTACATGGTTCCTAAGTAACGGAGAATATCACGTAATGATATTTTTATTATTATTATTTTAAAAAAAACTGGTCGGTGCCAGCAATTCTATTAAATAGGATCCCAAAAGCCCGGATCATGGCGGTACAAAAAGGATTTGAGCCCGGCATTTAAATTCGATTGGGTCAACCAATTCAGAAATCAAAAACCGAGCTCAGACTAAAAAACAAGCACCCTGATCAGACAATCCCTGATCTAGGGAGGAAGAAAGACAAGGCAAGGTTGAACCCACAGGCTGGGAACTCACCTAAACTACCAAAAACAGTTAATGAAATAAAACAGGCAGGACCCACATGCGGGAGCTTGTCATAAAGCAAAACCGGGTACACATTGGTGGATTAATTTAGGATTGGCATATCCTGCATATCACAAGGGTGTTTACTGAAGTCATGAAGGAGAGCATAGCTTACAGCCTTGGGAAGATCAGTCATTCTATTTGCAAAGATAAACCTTTGTTGTGCAAAACAAAGGGCAGTAGCAGGAATGTTGAGGCCAGGACTGACCCTAAGGACAGAGGTACCTCTCAACCTCTGAGATAGCCTCTTTTTTATCCGGAATGAAGACCAGCTGGGAGTACAAAACTTGCCCATCATAATAGCATCCTTGTGACACATTTTCAGACAAACAAATGAGATCTTGCTGCTCCAAATGTCATAAAGAATGTGATACATATTAGGCTGGTGTATTTTTGTTCATATGTTGTGTTTCTTGGAGGGAAGAGTGGTGTATGTATTGCAGGTACTTGTGGCGTCGTTTTGTGTTGTTTTATGTAGAGTAAATGTATAGTTAAAACGACACAGTTTAGATAGAAACGGCGTCACTTAGAGTATCAGCTCAAATGTACAAATAGTCTGAGTTTCAGAAAAATTGTAATGTAACGAAAATTTCATTTCAAAGCGAGTCTAGGGCATGATCTGTGCCGCGTCACCGGAGCTCCGACGACTCCAATCTTCATGGTATCAGAGCCGCGCCGTACTGCTGGCGATCGCTCCTGACCGTTTCTTGATCGATTTGATCTGTTTCTTGTGAATTTGGTTCGTTGAGTCTTGCAATGGCGAAAAGCGATACAAGTTCAAGCGTGAATGTGAATTCGAGAGCAGCGGCTGGATCTGGCTTCTTTGGCGGTCCGAGCATCAATGCTGATCCGTATTAATAAATACTGGTGAGGTGCACACTGGTAATGCTATTGTCAAGAAGATATTGACAGGGAGCGATAACTATGCATCGTGGAGGAGAACCATTGAAATTGCGCTATCAGCCAGATCTCAACTAGGATTTATAAGAGGTGAATATCCGAGACCAGAGGATCAAGTGATGCCGGTGAGATGGCAGAGATGTAATGACATAATAATGTCATGGTTGATGTGTTCTGTAGCGGAGAATATCGGTGAGCAAATCATGCGATCAAAAGATGTGATGACAGCTTGGAATGTTCTCAAAACTCGATATGCAGGTACGAATTTGGCAAGAAAATCTGTTTTGTTAACAGAAATCGGAAATTGTATGCAAGGTGAAACTGATGTTGGAACTTACTTTGACAAGTTGAGCAAGTATTGGGAGGAACTTGATTCAATTAAGAAAGTGAGGTTGTGTGCTTTTGTTGATATTTGTAATTTCTGTCGTGAAGCTGACGAAGAAATTGAGGAGGATAGAGTAGTGAAATTCTTGATCGGATTGAATGATGATTTTAGTGTTGTGAGGTCAAATGTCTTTGCAATGAAGCAAGTGCCCAATATTGACATAATCTATGACTTGGTCTGTCAAGAAGAGACACAGAAAAAAGCAAGAAAGGGAATTGTGATTGAATCTTCAGCTTTGTACAGTAATGTGGGTGATCAGAAGGGAGGTCAAGAGAAAGGCAATGATGTTGGGAAGGGCGGTGCTGGTAGAGGAAAGGCCAAAATATATTGTTCTCATTGTCATATGCCTGGACATTCTAAGGAGCGCTGCTACAAACTCATTGGTTACCCACCAGGATACAAAGTAATAAGGACAGAAGGCTGGGAATACAAGTAAGTTTGTTGTCAATAATGCAAACACTTCCAATACTAACAGTCAAGTTGGTGATAGCAATTCAGGTTTTCAGCTCACAAGTGAACAAATGAACCAGTTATTGAGCATTCTTAAGGCTGGGAGTCTTGATCAGCCTCAGATGAAAATGGCAGGTACCATTTATTCTTTTTCAGCAAAGGTAGATGATACTTGTTGGCTAATTGATAGTGGAGCTACTAGTCATTTTGCGTATAATGCTGATATGTTGACAAATATTCGTGAGTTGGAGATTAAGTGTACTGTGAGGTTGCCAAATGGACAGAACTTGCAAATCAAACATAGTGGGACTTGTCATCTAAATAAGGATCTAGTGCTACTTGATGTCCTGTTGGTACCGGAATTCACAGTTAACTTGATATCAGTGAGTAAATTGATGAATGACAACCAGTGTGTTGTTCATTTTACTAAGGCATCATGTATTGTACAGGACCTGTCACGCAGGACTCTACTCGAGACTGGTGAATCCAGGGAAGGTCTGTTTAGTACAAAGAAAGAATTGCAAGTTCATTCATACGCGATAGCCTGTTAATGAGTTAGAGCTGTGGCACAATAGGCTAGGGCATGCTTCTATTGATACTGTTACTGCTTTGCTAAAAGGTCAGAACAGAAATGTATCTAGTAGTGGTCATAAACTTGATTGTATGATTTGTCATATGGCTAAGCAATCTAGGCTACCTTTTTCTCTGAGTATTCATGTTACTAATGAGCTATTTGAACTAGTACATGGTGATGTTTGGGGTCCATTCAGTGAGGAAACGAGGACAGGGTGTAAGTATTTTCTTACCCTGGTGGATGATTTCTCAAGGACAACTTGGACATATCTAATGAGGACAAAGCCTGAGGCAGCAGGAATAATAATGACATTTTTTAGAATGGTTGATACTCAGTTCAGCAAGAAAATCAAGATTTTCAGAACTGATAATGGAGGAGAGTTTTTCTGCAGCAAGCTGGTTGAATTTCTCAATTCAGTAGGCTGTGTCCATCAAAGTAGTGTCCTTATACACCGCAGCAAAACGGTGTGGTTGAGAGGAAGCACTGCCGTCTGTTGGATGTTGGAAGAGCACTACTGATTAAGTCGCATTTACCGAAAAGCTTTTGGGGTGACAGTATTTTGACGGCCACTCACATTATCAACAAATTACCTTCTGTTGTTTTGAAAGGAAAGTCTCCTTGGGAAATTCTCTTTCAGAAACCTGCATCTATTAGCACTTGAAGGTATTTGGATGTTTGAGCTTCGTCAATACTCTTCATCATCAGCGAGATAAGTTTGATCCAAGATCAGTACCTGGGGTATTTTTGGATATCCAGCAGGTCAGAAGGGTTACAAAATTTATTTGTTGCAAACAAGAGAAATTGTCATCAGCAGGAATGTCAGCTTTAAGGAGCATATTTTTCCATTTCAGTATTTTCAGAATAAAGATATATTTACTGATTCAGGGAACTTGGTTCCATTGGTGCCAAATTCAGTGTCTGACCCTTATTTCTCAGATCTTCAGGAGTTATTTCCTCGTGATAATAATGCTGTGCCAGAAGGAATGGTGTTTTTCAGATTCTGATTTTCAGGATGTTTCCCATGAGCAAGATTTTGGTTTTGACCAGGATCGTTCCTTTGTTAATGATGGTGCTCAGAGTTCACTTCAGGACATTGTTCAGGAAAATCCCTTAACTGGTGAAGCTATACATGTTGATTCAGAAAATTAGGTTTCTGTCAGGCGATCATCACGCACTCATGCTCCACCAAAATGGACAAATGATTATGTCTGCAACAGTACAGTGGGTGCTAAAACTTCCTCTCCTCATCATATTGACAAAGTGGTCAGTTATTCAAATTGTTCTGAGATGCATCAATAGTTTGCATTAAATATTTCTGCTATCCAAGAACCTTCCACATTTCGTCAGGCTAGCAAAGATCCAAAGTGGGTAGAAGCAATGCAGAAGGAGATCGATGCACTTGAATTGAACAAAACCTGGATCATCACTGACTTGCCTAAAGAAAAAACCCTTGTTGATTGTAAATGGGTGTACAAGATTAAGTTCAATTCTGATGGTAGTATAGAACGTTATAAAGCTCGGCTGGTAGCACGTGGTTTCACTCAGGTCGAGGGTCTTGATTACCACGACACGTTTGCCCCAGTCGCAAAAATGACTACCGTTTGTTGTTTGTTAGCTGTTGCAGCTGCTAAAGGCTGGCCATTGTTCCAGCTTGACGTTAATAATGCCTTCTTACATGGAGTGCTTGATGAGGAGGTGTACATGAGATTACCACCAGGCTTTTATCAGTATGCTAAGAGTCAGGGTAAAGTTTGTAGGTTGGTGAAGAGTCTGTATGGATTAAATCAGGCTTCAAGACAGTGGTTTCTCAATTTAGCAGTGCTTTGATCCAGTTTGGATTTCAGAAGAGTTTAAATGACTACTCTTTGTTTACACTTGCTCGGGGATCTGAGTTTATTGTGTTGTTAGTATATGTTGATGACGTCATTTTCACCGGCACTTCACTGCTCATTATTCAAGAGGTCAAAGAGTTTATTCACAGAAAGTTTCAGATTAAAGACTTAGGAAATCTCAAGTTTTTTCTAGGCCTGGAAGTTGCCAGATCACTTGAAGGTATTTTTCTGAACCAACGCAAATATGCCTTGGAGCTGCTTGAAGACACTGGTTTTTGGAATGTAAACCTGCAAAAACTCCAATGGATCAGAAGCACAAGCTTAGTCTTTCTACATCGCAGGAACTTAAGGATGTGCTGCATTACCGTCGCTTGGTAGGGAAACTCATTTACTTGACGATATCAAGACCAGATTTGGCATACCCTGTCCATATTCTGAGTCAGTTTATGAACAAACCTACTGAGGACCATTTACAAGCTGTTCATCGTGTTCTGCAGTACATAAAAACTGCTCATGCCCAGGGAATTCTTTTCTCTGCAAAATCTGACTTGAAGTTGATGGCCTTTTGTGATGCTGACTGGGCAGCATGTCCCATCACTCGGAGATCGATTTCTAGTTTTTGTGTTTTACTGGGTTCTTCTGTTATTTCCTGGAAGTCTAAGAAACAACATGTAGTTTCTCATTCTTCTGCTGAATCTGAGTACCGATCAATGGCTGCCACTTGCTGTGAACTTGTTTGGCTGGTAAGATTGCTGGCTGATCTGGGATAATGTCAGTCCTCCTATTGCACCGATATGTGACAATAAAGCAGCTATTCATATCGCGCATAACCCAATGTTTCACGAAAGGACCAAACACGTGGAGCTGGATTGCCATGTGATCCGAGATCATGTTGCTTCTAAGTTCATCATTCCGGCTCATGTGTCCACAAGTGATCAACCTGCAGACATCCGTTACCAAGTCCTTGTCGAGAGATCAGCTTATGTATTTATGTTCCAAGGTGGGAGTTTCTAATTTCCTCCACTCCGCAGCTTGAGGGGGGTATTAGGCTGGTGTATTTTTGTTCATATGTTGTGTTGCTTGGATGGAAGAGTGGTGTATGTATTGCAGGTACTTTGTGTTGTTTTATGTAGAGTAAAAGTATAGTTAAAACGACACAATTTAGATAGAAACGACGTCACTTAGAGTATCAGCTCAAATGTACAAATAATCTGAGTTTCAGACAAAATTGTAATGTAACGAAAATTTCATTTCAAAGCGAGTCTAGGGCACGATCTGTGCCGCGTCTCCGTAGCTCCGACGACTCCAATCTTCAATACATACAATGCAAGAAATCCTTGCGCATAGTAGTCATCTTAAAGCCAGCCACAAAAACACCTTTAGAGTCCCTAATAATGGCAGCCATAACAGATTTATCATCATAAATATAGCATGCAGCATTACAAGTATCATCATAAGGATAGGATTTAGGGGAGGAATAACACCACTGGGGCTGACGGAGTCTGAAGGCTTTGTTTTGTTATCGGAGGGGGATCCCATAACCCAGGGCTTTGCCGGAACGGCGACGGCCGAATGTGACTTGATCGCTCAGGATCATTTTGCTCTGTCGCCCTAGAAGATAAATCGTTTAATTAGTCCCGTAATGAAACGCTAATGTGATTCGAGATATGTATGCCATGAAATTTAACCACATATTTTATGAACCATTACAAATACTTCATAAAATTCATTAACCATAACATAGTATTTCATGAACAAATATATCATAATATTCATGAAACATAATATGATATTTGATGAACATAATATGGTATTTCATGAATCATAACAAATACTTCATTAGATTCATGAACCACAAACATACATCATAATATTAATGGAACATAGTATGAAATTTCATGAACCATAGTAAATACATCATAAGATTCATGAACCATAACATGGTATTTCATAAATCATAATAACGCATCTCATGAATCATAATTGGGCATCTCATGAATCATAACAAATACTTTATAAGATTCATGAACCCTAAGATGACTTGGAGCATAACAACACTCTGAAAGCTTAGTGGGAGCTGCAAGGCTATGGACACTGTCAAGTATGAGGTTAATAAAGTAAAATTCAGTAGTAATCCTAAATCAGTTCCTTCTATCTTGTAGGCTCCTATTGTAGAACTAAAGACGCTTCTAGATAATTTGACGTACATTTTCTTGGGAGAAGTGGAGACTTTACCACTGATCATAAAAAATATTTAGAGGCAAAGCAAGTGTTGAGACTCACACAGTTGTAGAAGGAGCATACGACAGCCATTGGATGGACACTAGCTGACATCAAAGGACTTAGCCTTATAGTTTGCATGCATCAAATCCTTTTAGAGGATGGTGCAAGACCGGTGCGATAACCTCAGCGCAAATTGAGAGGAAGCACCGCCGTCTGTTGGATGTTGGAAGAGCACTACTGATTAAGTCGCATTTACCGAAAAGCTTTTGGGGTGACAGTATTTTGACGGCCACTCACATTATCAACAAATTACCTTCTGTTGTTTTGAAAGGAAAGTCTCCTTGGGAAATTCTCTTTCAGAAACCTGCATCTATCTAGCACTTGAAGGTATTTGGATGTTTGAGCTTCGTCAATACTCTTCATCATCAGCGAGATAAGTTTGATCCAAGATCAGTACCTGGGGTATTTTTAGGATATCAGCAGGTCAGAAGGGTTACAGAATTTATTTGTTGCAAACAAGAGAAATTGTCATCAGCAGGAATGTCAGCTTTAAGGAGCATATTTTTCCATTTCAGTATTTTCAGAATAAAGATATATTTACTGATTCAGGGAACTTGGTTCCATTGGTGCCAAATTCAGTGTCTGACCCTTATTTCTCAGATCTTCAGGAGTTATTTCCTCGTGATAATAATGCTGTGCCAGAAGGAATGGTGTTTTTCAGATTCTGATTTTCAGGATGTTTCCCATGAGCAAGATTTTGGTTTTGACCAGGATCGTTCCTTTGTTAATGATGGTGCTCAGAGTTCACTTCAGGACATTGTTCAGGAAAATCCCTTAACTGGTGAAGCTATACCTGTTGATTCAGAAAATTAGGTTTCTGTCAGACGATCATCACGCACTCATGCTCCACCAAAATGGACAAATGATTATGTCTGCAACAGTACAGTGGGTGCTAAAACTTCCTCTCCTCATCATATTGACAAATGTGGTCAGTTATTCAAATTTTTCTGAGATGCATTAATAGTTTGCATTAAATATTTCTGCTATCCAAGAACCTTCCACATTTCGTCAGGCTAGCAAAGATCCAAAGTGGGTAGAAGCAATGCAGAAGGAGATCGATGCACTTGAATTGAACAAAACCTGGATCATCACTGACTTGCCTAAAGAAAAAACCCTTGTTGATTGTAAATGGGGTGTACAAGATTAAGTTCAATTTGATGTAGTATAGAACGTTATAAAGCTCGGCTGGTAGCACGTGGTTTCACTCAGGTCGAGGGTCTTGATTACCACGACACGTTTGCCCCAGTCGCAAAAATGACTACCGTTTGTTGTTTGTTAGCTGTTGCAGCTGCTAAAGGCTGACCATTGTTCCAGCTTGACGTTAATAATGCCTTCTTACATGGAGTGCTTGATGAGGAGGTGTACATGAGATTACCACCAGACTTTTATCAGTATGCTAAGAGTCAGGGTAAAGTTTGTAGGTTGGTGAAGAGTCTGTATGGATTAAATCAGGCTTCAAGACAGTGGTTTTCTCAATTTAGCAGTGCTTTGATCCAGTTTGGATTTCAGAAGAGTTTAAATGACTACTCTTTGTTTACACTTGCTCGGGGATCTGAGTTTATTGTGTTGTTAGTATATGTTGATGACGTCATTTTCACCGGCACTTCACTGCTCATTATTCAAGAGGTCAAAGAGTTTATTCACAGAAAGTTTCAGATTACAGACTTAGGAAATCTCAAGTTTTTTCTAGGCCTGGAAGTTGCCAGATCACTTGAAGGTATTTTTCTGAACCAACGCAAATATGCCTTGGAGCTGCTTGAAGACACTGGTTTCTTGGAATGTAAACCTGCAAAAACTCCAATGGATCAGAAGCACAAGCTTAGTCTTTCTACATCGCAGGAACTTAAGGATGTGTTGCATTACCGTCGCTTGGTAGGGAAACTCATTTACTTGACGATATCAAGACCAGATTTGGCATACCCTGTCCATATTCTGAGTCAGTTTATGAACAAACCTATTGAGGACCATTTACAAGCTGTTCATCGTGTTCTGCAGTACACAAAAACTGCTCATGCCCAGGGAATTCTTTTCTCTGCAAAATCTGACTTGAAGTTGATGGCCTTTTGTGATGCTGACTGGGCAGCATGTCCCATCACTCGGAGATCGATTTCTAGTTTTTTGTTTTTACTGGGTTCTTCTGTTATTTCCTGGAAGTCTAAGAAACAACATGTAGTTTCTCATTCTTCTGCTGAATCTGAGTACCGATCAATGGATGCCACTTGCTGTGAACTTGTTTGGCTGGTAAGATTGCTGGCTGATCTGGGATTAAATGTCAGTCCTCCTATTGCACCGATATGTGACAATAAAGCAGCTATTCATATCGCGCATAACCCAATGTTTCACAAAAGGACCAAACATGTGGAGCTGGATTGCCATGTGATCCGAGATCATGTTGCTTCTAAGTTCATCATTCCGGCTCATGTGTCCACAAGTGATCAACCTGCAGACATCCGTACCAAGTCCTTGTCGAGAGATCAGCTTATGTATTTATGTTCCAAGGTGGGAGTTTCTAATTTCCTCCACTCCGCAGCTTGAGGGGGGTATTAGGCTGGTGTATTTTTGTTCATATGTTGTGTTGCTTGGACGGAAGAGTGGTGTATGTATTGCAGGTACTTTGTGTTGTTTTATGTAGAGTAAATGTATAGTTAAAACGACACTGTTTAGATAGAAACGACGTCACTTAGAGTATCAGCTCAAATGTACAAATAGTCTGAGTTTCAGACAAAATTGTAATGTAACGAAAATTTCATTTCAAAGCGAGTCTAGGGCACGATCTGTGCCGCGTCTCCGTAGCTCCGACGACTCCAATCTTCAATACATACAATGCAAGAAATCCTTGCGCATAGTAGTCATCTTAAAGCCAGCCACAAAAACACCTTTAGAGTCCCTAATAATGGCAGCCATAACAGATTTATCATCATAAATATAGCATGCAGCATTACAAGTATTCCCGTTGACATTAAGAACCCAGGGCAGCCACCAAACTCTTCGGAGATTTAGGGAAGGTAAATGAATATGCAACGCAGCGCAAACACGATTAGCAAAGGCATCATTACTGCATCTAGCATCTATGTGGCTGGACAAAAAGGATGCCCATTTCACTATAATAAAGAAGGGAGATCCAGAGACCTTTCCCTCGTGAAGGACCACGTTACGACAATTCCAAATTTCCCATAGAACACAGCACATCAGCCCAAAACACAAGCAGTCCATGAAGGAAGAGAAGTCAGCCTCCACACCCCACTCATAAAATAAAACATGCAGCGAAGGAGGCTTTAGTTTGCAAAAAATGTGACACAAAATATCAAAGAAGCTAGAGGCAATGTCACCATGGAGAAACAAATGGTTCATAGACTCAATGCAAGAATGCCGGCAGCAGAGGCATTTACTGACTAAATTGAAACCAATGCGCATCATATTGTCATGTGTAGCTAGACAACACAACAAGATTCTCCAAGCAAGAGTTGATATTTTAGGGGGAAGCCAATTATGCCATAAGATCTCAAACTTTTTAATAATGTCATAAGCCTGAATGAAACTATTAAAGAAAGAGGCCGTGGAGACCATACCTGAGGGGTCACCTTCCCAAACAAGCTGGTCCGGATAGTTATTAGAGAAACCCCCTTCAATGGATGTAAATATTCTGGGGTGCGCATTGTGAAGAAGAATCCTTCTTTTAGCAGGGTCGAGGAGAACCTCCTTAATAGTCATCTTGCTAAATCGCTTTGGGAAAGACATGGAGATGCCCTGGCAAAAAGTATTGATCGTAGTCTAGCCATCACCCAGGTTCCAGTGGCTATTGAGGGATATATGACTGATGAAAGGAGAGATCCTTTTCCAGAGGCTGGAGCCTCGACCACCAGTAGAATATCTGCTTCTAGCATGCTCCGCCCAGAGAGAATTTTCACTGAGGTATTGCCAGGCAAGCTTTCCGTGAAGGGCAGACATAATCTGATGAAGGTTTTGATCCCCAGGCCTCCTGCGTCGTGCTGGGGCTTGCAAACTTGACTCCAACTAACCCAGTGCCTCCTCCGATCATCACCTTTATTACAGAGAAAGCCCCTCAAAAGGCGATTAATAGTAGACAACGTACTTTTGGAACAGGAAGAACACCTAATAGGTGAATGGGGATAGACATTAGAACCGATTTGATCAGAGTGATTCTTCCTGCCATGTTGAGAAACTTTTTTAACCAGTCGTATATACGAAGTCTGACCTTGTCGATCAGATCCTGAAAATAAGACACACGAGGACAGCCTGGAAATAATGGAGCACCCAAATACTGAATAGGGAAGGAGCCCTGTGTGTAACCTGATAGACGGAAGAGGCGAGCTCTCCTGCCCCCTTGAATTTGCTTTGAGAAAAAGAGCTTACATTTTCTTGGATTAAGCCTTTGACCAGAGTTCTCGCAGAATGAATCCACCACCCTTAAGAAATGAGAGAAAGATGCAGTACCGCCGTTGGTGAAGACTAACAGGTCATCTGCAAACAGAATGTGGCTGATTACTTTGGCCTGTCTAGAAGTGTAGTAAGGCATTAACCCCCCTCCAATCCTTACACCAGCCTTGAGCTTTTGAGTCAGAATCTCCATGGCAATAATGAACAGGCTGGGGGATAGAGGATCGCCCTGACGGAGCCCTCTGTTAGATTTGAAGCAGCCAAAAGACTTTCCTCTGATGCGGAGCGAGTACCAGCAGTTGGAGATGTTTCTATACACAAGATCGCACCAACTATCATCTTTCATGCTCCTTATAAGGAAAATCCAAGAAACCCTGTCGAAGGCCTTTGCCATATCTAACTTGATCATCACGTTGCCACCATGGACTTTTTTATCAATGTCAGCAACAAGTTCATGACGAGAGCTATTGCATGGTGAATGGAGTGACCGGAACAAAACCAAATTGTTCCGGACTGATAATCTTATTCAAGAAGAGACACAATCTGTCATTCATGATCTTAGAGATGATTTTGTGCACAAAGTTGCATAAACTAATAGGTCTGGGCTGATCGAAAAGGAAGCATTCCGGATCTTTGGAATGAGAATTAAAGTAGTAGATGAGACCCCTCGAGGCAGAGCTAAGCCTTTAAAATATCCTTGGACAGCCTTAGTTACATCGGAGCCAATTATACTCCAACTGGAGGTGAAGAAAGATTTGGTGAACCCATCCGGTCCAGAGGCACTGTTTTGAGGGAGTTTGGATATAGCCCACATGATTTCTTCTTCATCAGGAGTCTGGTTCAGGAGATCGTTGTCGCCAAAGTATTGGGAGTTGGGAACTGCAGAGAAGCCACCAAGGAGATCTTGAAAGTACTCAACAGCCAGGTTGCCTGTGACATCTCTATCATTCGTGAGTAGGCCAGAAGGAAGAGTGATTTGTACGAGTTCATAGTTCTTCAAATCTTAGAAGCAGCATGGAAGAGGCTGGTGTTTCTATCTCCTTCAAGCAACCAGCCAACATGGGTCTTGGCATCCAAGAAGGCTTGACGATCATCCAAAGCGGCCCTAAGACGGGAGTGCAACCAGGCTAGATTACTTTCTGCTTCCAGAGACCAGTCAGAATGAATAGCCTTTTTCGAGTCCTAATCATTTGACTCAGATCAGAAACTCTTAAATTGATATCTCCGAAGACGTTCCAGTTCCACTTGCGCAAGACAGCTCGCATTCTTTTGAGTTGAGAATGGGATTAGAGTGAGCTTCCTCAGGGCATGTCTGCTGAACAACCTGATGGAAGTCAGGGTGATTGGTCCAGGCCGAGATGAAGCTACAGTGACTCGGAGTTGCAATGGGATTCCTAAAAGTGATGAGCATTGGGCAATGATCTGATTGAACCCGAGGGAGGTGGGTGACTTTGATATCCGAAAACTGAGCTGCAGTTAATCCATTAAAGAGAACCCTATCAAGTCTCATCCAGATACGTCTCCTGCCAGACTGGTTGTTGCTCCATGTAAAGTTATTACCAGTAAACCCAGCATCAAAAAGACCAGCATTAACTATAAAATAGCTGAAATCGTTAGAGGATTTGGTGTCAAATCTGGCACCACCCTTCTTCTCGCTTGCTGAGACAACGTCATTGAAATCTCCCATAACTATCCAAGGACCGAGACTTGTGGCAGCTTCATCTAATAGAGTATACCACAACTCTGTTCTTATAGATGATTTAGTGGAAGCATAAACCACTGAGAAAGCCATAGAGGAGTTTGTGGTCTGTTCCAATATAGAGCAAGTGATATGTTGAGGACTAATATGTTGAGCAGAAATAGACATGTGTCAGCCCAGAACAGCCAAATATGGTGATTGATGGGGCCGCCATGCATATAACCTGAAAAACCTAACTTGCGGGCAACTAGACTAATTTTGTCAGGGTGAGCTTTATGCTCTAAAATAGCACAAAAGGATATATTAAATTTGGAAAGAAGAGACTTTAAATGAAGAGTAGTACCTCGATTAGAAATTTCCCTCGTATTCTAGCATAGGCCATTGATCATTGAGATTTGGGGGGTTTGGCGTTCACCTTGGGTGCTAAGGGTTTGCAATATAAACTTGACGAGGCTGAGGTTGATTTAAGAGTGGATTTCACTGGCTTGGCAGCTAACATTGTCTTTGCTACTTCACGACTCATAGGAGTTAGCACCTGGGGTCCGGGATCATGAGGAGGGTCCTGGGTTACCAAAGCCAAACTGTTTAAATCTGGCAGTCCATCAAAATGTTCTTCGAGGGTCCTTTACCTTCATCAACATTAGTGGGCTGAGTTTTTCAGTATGTGACTTCCTCGAGCAACAGGGATGTCTAAGTTTGGAGAAGTTCCATCTTTTGTATTGTTGTCAAAACACCACCAGTTCCAAGCCAGTGGCCTTTTCAGGGGGTGAGGCCTACAGATTTTTAGAGAGTTCTGGAGTTATTTCGACTTCGGTGGACGGAGCTACTGACAAGCCTTTCCCTTTAGCTTTTTGCTCAACACGCACCCACTCCTCCTCTTTATTGGCTTCTCGAGAAGCCCCTGGAATAGTAACGGAGATGTCTCCACGCCCTTCCATTACTACATTTCTGGTTTCTTGATGAGCATCAGCGGGGGCAGCGGGGGCTGGATACTTAAGTTTTCCTACAAATAGCCAAGTTATGACCATGAACTTTGCACTTGCTACAATAGGAAAATTTGGTTTCTACCACTATGGGCTACCAAATCCAGAGTTCTCAGGCATGTTGATCCATATTGATTCAGGTATAGGCTGAGTAACGTCAAGTTCAACACAAGCACAGGCGAACTTGACTGACACACACGCCTTTGTGCGATCATCAACCCCCACAAAATATCTGAAAGTGGAAACAATGGCTTCAACAAAGGCACTGTCATAGATTAATAAGGGTAATCTTATCCAAACAGTAGTAATGGTTGTTCATTTTTCGGGTTATAATCTGGTCTCCATCTGAACAGGCAAAAGTAGGCATGTTCGACCTTATTCAATGGGGAAGTCAAGGCTGTTCTAACATTAGCCTCTGAGTCCAGGATGATAAGGACATGTCGGCTATCCCGAATTTCACTCAGGGATGCACGCCCTTTGATTTCCCAGTTAGATTGGAAAGCTTTTTGTATCTCGGACAGGCTGGGGCGTCCAATAGTGAACTTGGCGATGATGGAAAATTCAAATCAATTCACACAAGCTCTAATTTCAGAAGAGGAGAAGCTAATTGCCGGCTTCCCATCTTTTGAGCTCATCTGCCTGGATGGAAGGGAGATCGGGGAGAATCGAGGTTTTAGGGTGCGAAGTCGCGACTATGGCCACGAAAGGGCGCGACTCAAGGATAGGATTTAGGGGAGGAATAACACCACTGGGGCTGACGGAGTCTGAAGGCTTTGTTTTGTTATCGGAGGGGGATCCCATAACCCAGGGCTTTGCCGGAACGGCGACGGCCGAATGTGACTTGATCGCTCAGGATCATTTTGCTCTGTCGCCCTAGAAGATAAATCGTTTAATTAGTCCGTAATGAAACGCTAATGTGATTCGAGATATGTATGCCATGAAATTTAACCACATATTTTATGAACCATTACAAATACTTCATAAAATTCATTAACCATAACATAGTATTTCATGAACAAATATATCATAATATTCATGAAACATAATATGATATTTGATGAACATAATATGGTATTTCATGAATCATAACAAATACTTCATTAGATTCATGAACCACAAACATACATCATAATATTAATGGAACATAGTATGAAATTTCATGAACCATAGTAAATACATCATAAGATTCATGAACCATAACATGGTATTTCATAAATCATAATAACACATCTCATGAATCATGAACCACAAACATACATCATAATATTAATGGAACATAGTATGAAATTTCATGAACCATAGTAAATACATCATAAGATTCATGAACCATAACATGGTATTTCATGAATCATAATAACGCATCTCATGAATCATAATTGGGCATCTCATGAATCATAACAAATACTTTATAAGATTCATGAACCCTAAGATGACTTGGAGGAGATTCTTAGTGGGAGCTGCAAGGCTATGGACACTGTCAAGTATGAGGTTAATAAAGTAAAATTCAGTAGTAACCCTAAATCAGTTCCTTCTATCTTGTAGGCTCCTATTGTAGATAATTTGACGTACATTTTCTTGGGAGAAGTGGAGACTTTACCACTGATCATAAAAAATATTTAGAGGCAAAGCAAGAGTTGAGACTCACACAGTTGTTGAAGGAGCATACGACAGCCATTGGATGGACACTAGCTGACATCAAAGGACTTAGCCTTATTGTTTGCATGCATCAAATCCTTTTAGAGGATGGTGCAAGACCGGTGCGATAACCTCAGCGCAAATTGAACTCACAGATGATGGAGGTAGTCCAGAAAGAGATACAGAAATTACTAGATGCAGGTATGATTTATCCTATTTCTTACAATGGATTGGTGACTCCAGTGCATGTAGGACCCAAGAAAACTAATGTGGAGATAAATGATAAAGGTGAGTCAGTGGAAAAGAGAGTGCAGAATGGATGGGTGATCTGCATTGACTATCACAGGTTGAATGCAGCTACACGTAAGGATCACTTTCCTTTACCATTCATTGATCAGATGCTTGGCAAGCTTGTAGGTAAGCTTTATTTTCTCTTTTTGGATGGTTATTCTAATTAAATTCAAATTCCTATTGCAGTAGAGGACCAGGATAAGACTACATTCACATGCCATATAGGTACATTTGCATTTAGACGCATGTCTTTTAGGTTGTGTAATGCTCTGGGTACATTTCAGAGTGTTGTTATGAGCATATTTTCTGACTTTTTAAATGACTGTGTAGAAGTTTTCATGGATGATTATACTGTGTATGGAAATACTTAGGGAATCGTTTTAGGGCATGTTGTATCTAAGGATGGCATTCAGTTTGATAAAGCTAAGATTGATGTTATTCGTGATTTGCCTTATCCTTTTGAGTAGCGTGCTATGAAGTATTTTCTAGGACATGCCGGTTTTTACCGTAGGTTT
Organism: Sedum album; assembly: GCA_006409495.1. Classification (NCBI taxonomy): domain Eukaryota; kingdom Viridiplantae; phylum Streptophyta; class Magnoliopsida; order Saxifragales; family Crassulaceae; genus Sedum; species Sedum album. The sequence continues at coordinate 233,444 of QZGG01000027.1, forward strand.
GTGAAAGATTTCTCAAAGATATCATTGCCAATGTCGAAGCTGCTACAGAAAGATGATGTATTAGATTTTGATGATCAGTGTAACACAACTTTTGATGAACTGAAGATAGCCCTGATTACTGCACCAGTAGTGCAAGCACCAGATTGGAGCCAGTCTTTTGGGATAATGTGTGATGCTAGTAATTATATTGTAGGTGCAGTACTTAGCTAGAGAAAGGATAAGAAACAGTGTTTATATACTTCGTATCCAGTTAGACACAGAGCAGAAAAATTAGTCCACTACTGAAAAAGAACTTTTAGTTGTTGTCTTTGCGTAAGAAAAATTGCGTCCTTATTTACTTGGCTCTGAAGTAATTGTTTTTATGAAAATCTATTTGGCCACCTATATTTTTAAAATTCGGTAGAAGAGGACCGGACATTGAAGGAGCAACAAGACAATATCGATTATATTAATTTACTCCCAATAGCAAAATGAGAAAAATGTGAAGGCAAAGTGCAGACCACTGATGTGACAAAATAGGGTTTTAATTTGGAAATCAGGCCAATGAGGGAAATGTAAGTTGCTACTGTATTTTCAAGATCCAATTGAATTACAATTGCAAAAATCCCAATATGCAGAACTCAAGAATCAGTTGTGTCATCTTTTTTATTCTCAACCAAATATTTTGGCAGGTTTATGTAAACACGAACTAGGTGGCGTTTTAGAGAGACAACATGGAGATATTCAAACAAAAACGATACATGTTTACCGAAGTTTGTGCAGTAGTCAACACTGTTTTACACAAAATCTTCATTAAAGTCGTACTAATGTAGAAGGAATGCTGCAAGACTGTGTGCTATTAATGTGACCATGAATCCAAAGTACCACTGTCACTATCTTTGAGTAAATTATGTTGTCCTTTTAGGCTCCTTTATTAAGTTAGACACTTCATATTGTGTGGGTGACTTTTGTCTTCATAATGATAAATTGGATAATGCCTGGAGGTGAAGCAATGTTGAATTGGTCCGTCTATTATGCACTCAAATTATTGACTTGTTAGAGCGTTGATCAAGTTGAGTGTAGATAAGATATGGTTTGATGTCAAACTCACATGTTGAAGCTTGTTTTGCAGCTTAGGTGTTGTGTATTCATCGAACTTTCCCATGAATGGAAGGTTATGTGTTCTAGCATGGTTGAACTAAGTCAAGCTGCGTCTTCTGCAGGTAATTTTGTACGTCAAGAAAGTTTATAAGAGAAGGAAGCTAAATTAGTCCAAAGACTGAAGGACCAGTTGCACCATATATTAACGCCAGAGAAGAGGAACAAGTTGCTAACGAAGCTTTCGTTGAAGAGAATGATAATGAAATCTAACCAATCAAGGAATTCAAAGTCTAAGACAACACTGATGTATAACTGTCATACTAACTTCCATTCGTCTCTATGTACTTGTTGCCTGTACTGTACATTAGCTGTTATTTTTGAATATTCTTTGGTTCGGATGCTTTCAAGTACTCTCTCAATCTATTATTTTTCGATAACAGAGTGTAGTTCCTCTGCAACTCCAGTTCATTTGTGCAATTTAGGATTTCAACTGTTTGCACTTTTGATTTAGCTTGTTTGCACATTTTGATCCGCATACATTTTAACTTTTTCACTAAAAATAAAAAATTCAAAAAGGTAAATTGTGGATCGTAGGATCAAACCGATCCAACTATCCGATCGTAGGATATCTAATGGGTCGCAGATGATCTGATCTCTTCCATAATATGTTCAAGGGGCTCATCAAAGGAAGTATTGTTTCATATATCTGTAAATACTGCTTCAAATTAACGAAGTTGAAGGTTGGAAACTTGAAGGACTTGTCTCGGAAAGTTGCGATTGGTGATCCAATATCATCAGGTTTAAGTGACTTTGTGTAATAGTTAGTAACACTATTGCAATTGTACGAATATCTATAAGCATGTGTACAGTCTTTAGACGAATTTTCGTTGTGTTTGATTTGTAAGGTACAAATACCTGCCAACTTGATTTAGGTTCCTAATATTTCCTATACCTTGTGTGTGACTACTAATCACGATCGTACATGTTATTTTGAACATTCATTGGTTCCGATGTTTTTACGCACTATCTGATTCTATTTATTTTTCAGAAACATGTTCAAGGGGCTCATCAAAGAAAGTACTGCTTCATTATACCGACCTAATATCTACCCAACCCATCTAGAGAAAAATTTAGGACCATCTTGCTAAATGGTCATCATTAAATGTGTTGTAGTTTTCAATCTCTCCCAAATGGACCACTCTATTCTAGCATCGTGAATGAAGCTGACATTATACACAGCTGAAGCCTGATCAACAAATTCCTTGTGTATGCATTGAGCTTTCACATTCAATAGTCCATGTGACTTGATAAAATTGGACCAAACCTTTCAATTTTGATTATAGATGTGGATCTTGTGGACCTTAAATCAATCTTAGATGACATTAGGAATGTTGTAGTTGTCTTATCATTTTCATACTTTAAATAACTATCAACTATGATTCACATTTCATCATCTTATATCAGGCTTCGGTTCCTTTACGACTCCAATGCATATGTGCATTTTGAATTTCTGCGATTTGCACTTTTATACTAACTATATGCACCTTTCATTTGCATTTATGCATTTCGCTACACGACAAATTATTTGCACAAAACGACAAAAACTATAAAAGTGCAAATTATGGACCGTTGAATCAAATTGATCCAACGATCAAACAGGTGGGTCGCAGAGTTCGTAGAGTTAGTGGAGGTCGTAAATGAGCCGAATCCTATCATATCATATCCTATCATCTTCTCCCACGACATTACCTTAAAGAGGTAGTAGCCCTTTTGAAAATTCTTTCGAGGTTAGGGAATAAATGAGACCCTTGAAAAGGAGTATCAAAATTCGATTCATATGATAATTTACGCGTTTCCGCAATGCTCCTAGCGTGTAGATATGTAAGGAAAAGGAAGTTTACTCGCTATCATAATAAGGAAAGAACTACGTTACATCCCAACTTTGTTCGATTTAGTAATGATATATACTAAAGGTATTATGCACATGCCATTGTGTGCACACTTTGCATCTTCTACATATTTAACAAAGCAGTCAACTTTTAATCACAATTGCTAGACTAAAATAGGAGCATAAAACTGCACAAAAGTGTGATTTGTTAAGAAAAAGTGAGAAGGGGCATCTGGGGATGGCTTTTGTGAAAAGCTATGCCACTGAAATTACAGCTAAATGAAATGCATTGTTGAGTAATCATTTGTAACAAAGGTGCATACTTTGGTATATAGAATCTACCAAGTGGATTGTGAGATGAGCAAAAGCTACTTTTTATTCAAACTTCATTTGTTCAATCTTTTGGACTAGTGCTCATTAATGATCAAGGTAGGTCAATTTGAGCCAAACCCTAAATATGAGCTCAACATCATCCTTAAATCCTATGAAAATGTGTTTTAATACTATCAGTATTTATAGTGTTCCAATCAAGATGATTATCATGTCAGCCTATTTTGGAAATCATGCGTTCATTACATCGTTATCTATAAGTCCTAAATAAAGATACAGAAAGTTGTATTGTCACTAGATCACTTACGTGATTTATGTGCAAAATTATATGTTTAGTCTTTCAGGGATATGGACGCGTTAATCATGTTTTTGACTTTGATCCATGTAAAGATTTGTCGTATAAAGTGATATATAATTATACAATATACATTATTATCCACCATTAAATATTATAGATCAACGGTTTAGATTTGTGGTGAAAAATTGATTAGTTGACAATTTGGGATTAAATATATTCAAATTAATTCAACAGGGGTAGTTTAGGAACATCAAAATTTTAGGCTTTATTTTGACTATTCAAATTTCAAACATAAAACTTAGAATAGAGAACATACGATTCAAGGCATATCCGTATGGTTCAAAAAATATAAAGGTATGGTTTAAAAATATAAAGGTATGATTCAAGTTCAAGGTATATCTGTATGGTTCACAAAATGTAAAGGTATTGTTCATGAACCATGTAAAATATGTACGGTTCAAAAAATATAAAGGTGTGGTTCATGAATCATTTTAAGAATCTGGCGAACCAAAAAATCTAAAGGTATGGTTCATGAACCATATGCTAATAAATTGTCAATATCTGTATGATTCATCAATTTGCTAACTATGGTTCTAGAACCACCATATAAAAGTACTTGAACTATATCAACGAGAAGATTCAAAATAGGATCGAATCGGATTTTACTTTTTGACGCACGGTACTGTTGTAATCAGTTGGCAGATTTTAAGGAAATATTATGGTAATAAGATTTTGAATATAATTATTTAGCGTCACTTTACATATTTGCCCTTTTGTTTATTTTGGTAACAATTTGAATGTGTATCTTAAATCGTCCGATTAATATCAATCGAAGATTAGTATGATTTTATATTTTTTATGAAAACTGTCACTTTATACCTGATCCCTTCCCAAGATCCTATTATTACTTATGGGATTAAGATTCAAACATTTGTGAGACGTAGACCATGATCTCTATCATGGATTTCTGATCTTCCACCGCATGAGATTAAAAGTAAAAACCTCAAATCCAACTGCCCAGTGTTTTTCACAAATCCGTCCACCAATTTTAATAAAAACTAACTTTAATCCAACCGCCTCTTATTTTTCGTAAATCCACCCGCTGGAGATCGCATGGGCCATATGATATGTGGGGTTGTAGATGAACCATTTTGTAATTATAGATGCTTGCTTGTTGATCGTATGATATACTTTTGGTTGTGTGCTCGATCACATAATAATCTTCCGTATTGCTAACAAAGACATAAGGAATCTCTACTCAAGGTTAATATATTATAGAGGGCTCATTCGATAACAGTTACTATATAATTGAGAAATTAACCAAAAATGTTGTCGTGTGATCAATTGTGAAGCAAAGGTTAGGATTATATAAGATTTATAATTATCTTAAGATAGAAGGGCAAACTTTGAACTATTGATTTGATTGATTTAATAATTATTTTTTATTTAAATCAATGATTTGAAGATTTTTTCACTTTAATGTTATATACTGGATTATTATAAAGCAACGGATGAAATCATATTTGACGATTTTATAAATATTTGATTGTCCTCTTATATCTTCCCCTTTAAAACATTTTTCTGTCAGAACAACTTATAAAATTATTAACTAAATACTCAAAAAAGCAAAAGAAATCCTAAATGCATTGAGCATCAGTGCATATCGAGACCCATTTGAATGAAAATGCATTTTCAACCGGAACAACCAAAGAATATTTTGGTCAGTTTTGATAATCTACTATAACTCTCAAATATAAAAATCTTTCAAACTAAAACGGAAGGACCTTTTTATCATTTTAAAGGAAATTGCCTAATATACTGGTCGTTACCAATGATCTTAATGACCAGTTTCCCTACACTTACCCTTGATATATTGAGGTATTTTAATAAATTCATTGAAATTATCAAAATACCCCGACACTTGTCATATCCTCATATGTAATCGAAAACAGATAGCATAATCCGGACTCAATAAACACCGGTTACTGATACACCAAACATCAATCAATTTTAATACTCTCACCGTCTCATATTATAGTAAACTTGTCCTTTTTGGATATCTCAAAATATACTTTATATTTTTCGTAAATGAACTTTTCATTTTCCTTTTAACTCTCTCATTAACATCATTTTCATCATTTTTACCGTACTTTTCTAAATTTTTTTATCATTTATTTTCAGACATTAATTTTTCTAATATTTTCTTAAATCTTGGAGCCTAACACCAAATGATCACTATAATTGGGAAGTATTACATATTAAATTGTGAAACTTTGTAACAAATGACCGCCCAATAATGAAATAAATGAACAGCAGTATAAAGGAAAGACTAAAGAAAGGAAACTGCAAAAAGAACTCAAAGGCAATCAATAGAGAGAGAGCATGGAGCATCATCATCAGCACTGACAAGCAGAAAAAAAAAGCAGAAGCATACGAAGCAACAGCAGCTTTTTTTGCAACGAAACTATCTTTGATAGAAACCCATCCACCCATTTCCATTTCCATTTTTCTTCCCTCCAATTTTCGTCAGTCACTATCCGCAGATCTATCAGATTTTCCCGGCAAATATCCCACCCGATTTGAGTCCAATCCCATAAACAAAATCTGAACCTTCCTTTTCCACCCACCCAAAGATTGGTTATTGACACGAATCACGCATTCAAGTTTTGATTTTTGTGCATGCAAAAATCTGTTTTAAGCTCTCAGTTGTCTAGAACGTCAAGGATTGAAATGGGCAAAGGTTGGAATTCAGCAATGTATTGGAGGCACTTGCTCGTGCTTTCTCTGGCCATTAACGTGGCTTTAGTTGCTAAAGTTTTGATCTTTCATGGTTCTAAGAACGATAGCTTCTGTATTGTGGAAGCTGCAACTGATGCTGCTCCTGGGATTGGAGTCGGAAGTACCAGTAAAAGGGTTGCTCAAAAAGGTCCTGGCTTTGTGGCTCCTGGTGTTGGAGACCCTGGAAGAGTTGTCAATCTTGATCAGTAAGTGTTGTTTTTTAATTGTTTTTTTAATCTTTATTTGATAAACTGCTGAATGATGAGAAACTTAGTCTTGATTTGGATCCAACTTGAACTCTTTTTTTGAAGAATGAACGTTTATGGGTCCTACTGAAACTTTGAATATGTGTTTCTTGTCTGATTGTGGCTCTTGTATATGTGCTGTTTGGAGTGTAAAAGGTGTATTGAGATTCTAAGGATGGAGACAGTTCATTGTGATTTGATTCTTACTTGGGTTTTCATCAAGCAAGCTTTGGTGGGTGTATTGGGAGGTGTGTTTGTGGGGATAGGTTTTGTTTTGGAAATCAATCTCTTGTGCTTCTTGGGTCTTGGCTTTGCTTCCACTCCCAATGTTGAGCATTTTTGCTTTAACCCACTGCTAACATGCACCTAGGGACCTGGTCCATCCTGCTGACTCTACTTTCTGATCAACTTGGTTGGGGATACCTAATTGTTTATTACTTTCATGTGCTTATTCATGTCTTCATAATGGCACTAAGTTACACCTTTGAGCTTTTGGAGTGGGATGTTAGGCACACCAGATTGGATGTTTGCGTTCACTTGTATAAACTGTATCCATTTGTTGGTTTGGTCTGCACTAGTTTGTTTGTATTCGTTTGACTCTGTGCATCTTTAATCTAAATACTGAAGAAATTAGGATTAGAAAAGCTGAGTGGGTTAGGAAATCAAGTTTCGAATGATCTTCATCCATTACCATTAGTGGATAAACTAGTGCACACCATATTCAAAGCCTAAATACATATTCCATGGCTATTGATTGTGTACACATGTGGTAGTTCATGTATTCTAAACATAATTCCTCTTCTTTTTTACTGCTTAGTCTATTGACTAGAGCTATTGAGTCATTTACTATGATTTATGACATTATATAGAAATATCGCATAAGGGAAAGTTAAATAACGAAAACTAGTTAATATGTTCACTATTTATTCATGTGTTTATTGTCTTCCACTTGAGCATTTCAAATAGCAAGCATTAAATTAACTTGCGATTGAATTGGTATTTGTGTAGTTGTCCTATATTTACCAGCCTCCAAGTACGTTAATCTCCATGCTCTATTATTGGGTTCTTGTGTATTTTAGCAATTGAATGTTTCCTATAAATTGTTTGTACTTTAAATAATCTGCCTCCTTAAATAAAAGATATTGAACGCATTTATGATTCTTCGTAAATCATTATTTGTGATTAAACGGCTAGCATATTGAGGATCAACTACTTTAATAATGAAGCTCTTGAATTTTCCTAACATGTCTACTGTCTAGTACTTCATGGAGCTTAGATTCTGCAATTGGACTTTTTGCATGTTGTTAGGTCCTCTGCTGCTTTTCAGATTTGATATGATGCAGCATGTGGAGTGAAGAGTGACCGATATATTTTTCTCTACTCTTGTACTTCTCGGTCCCATTAGTCACCGGCCCGCCTCACATGGTCGTTAATATGATACCTTCTGAATAGGAAACCAGAACAAGCACCGCCCGTTAAGTTAATTGGTTCTTGTCTTTTCAATTATTTTTCACTTCTTGACTTCGTTCTCTTAGAGTGGCATCCTGTTTCAGATCCTGCATAAATCCTGAAAATAGTTTTTCTTAGTAATATATTGAAGCTCGTAGACTTTTGCATAATGTACTTCTTCTTTGATTTTGATTCATCAAATGAAGTTACTAAGCATGTGCTTGCTGCTCATCTGTTTCCATTAATGTTCTCCAGGTGACAACAATTTTATAATGTCTGGCAGTTTGAGTACATAGCTTACATATGCTGACACATTTTGTCTGGTCAACTGCAGTGGTGATCCGACAATGTATGAACAGTTTTGGAAGCACATGGACAAAGAGACCACAATTGTGATTCCGGGATGGCAGTCCATTAGCTACTTTTCTGATCCCACTAACCCATGCTGGTTTCTGGAGCCTGAATTTGCTAAACAAGTTGTCAGAATACACCAAGTGGTAGGAAATGCAGTCACAGATAATCGGTATATTGTGGTCGGAACTGGCTCCACACAGCTCTACCAAGCGGCTCTATACGCCTTGGTTCCCTCTGGTGATCCAAATCCAATGGATGTCGTATCTGTTGCGCCTTTTTACTCAGTGAGTTCATTTTTATGTTTAAATTTCTTTTGCTAGCTCTAATTTGTCACATCATAGATTTTATCTTGCATCTCATATTTGACATATTCACCTTTTCTAATAGTCAACTCTGATATCAAATTGAAATGGAACCTTAGCATAATATTCTGAGAACGTGTCTGGTTTAGAAATCGGGTATTTAATATTCTTGCTTATTTACCCGAAAAAGATGCAGATGTTTTGTTCCGGCAGCTGCAATAGTTTTATAATTAAATCATTGAAAGCTACATTACTGAATTCCTCCTTTTGTTGTGCTCAAGTCAATCATTCAAGTGTTGTAGTCCAATAAACAAATTACATCTCTCTGTACTTATTAAGTTATTGTTTCCAGTCATACCCACTGATGACAGACTTCTTGAAATCGGGACTGTACAAATGGGCTGGTGATGCAAACTCATATGACAAAGATGGGCCCTTTATTGAGCTTGTGACGTCCCCAAACAATCCTGACGGTGTTCCAAGGACATCAGTTGTGAATAGTACCCATGGGATACTGATGCACGACTTTGCGTACTACTGGCCTCAGTATACTCCCATCACCTCAGCTGCTGACCATGATCTCATGTTGTTCACTGTCTCCAAAAGTACAGGTCACGCTGGCATTCGTATCGGGTAAGCATATAATATCGGATAAAGTTCATTTAGATTCATTTTTTTATGTCGAAGGCATTCCTGATGTTTAACGTCTATTACAGTTGGGCACTAGTCAAGGATAAGGAAGTTGCAAAGAAAATGACAAAGTTCATTGAGCTCAACACAATTGGAGTCTCGAAAGACTCACAGCTTCGAGCTGCGAAGATCCTGAAGGCTACATCTGATAGCTGCGAACACACCTCAAGCCCGAGGGTTAAGAACTTCTTTGAGTTTGGTTTCAATCAAATGACGGAGAGATGGAAAAAGCTACATGCTGCTGTTAGGAAAAGTGGACTTTTCAGCCTCCCTGATTTTGTTCCCGAGTTGTGCACATATAACAAACAGACCTTCAAGCCGCAGCCTGGTAACCAACCTGCCACATGCAAACTTAAGTTGGCCAAGCTTGAATTAAGACTTTTTTCAATATTGATGGATTTCTGTTTATCGTGCAGCTTTTGCGTGGCTGAAGTGTGAGGGAGACATAGAAGACTGTGAAATGTTCTTGAAGAAGCATAAGATACTTACCAGGAGTGGTAAGCATTTCGGGGCTAGTCCCAAGTTTGTTAGAGTGAGCATGCTGGATCGAGATCCGAATTTTAATCTTTTCATCGAGAGGCTGTCTGCTATGTCGCTTATGCAGAAGTGAAAGTCTAATGTTAGTGTTAGTACAAGTTGATATGGAAGGAGAGGCTGACTGTGGTAATATGTATACAAACTGAAACTAGTTGTATAACACAGTTCTAGAAAGTTTATGTGTTATCTGAAGGGAAAGTGATTGATGTATTTTGGCAAGGCTGGTCAAACTAATGAAGTCTGCAATTCTCTTCTTTACCGTGTCTAAGAATTTGCCAACACTACTGTCGAGGGCTCGAGGCTACTAAAATAAAAAGTTATATTCTCAATCCTGACTAATAAGTGAAAATTGTTAAAAAATGTGCACCTAACTTAGAGCATCACAGCATGTATAGGGCTGCACATCCAGTCCAGTTCGCCAGTACCGGACCGGGTTAAGGTAGTTCGGGTCGACCCGATGACCCGGATTTTTTCTTAGTGTTGGATCGAGGACCGTACCCGGAATATATGGTTTGCATCAATTTCGGTCTGGAGCCGGGTTGGACCGGAAACCCTGTTAAACTTATGAATCAAATACAAAATAAACAACTCTACTATCGAAAAATGTACTATGAAAGTTTGTTCTTAAATGAATGTGTTTTTCATATTTGAAAATTGAAGATTATAACATGTACCTTCACCGGATTAAGCTTGACATACTAAATATTCAAACAAAAACACAACTTTATGAGACAAAATATTATATGAAGGGAAGGGATCAGATATAAATTGGTAGTTTTCGTATAAAATATAAAATCATCCCAACCTTTGATTGATTTCAATCGGACGGTTTTAATACGCATTCAAATACTTACCAAATAACATCAAAAGGGCAAATCCGTAAAGTTCCATAAAACAATTATATTTAAGATAAGTTTAACATATTATATCCTTAAAATCTCAAACTAATTATATCAGTTACTTTCTTTCCAAATCAATTTTAATCCCATTCTATTTTGAATTTATCAAGGTCCAATAAAATGTGATGTATGGTTCATCGAACATGTTTTTCAGTTCAAACGCTTCATTGCAAATATGATTCGTAATGTGCATGGTCCAAAAATATAAAAATTGTGGTTCTAGAACCATATTATTCAAATTTTTGGATCATATCAGAATTGAACCATATTATTCATTATTATATGTTTAGGGTAAAGAAATTTGATAAATGGTCCATAATTATTTACCTTTACTAAACTACCTATAAAACCACCCATACATATATCAAGTAAGTTATATAATGATTACAATCCAACTTGATTTGGTTCAAAATATCAAATTATATGGTTCAAGGACCATATATAATAGTTTTTGCACCATACATATATCGAGTAAGCTATACACTGAGTAGCATCCAACTTGATATGGTTCAAAATTTCAAACTATATAGTTCAAGAACCATATATTACACATTTTTGGACAATACATATATCGAGTAAGCTATACACTAATTAGCATCTAACTTGATATGGTTCAAAATATCGAACTATATGGTTCTTGAAGCATATAATACAGTTTTTGGACCATACATAAATTAACATAAATTAACAGAAATCAGATCTGACCACAAACACACAAAAACATCAATAAATCGCAACAACAAAAACAAAAATGTCAAAAACCCTAGCAAATCGTAACAAGTCCATGGGAGACATGTCAGTGGCGGTTGAGTGGTCGGCGTTGGTCAGTTATCGGGCGATTTTTAAATCAACGGAGAAAAACAACAACGGCGACGCGAGAAGACGATAGTGGGACACAGAAAGCGAGAGCGGCGCTGCGGGTGTGTCGAAGGTAGCTTCTTCGTCCGATGTGTCGCAGGTTTTTCAAGATTTGTTCAAGACGACCTAATTTGGGAGTGAATTATGGGATTCGACAAACAAACCATATCTTTCTATTCCCAAATTACCCTTCAAATATAATTATGAATTATTTTAATTCCATATTTGGTAACTTTTTAATTTAATTTAGTTTAAATCTGTCCGTCAATCTATTTATTTTAACCGATAGCATTAGTGTATATTTTATACACTTAAGGGACTTTATACCATATCCCTTCCCTTATATGAAAGTTTAAAAACAAAGTCTCAAATAATCTAGGAGTCTCAACTACAACATATCAATCATCTCCATTCTTCATCAATCATTTCCATTCAACTTCTTTTCAAGCATAAAATGTGTCTTCATCTCTTCATCTAAAAATAACAAGTCAATAAACACATTAAAATAACAACTCACAAATGGAGATAAAACATTAAAAAGATATTGTTTTACTTTCATTACCGTCATCATCGTCTATATTTGAATTATCATCTTTCTTTGTTTTAGTTCATAAGCGCAACCAATCTTGAGTACAAATAAGTGTTTGTTCCATCTTGTCACAGTAAAGCAATTGTAATCAGTAATGCAAATGATAATAAACACATACATATATAAAGGAATAAGAAATGCATACTTACTTTTAGGCTTCAGACAACTACTATAAGATGTAAGGTGGCATCCACCTGTACAAAATGTAGATTCAGAATGAAATGTAGCGATAGAAATTGCTAATATATCACGAGCCATACGTGAAAGGATCGGAAATCTAGGCCCATTAAGTCTCCACCACTTCAAGACGTCAATATCTTTTGCTTCATGTCTTTCACATAAATACAAATCAAACTCTGATCTACTCGAGATATCATCTACATTCGAATTTCCCCTTGTCATATTTTCATCAAATTCTTGCATCCAATTTGAACTTTCAATTTCACCCTCAACCACTAAATTAGAAAGTGACACATCCCCTGATTCTCCGGGATCACATAACCACTCAAATATCGCCTAAGCAATTCAAATGCATCATTTTTAACTTTTGTAACTATGAAATCCAAACCATATTGGCCATACATCATTTGAAGAGAAACACTCACTCCACGCATTTTATAATAAGGATGAAGAATTGTGGAAACAAACATCAACAAGTTAAGCTTATCAAACTTACCCCAATATTCGTCACACTTTGTCTTCATATCACCGGCCATTTTTTGTAGTGTCGAATCTCCATTTGAAGCCAAGCTGTAAAGAACACTCACAATTTTTGAGACATACAAAATCATGTAGTTACTTGTGACATATGAAGAACTTGAAATACGACTTGTGATATCGTAAAACTCCTTCAAGTAATAGGCGAGCACATCAATCTTACTACAATCCGAGTAGCTCAAAGTACCCAAGTAGAATCTTCTAATCGAAGAATTTCCATTCGAGTGAAGACAACTCTATAAGGTTGGGCACTACTCAACATCTCGTAAGTGGAGTTCCATCTAGTACATACAACGAGCTTCAAAGATTTGTCACAATTCACCTTACATTTTTTTGCTAGTTGATCGAAAGTATTTAACCTAAAAAATGAGAATATGTTAATATATGAAAATAATTCATTAAAATATAAAATATAAAAATATAATTACCTAGCAAGTGATCCTTTGATATATTTAATCATATCTCGAGGTTTATTATCCTGCTCACCGCACTGCTTGATCCCATCTTGCACAATCAAATTGAGGATATGTACTATGCATCTCATATGCATGTATTTGCCCTCGGTAATACAACCCTTAACTTTTGCCATCTCAGTCATATAAGCACAAACAACATCATTTGTAGAAGCATTATCAACAGTCAAAGTTAAAAGTTTTTTGTCCAAATTCCAATAGCTCAGACAATCCTCGAGAGCCCTACTCATGTCCTGTCCTTTGTGACTAGTAATTTGCAAAAATTAATAACCTTTTTTTTGCAAATTCCATTCGTTGTTAATAAAATATGCAGTAACACACATATATTGGCCATATTCAAAGAAGTCCAAGTATATATAGTAACACACACTCACTGTCAAGAATTATCTAGAAGCTCTTTCATCTTTGCTCTTTCTTTGATATACAAGGCAAAACAATCACGTTGGATAATAATACAAGATGACATCTTAAATTGAGGACAAGCCGTAAGGAAAGCACTTTTTAAACCCATGCTTTCTTTGATGATTTTGCTCGTGAGAGTTTTTCGAATGTAGATTTTTCGATGGCTTAAAAAATTAACGATAGTGTCTTTTTTATCTCTCTTGCGTATCGCTCTTGAGTACATCAACTATAATTCAATTTGGGGAATCCTGACAATAAAAGAATAAGGGTAAATTCCAGAAAACCACCCGTATAATAGGCATAATTACAGAAAACCACCCCTCCAAAATGTATTTACAAAAAACCACCTTTATAAATAGCTCCGTTAGCATTTCACCACCTTATTACTATTCTGTTACATGAATCGTTAAACGCGTGATTACACGCGCTTTTTTAAATATTTTTATTCTGACAAATTTTCAAAAACCACCTATATAAAACGAATAATTATAAAAAACCACCTCTACAACACAAAATATTTAAAAAAAGTAAACATATTATAATAAATTTAAATAAATTTTATTTTTTAAAAATAAATTTAATTAAATTTCAGTATATTTAATTAAAGTTCGTAGTATTTAATTCAAGAATCATTTATGTATGTTTAATAAGAAACAATTTATAAAAAATTGGAACATAAGTTGTTTATTGGGTGTTATAAATGTCGCATGACTAAATATAAGATCTATTCAAACATGTAATCGCTATCAAGAAAAAACATGTAATCCCTATCAAAACACGTGTAATCATATATTAATTATTTTAATATTATATACTCTATTGACTTTTAATTTTAAATATTATACTTAGAGAAAAAATCTTCTTTATAATTTTACAATATATTACATTATTTCATGAAATATATTACATTATTGCAATATATTACAATTTATTTTAGATTGATCTTGAAATATTTTGATTCACAAAATAACAAATTACATTTCATGAAATATATTACACTATTTCATGAATTAATGATATGAAATATTATTTCAGGATATAACAAATTTAAAGTGCATTAACCATAATACACTATTTCATGGATCAAAATATTTATATTATATAATTTATGAAATAATACACTAATTCGATGAAACTTAATATAATTTCACAAACCATATGATTTGAATATTTTGATTTAAGAAATAATGCATTAATTACATCATTTCATGAATTAATGATGAATATTTTTTCAAAAATTAAATATATTCCCATAAAATTAAGGGATGACTAACAAATTTTTAAGTGTATTATTATTTAATAAATATCATTAAAAGAATACAATTCAATATTCTTTATTTAATATATGTGAAAATTTATATTATTTAAATATTTATATAGGTGGTTTTCTGTAAGTATGAGTGTTATAGAGGTGGTTTTCAAAAATTTACACTAAATAATTAAAAATGACGCGCTTTATCGGCGCGTGTATATCAACAACAAACGGTAACGACAAGAGGTGGTGAAATGCTAACTGAGCTATTTATAAAAGTGGTTTTTTGTAAATACATTTTGGAGGGGTGGTTTTATGTAATTATGCCTATTATACGGGTGGTTTTCTGAAATTTACCCAAAGAATAAATTTCAACATTTTTGTGGGAACGGCTAGAAAAGATGAGGGAACTAAAAGACAGTTCACTATTTCCAGATGATTCACATTAAGATCTTTCGTTCATAAGCATTATAAACCTCAATAATTCGAGAAGCTAAATGAAGCTAGTAGGTAAAGTGGCCTCATAATAAGCTGAATCACGCCTCATCAAAAGTTAATAGCCAAGAATGAAACTTGTCACAGTTCATTATAGCTGCTGAGGCATAACAGCAAAATAAAGCCACAAAGAATGAAGTAGAGATAAACAAACACTGATTTCTATTACCCAATCAAACAATAAATAATATGTATAGAAAAATCTTCTGAAGACCGTATGAGCATACACTAAGAAGTATAAGGCACCCACATATCAACATAGTGTCTCAACGATCGGGGCAATGCCTTCTTCCACACTGAGTGCTCAGGCAATGGACCGGTTACAGCAACTGAGCTATCATCCTTTCTATTCCCCAAATTCAAAACATGAACTTCATCACCAAAACAACACGCAAAGCCCTTAAAGTCTCCTCCATCACCACCTTCCCATCTCTCCACTTCCCTTCGGCTTCAAACAAACTCCCTCCAACATTCACCATAATCCTCCCACCGTCCCTCAACCCACATTTCAGCCTCTCCCACACATTCGGATCCTGCCAGCTCCGCACTAACTTCCTTTCGCAAACAAGTCAACCAAAATCCTGCAACCCATCTTTCAAATTGGCCTTAAACGCATCTCCAACATACACAAAAGCCTATCCTTATGCTCCGTTTCAATCTTTCCAAGCTCAAATACTCTCTACCTACTGAAATCACAGAAGGGTCAATCTCCCAACCGTGAACAACCAAACCTGGATACAATTCCAGCAGCAGCTTAGCTGATGATCCAGCACCAAAACCCTAAAATCCCCAACGGCCCTGGTGGAAGAATAGGCGGCAGAGTTTGCAAAAACATCGAAATATGTGTCTGTAAGCAATTTGAACATAAATTTATGCTGTGGATGTTACCAGGTCCGTCTAAAAGAAGGAGCCTTGAGCCGGCGAAAGGGGTGGTCTGCCTTCTAGAAACTTCTAGAACGCGGATGAAATTATACCGTGATTGAATTTCGCCAAGATTTTAACGTCTTCGATCGGTATTCCGTCTTCCTGAGTTCGAGCTTCCACAATTTGCTTTTTGGTATTTGGCAGTCGAGGAGTGGCAAAGTTGAAGCTTTGTCGGGTTCGGCGCGGCAAGGTGAGATTTTGAGGAGAGGGGCATCGGGAAAGTATGAGATTTGAACTGGGTCGGCGGGGAATGATGCGGTTTGTGGAAGGGAGAGGGTCAATACATTCATGGTGTTGAAGGAGTTGCTGGCTGCTGTTGCAGCGGATAACAAACAAGACTGCAGTGCACAAAGTTTGACACCAAGGAGTTGGGTTGTAAGCCTAAACATTGGGCCGTTTTGTAGCCCAAGATATCAGTCGATTGGAGCGATTTGAAAACGTGCTATTTCTTGAATTAATACTGCATCTATTACAATTTTAAACTTTTCAAATTTCAGAAGCAAAGTAATCAAACAAAGCGCCGTTCCAGTGATTATGTTTCAGATTGGGATGATCTCCTTACTAATGAAGACATTCAATCCATCGACACACTAGTCACCTCCGCAAACTCTAACTCTTTTAGATTAAACAAGCGTCATTCTGTTGATTCTGATTTCGTCATTGATTTCTCCTACAATATTTCTCCAAGTGAATAGTTCACAGCTTTTCGTCTAATGGTTAATGAACCATACTCTATTAATTTTTGAACCATATATCGAAAAAGCAAAAAACTCATTTTTAAGGCACTAAAATAAATGATTCATGAACCAAGCTTCACTTTTTTGAATCATACTTCTTTACATGCGAGTTGAGTATTTTGAAAAAAATAAAATCATTAAGGGATAGATTTGAATAAATGGATGTCATTAATATTGAATTATTTGAATTTGAATCATTATTGTATGGTTATCATGTTTTAAGGGGTTTGTTTGGATGCATATATTTTATAAAATATTTAATATCTAAAAGTTTACGAATTTACCATTTCTTCAATTAAAAATAAAATTTAAAATGTTAATTTAAAATCGTTCGATTAAATTTGATGAATGACATGTTTGTTTTTATTTATCCATCCTCGGTCAAAATAGTAATTTTGTTTGCCCGATATAATATTCGAACTGAGAGCATCTCCCATGGAAACCCTTAATGATGAATCCGTGAGTCCTAACGTCAACTACATGTCTTTGAGTTTCTGCTGGTGAGAGAGTGACACATAAAAAAATGTTAGTGTTTAGTTCGATTGGTTTAGAAAGTGTAGTTGGACTTTGTGGGTGTGGTGAGAGTATATTAGTCATTTAGTTAGTAAATCAAATGTACTTCATCTTTCTTATTTCAAATCATTCTATCTTCTTTCTCTTACTCACATTCTCTCATTTTTAAAACTCATACTCTCATTTTTAAAGCCCACTCTCTCTAATCTCTCACTTCTACCAATTATTCTCATTTCTCTCATATTATACTCATCACATCAAATAAGAGAAATCCATTTTGCATTCGAATAAGATACTTCGATCGATTGTCAAATTAAGAGAGAAAAATATGAAATGTTTACTTTAAAAATCTAAAGGCAGCACTTTGTGTTTGCATTTGGTATTTGCATTTTGTGTTTGCATTTTATGTTTGCATTTTGTGTTTGAAGAGCGTGTGTTTTCATTTCGTCTTTACATTTTATGTTTTGCCTGTGTTTTACGTAATTTGCACAACCACGGAGGCTGCTTGGACTTCGCTATGTTGCGCTCATGGTCGCTGATTATCTTGTTGGGATAAATGCTCCACACAATATGAATTTTCTCTTTTTATTTTCTGTTTGCATTTTATGTCACCTGCATTCTTTCCCACGCCTATATTGACCGACAACCCATCTCTCGTATGGTATCTTACAAACTCAGAAATCGGTTGAGAAATATTTCCTTCAAAATTCATTGATGGTGTTTAAATGAATAGGAATTTGAAGTGGTTGTTGGATCGGAGTTTGAAGGTGATGATAAAATGGGTCGGGATTTGAAGTAGAATGGGTCGGAGATTGAAGCTGATAAGAAAATGGCTTGGGAATTGCAGTATAATGGGTTGGAGTTTGAAGTTTCAAAATAGTTGAAGATGATGAAAATATTGGATAATTGAGATGGGAGATCGTGGAAAGAGAAAACATAAGAGATATATACAAGTAAAAAACATTAAATAACATTTAAAACACTTACATCAAATGTTAATTCACATTAAATGCTTATAAACTCTCTTTTAATTGAAAGAGATTTATATGCTTGAGGAGGACATGTGGCATCATCTAGATATGTCAAATGGGGCGGGTACGGGCGGGTATGAACCGGTTATAAAGGGTAACGGGTATAAACGGATAACGGATATTATTTATCCGTTTATGTAAACGGGTTTAAACGGGCGGGTATATAGGATAACGGGTATAAACGGGTAACGGGTATTAATTTACCCGTTTACCCATTAAATACCCGTTTATCCATTAATAACTCATTTACCCTTTAACTACATATTTTTATTTTACCAACTATTCTATTATTTGTAAAATATGAAAAATGAGTATCTAATTTTTTAGTAGATTGATAGTAGTTTATGAGTAGAATTTGATGAATTTTTCTAATGAAATATAACGGGCGGGTAATGGGTGACCCTATAATAAACGGGTATAAACGGGTAACGGGTATGATTACCCTTTATCTGTAAATGGGCGGGTATAGACGGGTATTTTAACGGACGGATAAAAAGCGGGTAACGAATAATGAGTAATTTTGACATATCTAGCATCATCTATTCTTCTTCGTTCAATGATGAAAAATAGAGATTCACGGACCCACCATTTTATTTAAATCCATTAGCGTAATTCTTTATTTCGAACTAGCCCCGCACGTCAAAATTGTTAACGGCGTCGCTTGGTGTGAATTACATTTGTGCTCAAGCCACGTGACAATCAAGTCTGGGTGGCTGCTTCAAGATCCTTCCTCTCGAACACTCCACAATTCTACAACCGTCTTTGTCTTCATCTTTTCATTGTTCTCAAAACCCTAAATCCAAACCCTAATTTCAATCCACGGGTAACCATCTCTGTTCTTTCCACAATTTCAACTCCAACCGCATGAAGGTAACTCCACTCAACTCCCACCCAATTGTCGATCATATTTTTCTGTTAAATACATTATATTCAATATGTGACAACTTTTGCAGAGGATGGCCAGTAGCAACAAAGCCCTTATCGACTACTTGCAGCTTAATGGAGTGATTAGTTCCAACAAAGTGGCTCAAGTTATGAATGCTATTGACAGAGCTTTCTTTGTTCCTAAAGGCACTCCAGCATACATAGACAGCCCAATGCCGATAGGCTACAATGCCACAATATCAGCTCCTCATATGCACGCTATGTGTCTCCAGTTGCTGGAGAATCATTTGCAGCCTGGGATGCGTGCTCTTGATGTTGGTTCTGGTGTGTGCATTTATATACATACAGAAATTCTGCACATCACTTGGAACTCGAGTTTTTGATTGCAGGATTTATATGTTTTTGAAGGTACTGGGTATTTAACTGCTTGTTTCGCGATGATGGTTGGGCCACAAGGTCGAGCTGTTGGTGTGGAGCACATACCTGAATTGGCAGCTCAGTCTATTAAAAATATTGAGAAAAGCGAAGCTGCTCCGCTGCTGAATGGAGCTTTGTCTATTCATGTTGGTGGTATGTTCTCTTTGACCAGACACATTTTGGTTGTATAAGAGATGAGCTGTAACTGAGCCATGTTGATTATTGTAGATGGGAGGCTAGGGTATCCTGAGTTCGCACCCTATGATGCTATCCATGTTGGGGCTGCAGCAGCCCAGATTCCTCAACAGCTGCTGGATCAACTGAAACCTGGGGGAAGATTGGTGATTCCTGTTGGAAATATAGCCCAGGATTTGAAGGTGGTGGACAAGAATATAAATGGATCTGTCAGTGTAAGGAGCGAGACTTCTGTTAGATATGTGCCGCTCACAAGTCGAGAGGCCCAGCTGCAAGGAATCTAGGATCAATGGCTGTGCATTTCTGATAGGCCTAGTTCTGGAATAATACTCGAGACAGTATCAAAATAAGTGAATTTCGCAATTCATAGGTAACAATTCTGGAAGGTAGTTGAGAACCTGAAATCTTCTCAACTGCCAAGTACTTTGGTTGTAAAAAGACAAATTAAAAATGTTTGTGCTTGCAAAGACAAACAATATGTTCTGGAAGCAAGTTTAGTGCTTTCTGGTCGGTCACACAAACTATGTTTCACGGGAGAAAACTGAAATAGTTACAAGCTTAGCCATAGCCACTAGAGTATCCTTACTGCTATGAAAAATGGAAACCATTCAAATAATTCTGAATTTGCCTGTTGTTTGTGGCTCAAAAGCTCCGGGCAGGTCTTGACTCTGCAATATTTACTTTGATTGATCTTCCCTCCAGACTCTGTAATGAAGTGTCCAAAATTAGTTAAGCATAAATGTAACACAGATCCCTCCTTATAAACAAATAAGCTTGAATAGTAATTTCCTGGACTAGCAAAAATATGTATTAGTACCTGTCCATCAAGAGCACCAATCGCATTTTGCACTTCAGTCTCGGTTGACAATGTGACGAACCCAAATCCACGAGAGCGACCTGTTTCACTGTCATAAACCACGCGAGCATCCATCACCTTACCATATTCGCTGAAAATCTGCTCTAATCTGTCGTTATCTACTTGCCATGGCAGGTTACCCACATAGATTTTGGGGGTGGTGTCAAATACACGTGCAATGCGTTCTGGTCTTGCTGCTCTTTTTGGAGCAGCCTTGCTGACTGTCAAGAGCCTCCCGTTGAGATCCTATCAATATATGAGCATTGATTAACACTTTTAAAAACCTTACACTAGCCTAACGAGCACATAACACATGCTTCAATATAAAGCGTACCATCTAGTTGCAATTGAGTAGGCATGTGTGCAAAATATAAAAAATTCTTGATATTCAGCCTCACATTGGTTGTTTGTATATGTAAAACATAGAAATAAACCTGTTCTACCAAAAACAAATTGGGACTTATTGAAACTCTCGGGCACGAAAAGCAAGACTATGAAAGACCTAAAAATAAGAACAGATACTGCAATTCATAGTGATTAACGCCATAATTTTGATCTTCATGAAGATTGAGACATCAACTGATGGTAAACCGATATCTCTTGAATGATAATAATAACTATAAATTTTATCGACAAGTGAATGTTGAGAAGCAATTAAAACCTACAGTGATAACTTGAAGGGGACTTACATATCTATTGAACATCTCTACGGCCTTGTCAGCTTCCTCTACCGTACTCATTGTAACGAACGCGAATCCTCGGCTCTGGTTTGTGCCCCTATCATATATAACCTACCATTACCAACAACAAATCAGAATTACTGAATATCCAAAACTCAAACACATGAAAACACAATAACATCAAACTAAAGAAACGATACCTCAGCAATCTCGACAACCCCAGCTCGGCCGAAAATCTCAGCTAGCTTCTCACTGTCGACCTCATAAGACAAATTTCCTATAAACACTTTGGCCTCTTCAGATAATGCGTCCTCTTCTTCTTCCCATCCTCCGCTACCTCCACAATATCAGACCCTTTTTGCGCAACGCATCCAACTAAACTCGAATTCTTACGGTCTGAATGGAAGCATGAGAGGCTGAAACTGATTGATTTAAATGGAAGAGAGAGCGAACGGTTTGGAGAGTATTTGGGTGAGGAAAAGGGTGTGAAGAGCAGCGAGGGTTAGAAGCTAAGGGCTTGAGTGTTGATGATGAAGCCATATGAAAAATGAAACTGCAGGCGGGGAGAAGCGGATAAGGTCAAAGGTGTGTTGCGGACTTGATTTTGATTTGTTTACCAAACCCCGGACAGCGAAGGTGAAGGCGCCTTCTACTCTCTACTCGGCGGCTCGGCCCAATGTATTAACCAACATTTCTTTCTTTTAACATTAAATAATTTATAACGATTGTGTTGAATCTGAAAATGCAATAGAAGCTGAGTTTATAAGTTATTTCTCTCTGAGGAGGAGGTGACAAGAGCTTTGTTCCAGCTCGGACCTCACAAAGCCCTGGTTGTGATGGTTTTCCTCCTATTTTCTTTCAAAAAAATTGGAATGTGATCAGACATGATGGAGTTCTTGATCCTGATGTGAATCTAACAACAATTGTGTTGATTCCAAAGGTTAAGGATGCTGAGAGAGTTCAGGACTATAGGCCAATTAGTCTTTGTAAAGTGATGGCTCGTTCAATTTCCAAAGTGCTGGCAAATAGGCCGCAACAAGTGTTGTCTGAGGTAATTTCATACACTCAAACAGCTTTTATAAAAGGATGCATTATAGTTGATAATGTAATAATTGCACATGAGCTCTCACATTTTATTAAAACAAGTAGTAGAAGCTCTACTGTTTGGGGATTTCTTAAACTTGATATGTCTAAAGCATATGATAAGGTTGAAAGGGTTTTTCTTGAGAAGCTTTTGTTGAAATTTGGATTTGCTAAGGAATGGGTATCTCTTGTTTTGAAATTTATACTGGGGTATCTTATCATGTTAAAATAAATGGAAAATGCCTGAACGTAGATTAACACAAGGTGATCCTATTGCCCCGTATCTTTTCTTGATTGTTACTGAATGGTTATCATTGCGTTTGCAGAGACTACATAATTTAGGACTAGTTCAAGGGATTAAAATTGGTAGGGCATGTCCTATTATTACACATTTGTTCTTTGCAGATGACTGTATTGTGTTCTTTAAGGTAAGTGAAGCATCAGCTATTGCCCTTAAGGATGATTTAATATTGTACAAGAGTATTTCGGGTCAGATGGTAAATTTTGAAAAGTCTGAACTTGTCTTAAGTTGTAAATCAAACAATCTTTTGCGTGAGAAAATAGTTGACATTCTGCAGGTGCGTTATGTAAATAAACATGACAAGTATTTAGGTCTACCTATCTGCTTTAGTCATGATAAATGTTCTGCATACAGGCAGGTGATTGAAAAAATTAAGCGAAAAATTTCGTCCTGGTCTGCCTGTAAATTGTCAGCTGGTGGTAAAGAGATTTTTATTAAATCAGTCCTTAGTGTTATACCTATTTATGCTATGCAGTGTTTTATCATGTCTAAGAAAGTTATTCATAGGATTACTTCAACTATTGTTAATTTCTAGTGGAGTAATTCAAAAGAGCATAGAGGCATGCACTGTGTAAATGCAAAGCTCCTTTATATGCAGAAAAGTAATGGGGGTTTGGGTTTCAAGGATTTTTTTCATCTTAATCGATCTTTAGTTGCTAAACAAGCATGGAAAATTGTCTCTGAGCCTGATCATGTTGTTAGTAAGCTGATGAAAGCCAAATACTTTGCAAACTGTGATTATGAAAATGCTCAATTGGGCTATAGGCCTTCTGAATTTTGGCGAAGTATTTTCTCAATAAAGGATATTGTTGTTTTAGGATCAGTTAAAGTTACGGGTGGAGGGGCTAGAAGGTTGGCGCCAAGCCCTAATGGGGTGTTTGGAGTAAGGAGTGCTTATGAGGTCTCCAGGAAGTCGGCTGAACATAATGTAAATAATGACCCTCAACAATCTTATCTAGTCCATCTGCACAGGTTTTGGAACTCTTTTTGGAGATTACCTGTTCCAAGGAAAATAAGCTTGATGGTATGGAAGCTGTACCATGATGCTCCTGTAACTGGATCTTTTTTGATCAAGCGTCATGTATGTAAACAGTTTAGCTGCGTTTTGTGTAATTATAAGTGTGAAACAACGGTTCATCTTTTTGTCAAGTGTTGGTGGTCATCTGTTTGGGAACATGCAGGGCTGAAGGATATTATGGGTTGTTCTGAACATAGCTCAATGGCGGATGTTCTTTACTTCTGTTATTAATCCTTTACTGAGCATCAATTTTGCCTTGTTCTAATTATATGTTGGCTTATTTGGTTCAATAGGAACAAGATTGTTAAGGGGGATCAACAATGGACGCCTTACGCGGTTGTTTTGAAAGCTAAGTTGCTTTTAAAGGATTTTGTAAATGTAAGGTTGAATTATGGTGGTTTTGATTACATTGTCTCCTTGGAATGGTTGCCCCCACAAAAGAATATGGTTAAAATTAATTGTGATGCATCTTATTGCTCTGAGACTGGAGTTGCTGGGTTGGCTGTGGTAGCAAGGGATTGGCAAGGAGTTATTCTGAATGTTCAGGTTCGGTATGTTCCTGTTTGTAGCAGTGCATTTGCAGCAGAGTTGATGTCATATTATGAGGGTATCTTGATGGCAATTAAGGAGGGCTACAAAAGGGTTTGTTTTGAGACTGATTATGTGGAGGTTTTAGCGGTTATTCTTAATTGCAAGAAGCAGGATGGGGGATTGGATTCAATTGTTTCCTTCTCTCGTCAGTTGCTTCTCAGACACACTGAATGGGAATTTCGAACTATAAGAAACGAAGCTAATGATCTTGCGGATTCAATTGCTAGAAGAGCGAGAATTTTCAAGTTTGTAGTTGCCATTGTATTTGATTTTAGTATATAAAGAATTATTGTTATGCATTGTTAAGTTACATACTTTTGAATCCATACGACATAGTGTGAATCTAAGGGGAAGGATCAGGTATAAAGTGTTAGTTTTGGTATAAAATATAAAACTATCCCAACCGTAGATTGATTTCAATCCAACGGTTTTAATAAGCATTTAAATACTTACCAAAATAACAATTAAAGGGAAAATCCATAATGTTCCATAAAACAAATATACTGAAGATTATGTTTACAATTTTACATATCATATCCTTAAAATCCTCCAACTAATTATATCGGTTACGTTCTTCCTAAATCAATCGTAATTCCATTATGTTCTAAATTTTGTCCTCCAACTAATTATATTGTAATTCCATTATCCTCCAACTAATTATATAGGTTACGTTCTTCCTAAATCAATCCTTAAAATCCTCCAACTAATTATATAGGTTTCTAATTCAATGTTTTGTTCACTCCCTTCGATAATACTCTATGCTTATATGACTGCCCACATTGGTGGCTTGATTTCTCATGGTAGATTGCCCTGAGCTTGTAATCTCTTCTTGTTCACGGGTGGCAAATCATAATTGTTTCCTCCTCTGACTTTTAAGATTTCATTCATTACATATTGGATTGTCATCCACACATTGCTAAGAATTTTTGGTTCCAAATCATAGAATGCGTCATATACTGCTTGTAACATACCTTCAACATCTTTAGGCATTTTTTTGTGCATCAAGGATTGAATGTTCCTAAAAAATCCTAGATCCAATATGTTTGGATCAGGAATATTAGCTGGTTGTTGAACTAATATAAAAGTGAAATCTTCTTGTTGAAATACTTGCTGCCATTCTGCATCTTGTTGGGTTATATGTGTTTTCGCATTGTCTTGTTGTATATAAATAATTTTATGTCCCCCACATTGTGGCCACTTAGCCTTGATTGCTTGTAGAATATGATTGATCAACATGCTTCGTTTAACCTTCTGGTTAATTGATTCCACTAGCTTTGTGACAACAATCCCCTTCTCTCTGTTTTTTGATGACCTTTTTGCTGGTTCTTAGTAGGTGAAAGGAAAATTTTCAATCTTTCCATCAAAGATGCATTGCCCTTCCGAACCAAATCTCGGCCTTGCTACTACGGCTATAAACATGACTTTTGGTATGAATTTACTTGAACTAGCCTTTCTATATTTTCCCCTCTCATTTGTGCTAGATACACTCTTTGTGACTTTTTTGTTAGGTAGAACCATTTCTCATCCAAATGGACAAAATCAAACATGGGGATAGTGTTCGGTCTTCGTTTGTATTGTATCTCCTTGTAGTAGTTTTAATATCCAAATTAATCATGTTTTCTTGTGTGCATCACTCAATCCGGGTGTAGTGAATTTGTATGCGGCTTGATAAAACCACGTTTCATCAACCTATGAACTGCAGATTTTGAAAAACTCAGCTTGCTAGATAAATCCCTAATGCACGTTCTGTCTCCCATGTTCAGAGTTGTGATTGCATCACTTTCTATTTGAATTCTTTTTCTTCCACAGTGGTGATACTTGGTGTTCATATTGTAATTTTGATTTTCAACTTCTTGTTGTTTAGCCTTCTTCCAAATTCTATGAATGGTCCTTGTTGACAAACTAAATTTTTCTGCAGTCTCTACTAGTACACCATGTGGAAGCTTTCCCTCCACTGCTTTGTTCAAAAGCCAGGTAAGGACATGGTTTCTTTGTTCACCATTAAACCTTGTCTGCTTTTGATTGTGATGCTCATTTCCAAAATGTTAATGGTCTGATTCTTCAGGTACTTCATTCAAGTCAAAAGGTGATTGATACTGCACTGAATCTTCTGGATCTTCATTTAAGTTAAAGCTTAGAACGATGAACACCAGGGGATAAATGAGAAGATGTAGTGGTTGTTAGATTGCTGGATTGCCATTTATAAATGTTGTATTAGTTGTTTTTTTATTGGCAATCCATGTGCTTTGTACACTGAATTTCTATTGGTTGAAGTTCTTTCAATTAATGCTACTGTCAGCAACATTTAGCGCGCTTGTACTTTTCTGACTTCTCCTCAAATAATGTGCCAATTGTACTTTATGACAAACTTATGGGGATAGAGGGAGTACTATCTATTGGACTCAACTTAAACGTCCTGGGAAAACAGATTCTACTAATCAAATCATCACAAAATCTGAACAACTGTACAATGAAACGAAGTCACCTGACTTCATCGAAATGAACTTTAGTATCGTATTGTTCACACTCGAATGACCTTGATAAATTCTCTCTCATACTCAATCGATGTCTCAGTCACTTCAGTTCTTGAATCTTGTTGGTGTCCTCTAAATTTTTTATTTTTTGACTGAAATCTTAGAGCATGTACACCCGTTTAGGAAGTTCTCTATTTTGAGAACCTTCTCAAATAGAACCTCCCATTACTATTCATTGAATTAATTAATTAGTTTTTCCTATTAAATAATTATTGAAAGAATTATCTATACAGATTTTTGATAAGATTTCTAACAAATAACAACACAACATGTGCATCCTTTGGATTTTCTGATAAGATAAAATTGGTTATAAAATAATTGTTGTCCATATTGATGGAAGACACACCATTGGATCTTCACTTATCTTCATTCTCTCAAAAACTCAGATGGATCCCTGCAACCTTGAAGAAAGTTTCAGGATGTATGAAGAACAAATGAGTGAAATGGATGCAACAACCGATTCTTTCATTATGGATGTTGTTTCACTTGTAGTAGCTGGTGATGAGGATGATGTCCCACCTCGACGGCGTCGACCAAATCTCTCAAGACAACGAGGACCTAGAGGTAGAGGTGTCAAAATGGGCGGACGGGCGGGTAATGGGCGGGTTTTAAATGGGTGATGGGTAAATGGGTGTTTTATCCATTTAACTCATTTAACTAAACAGGTTTAATGGGCGGGTAATAACGGGTGACGGGTTATCCGTTATACCCATTTATTCGTGTATGTTCGTTTACACGTGTATGTTCGTTTACCCGATTATACTCGTTTATTCATTTATAAATTGTTAAAATGGTAGTTAACATATAAACTGGACGCACTAACATACTCAATTGTGCTTCGAAGAATGACTTTTGAATTTTATTTGTTTTAAATTTTATTTTATTAAAGAAAGAGAATTAGAAATTTATACAGAGTCAATAAAATTAAGCATGATAATAATTGAGTTTAAATATTGCTTTATAATTTCGTGGTTATTACCTTAATTTCGTGTTTAAATATTTCTTTATAATAATTGAGTTTTTCGTTTATAAATGTGTATAAAAATAAAAATGTAATAAAATTAGAAAAACTTTTAATTAATTTTTTAATTGAAACGATGAGTTGTATAATAAATGAATAGTGGATGTTAGTAGGTATTGTGGGTGTTAATGGATAGTGAATGTTATTGGATGTTAATGGGTAGTGAGTGTTAGTGGGTGTTAATAGATGTTAATAGGTTGTAAATGGGTAATGGGCTACCCTATTATAAATGGATAATAATGGGTAATGGGTATATTTTATCCGTTAAGCTGAATGGGCGGATATGGGTATGGTTTTTAATGGGCGGGTATAGGGCGGGTAGCGGGTAATGGGTATATTTGACGGGTCTACCTAGAGGTCAAAATTTGCTTGACGACTATTTCGTGGAGCATTCAATATTTCCAGAAAGAGACTTTCGTAGACGGTATGGAATGAGTTGAAACTTATTTAATCATACCAAGACTACACTTTGCAATCATGATCGATTTGGGCATCAAAGACGTGATGCGGCTGGTGTCCTCGGTCTCATTCCTGAACAGAAAATGACAGCTGCCATACATATGTTACCATATGGGTCATGTGCAGATCAATGCACTGAAATAACACGGATGAGAGTAACAACAACACTCGAATGTATGAAAGAGTGGTTCAGTCAAATTACGCAACGAATTTGTCTCGACTTCTACAGCGAGCTGAACAACAAGGGTTTTCTGGAATGATTGGTAGCAATTATTGCGTGCATTGGGAGTGAAAGAATTGTCCCACTGCTTGGCAAGGGTCACACTCAGGCCGTTAAGGTCGCCCAACCTTCATTTTGGAGGCAGTTGCCTCATACGACATATGGATATGGCATAGTTTCATTGGTATACCAGGAGCACAAAATGATCTTAACGTTTTACATCAATAAGACATTTTTGATCCTTTGCTAGGGGGAATTTGTCCATGGGTGACATACAAAGTGAATGGAAGCACGTACAATAATTCATATTATTTGACAGATGGAATATATCCAAGGTATTCGTCTTTTGTAAAGTCAATTCCCAATCCATAAACTGAAGCGGAGAAACTTTTTGCAACAGAGCAGGAGTTTTACCACAAAGATGTTGATCGATGTTTTGAAATTTTACAATCTCGATGGGCAATACTTCGTCATGCATGTGCCATCGTAAAAATGTTTTAAGATCAATTAAGTGTCATCGTAAAAGCGTTTTAAGATCAATTATGTTAGCATGCATTATAATGCATAATATGATCGTTGAGGAAGAGTTTGTAGAGGAAGATTTTGTGGAAGTTGTTGACCATGATCCACACAATCCTATAACTGCATTCGCAATATACGATGGGCCAATTGATCAAAATGGCAACCGCATTGTCCATGATCCTGTCGAACGTGCACAACATTCACAAGCATTTTAAGAGCGATTTACGAATCTCCAGTATGATTATCTTCATATACAACTTCAAAGTGATCTAGTGAAGCATAATTGGTTTCTTGAAACTGGAGTTCAACTTTAAATTGTGTATGTGTTGGAACTTTATTTGTGTATGTGTTGTTTAATGTACGTTTTTAAATTGAAGTTGTAATATTTGAAATTTATGGGCTTGTTTGGTCATATAATTAATATTATTTGGCATTAAATTTAAATCATTTAAGGGATTAATATTGAAATGATATTAAATTACATGATCAACTATTACCGATTAATTATCTAATCGTCAAAGTGTAATGGATGATAACAATTTGCTAATGATTCTTGATTGTCTCCAGCTTCTTTCTCTTCAAATTGACGAACAATGGCAGCCTTCCTTTCTGAAAAATATCTTTTTGAAGTTGGTGTCATCATTTCGGTATCCATTTGCATAATCTTCGTATATTCCTCGAACTTTCTAATATTGATGACATCTTGTTGAATTTGTTGAGCTCTCTTTGCCAAATCATGTGTTCTTTTTATTTGCCATGCTTTCAAGAGCATCGTCGCGTCGTTGGGTTGATTTTGTCGTAATGTGCTTTCCTTTTTTTCGTGCATCTTTGGCCGCTTTTACTCCAAGCGGTCTTACTAGACTAGACGAACTTGCAGGATAACTTTCCGATGTGGAAAATGTGAGATCATCAATGCTTACATTTTGAGGCTCTTCATTGTTTGGTGCTTCATCATCTAAATGGTTAGCTTCGTATGTATAAGTTAGGGAAGTACTTATTTATGTCCGAACAAATGTTTGGTGAGTCTTCACTCACCCCAACATATAAAGTGTTAGAACTCTTTCTTCGGCATAATACCTTACTTGAGCTTTTTGTACCTATATATTTATACATTTTTGTAATGTTTACCTCATCTTGCAAATTACATTCCGATTCTCTATTTCTTTCCGTATAAGAAAGATAAGAGCCCCAATATACCAGTATTGGCTTAAACTTAGCGAAACGAGAAGTGAGTGCGGCTTGAGACCTAGCATCGACTCCGGATTGGTTACCACCCAAAACCCAACTATTTTGGTAATCAACATGAGATTTTCCCCATAATTTATCTATTTTTCGTTTGTTGCCGGAAATTGGATCAACTGATTTTCGACAATAAGAGATGCACAACTGTGCATCTTCCGCCATGGACCAATTGGAAGACATTTTGAGAAAAAATAGAATGTTAGATAAAAGTGTAGAATGAAATGTTGTGGTTTTTAAAATAATGAACTACATATTTATATAAAAAATATTCTTTTTAAATAGTTGGAAACATAGCCGTTGTAAAAAAAATTATAATTGCATTTTTTTGAGCGTTGTAGATTTTGTTGACCGTTATACATTTTATTTTTTTAATATTAAACAATTCAAATAAAGTGTTACCGTTACTCATTTAAAATAAATTACATGTATCAATTAATTTATTTGTAAAATCAATTTTTACAGCCCATTTTTGCAGCCCCATTTTGCAATTAGGTTTTTCTACATATCCCCTTCATTCCTCCTTCCGACGGCGACAATTTCTTCACCTCCGAAAATTTCTTCACTTTCGATGATTTCTGCAGTGTATTCTTCCAAAATTGGAGTTATTTTTGTGCCAATCGTTTCTTGATTAATCATATGAAGACGTCCTCTGGGGCATGCTATTTTGGAACGCCCTCCGGAACATTCTCCTTTTGAGGACATCGTCTTCATCCGTTGCATAATTTTTTACAGGATGTTCTCAATTTTCAAATAGGATGTCCTGTAATTCACACCGGTGTACATGATCTTAATACCCAGTATTTGAAATCTCAACCGCGCCTTCACGCCTTTTCTAGAGTGGGCCAGCAACTTCTCCCTTTTGAAATGGGCAAACCACTTCAATTACTTGGGCCAATCTTTTCTAAAACAAGTGCTAATTTTAAATGACATTCTACATGTCATTTTAATATCATAAAACAACCAAAAACAGCAAGTCCCAAAACCTGCACTTTTCAAAAGTAAGTGAGACAATTTAAATTGTACAAACCTAATGATAGCGTGCAAATATACTAATATTTGAACGCATCCTACCTTTGATTCTTGTTTGTTTTCGATTATTTTATGAAAGAATTGATACTTCTTATGCTCATTTTAGGATTTATTCAAGAAGTATAATCATGGAGCTATAAAGTGCAAAAGAGAGCGACTTCAAGACAAAAGTGCACAAAAGATGCCAAAGGAGATCCTTGGTCAAGCAAGGAGGGCCTAGGCCAAGCAAGGATGTGCAAGGAGATTTCTGTTCGAACAAAGATATTTCTGCTCGACCAAGAAGATTTCTGCTCGGCCAGGTACATAAGAGTTCAGACCAGGCCACCCTTGATCGGCCGAGCAGGACCTGAGACAGCTCTTTGCTCTCCCGAGCAGTGTGATAAAATTGATACATCAAAAGTCAGTAGCTTCTGCTCGGCCAAGGGAAAATCCTGCTCGACCGAGCAAATAAGCTGCTCGGACAGGGAAGCTGAACTCTGCCGAGGACCAAACAGCACCATGTTCAAACTTGCTCGGGCCAGAAGAAAACAAGTCGGCCGAGCAGATTTTCCCCCAATTATTCTGCTCGGCCGAGGTCAAATTTGCTAGGGAGAGGACCACCGAGTATATAAACTTTTTGGACATTTCAAACTCGGAGGCCTTGACTTCGGACTTTGACCAGCAACCCTAGAATTTCGATTTTTGAAGATCAAGTATTTTTGTGGAATTGAAGACTTTGGAGTGAAGATCAAGCATCAACCTCTACATTTCTACTCTAGTTTGCAATTTAATTTCATGTTTTCATACATTTCAATTGTTATTTCCTTCTTAGTTAGCATGAGTAGTGAGTAGTGATTGGTTAGGGATCCTATGGATCCCTAGGTTGGATGCATGTATTTGGATGATGATTAATTTGTTATGCAATGAATTTTGATATGAATTTTGTGCATTGGCTACATCTATTAAATGTTGCACATTAAGTGTTTGTGAAAATGCTTAAGTGTAATTAATTGAACCTAATCAATGATATGCAATGAAAATTGATATTAAGTTGATTAGATAGCCTTGCATGAATAATCTACTTTGATCTTGACATGAAAGTGTAGGATTGATGTGGATGACTAGTTTACTTGATCTAGGTTATGGTAACTCTTCCAAAATATTGAAAGATTGAGGAAGAGTCCATTACCTAAGGGAGAGCCAAAATATTGAAAGATTGAGGCCTCCATTTAAATGAACCTCTTAGTCCTAACATGCAATAAAAGTTGAACTTAGGATTAATGTTCATAACTAGACTTGTCTAATCATTTTCTATTCATTAAATGTTGCATGATTGATTGTCATCACCTTATATGCTATAGCCTAGGGTCCATAGATCCTTGATCACCTTTAGTTTGCATATTTATCTTCCAAAAACATTACAATCTCTTATATGTTAGGCAATCCTTAAGTAGTAAAAACTAGTTAATCAATTCTTACTCATCTCTAGGGATTCGACTCTAGGTCTCCTAGATATAAATTTTGTTTGCCGTGTTAGGACATTAAAATCTCCACTATAATACACACGTCACCTAAAGATTAAAAACTCAACACATTCTTTGCAAATACAACAACTCATCAAAAAATTGTAGTGGCAAGATTTAAGCAATATATTTTTAGTCATCAACATAGATTGACTTGATAAAGTTATTAAATAAATTGGTGGCTTAACTATTTTTGAGTAAATTGAGTTATATAAACATTAAATCTTAAAAGTGTTAAACTACCAAAAGTTGAGGATTCTAATGAGTCGGGTGCGACTGGTTGTAGCCTTAAATTACTAAGTCGAAGCTCATAATGATAAAAAATCGGGCATGTAGGAAAAAAATGGGTCGGACAGCTCTAAAATTCAAAGATCCCCGGACTTTTTGAAGGTCATTGACTAAAGACTTGACCGTACCACATTCAGGCTTTGGTCGGGTCCAATACGGATTCTGAACTAGTGTTATTAAAAAATAATTTTTTGACAAATGAAATATAATTTTCAATAATTTTAATTATAAAGTTCTTTTTGATGAATATTTTAAATTGAGTAAGGTTCTAGAAGGACAGATAAATAAATGTGAGACAGTGAGACATGATCTTAACCGTCGAATTCTAATTATCCAACGGATGAGATTTGGTTCAAAAAAATAACCGTAATCTCAACCGCTAGGGGTTTTTGCAAATCCAACCGCTCATTATATAAAAATCAACTTTAATCTCAATCGCAGATTAATCTAATCTAACGATTGATATTAAGTCCTTCTGTCTCCACTGAACTCTTTGTTTCTCTAAAACTTTACCCATTTTAAATTATATAATTATATATATATAGAGAAAAGATCAAGAGATGTATATTAAATTATATAAATAAATGTGAGACCGTGACACAGAATCTGAACCGTTGACTACTAATAATCTAACAGATAGATTTTCATCCAATCCAACCATTCGTGTATTTTGCAAATCCAACTGTCCAATTTTTATTAAAAATTAAGTTAATCTCAAACGTCAGATTATTTAAATCAACGGTTAAGATTAAGTCTACCTGTCTCACAAATATATAATACCTCTCCTGATTTTTACCCTATTATATATATGAAAAATTACTTGATTTTTAAATGTAATCTATTAAAGATTCAATCTAAATAATTATATTTACGTTTTGAATTAGATATAGTTTTTTGTATACTATGATATGTTGTAATAATAATAATCAAGGATTATAAATATTTAATGGTTCGATTTCGATATTAATATACATAAAAAAATTTAAAAAATTGATTGTGCTTTTTCAGGTTCATATTGGGTCGGTCTTTTAGACCGATTTGGGCTTTGGAATCTGAGCCGTAGCGGTTCGTGCCTTTCGAATTTGGATTATTCAAGGGCCGAACCCTAATTTTTTAGAGCTCAATGGACATCCATAACCAAAAGTAGTTGTAACACCTCCATAAAAAGTGTCATTAAAATCACTAAAAATCATAACCCTCTTATTAATTATGATTAAATTAGCGGTCAGTAACATGCAAACCCACTTATATGTTATATGTCACATATTTTTTCAAATATGTGGATAAAAACAATTCATTCTACCACTATTCACAAAATAACTAAGTGCACATGTGCACATTCACTTGTTCACTTAGTTATAGTCAAAGTGCAAATAATTATCCCAAATGTGCAAAATATCACAGATGGTCTCAAACAGTGACGGAATGCAACCAGAGGCAACAAAGACTAAAGGCCAAGTAACTTCAAACAAAACATGAAAAAAATTTAAATTTTAACCTAATAAATTTTAAAAAAATATTAGCCCTACCCTTTCACAAAATATCATGATTAGCCCTACTTATTTTTCATTCCTGGATCCATTCCTGGTCTCAAGGGAACATCACCCGTGCGAGCCCTTTCCGGAGCATCTCTACCTTGAGTCTA
The DNA here is from genome assembly GCA_006409495.1 of Sedum album. Taxonomy (NCBI): domain Eukaryota; kingdom Viridiplantae; phylum Streptophyta; class Magnoliopsida; order Saxifragales; family Crassulaceae; genus Sedum; species Sedum album. The sequence goes on from QZGG01000027.1 coordinate 268,773, forward strand.
GGATTTGTTTCATCCTTGAGCTACGTAGGAATAATTTTTTTAAAGTGCCTATTTTACAAGCTCGTCTAGTTGCTAAAATCTTTAAATGACTTAATTATTCGGTTGTCAAATTTGGTAAAATCTAATAATAGGTTAGCTAAAGTTTGATAATAATAGGCAATAATCTTAATTAGGTAAAAATGTAATATATCAGAAGTTGTATCGCTTACCTTATCTTTTTATAAATGAAAAAATAAGTAATTATTGATGTCAAGTCGCATTAATATTCTAATTTAACTTGGTATCAGAGCACTCAATTCTCTTTGATCCATTTTCTCTTTACTCAACGATGCGGGCACTTTCTTTACTTCAAACATTGATACTGTCGGTCCCCTAATTTCGTCATCCTCAACTCTTCTTTGTTTCGGCCCTCCCTCACAACCTCATCCGACTTGATGAATAATTTTTTTATTAATTAAAATCCTTTCCAATTTATTTGGACTTAACATTTATGGAAACTTCAATGACACCAAACGACACATTAGATGATGATGATAATCGAAAAAAGAAGGATACCAGATTTGGTGGCGGCGGGATCATCTGACGGCGCTACACTCGCCTTCAGGTGAAAACCCTAAAGAAGAGGAGCATATTTATGGTTGAGTATTACCTGAATATGAAGGCTTTACCCTTTACGATGGCTATAGAAACCCTTCGATCGACGGCAATAATTGATAACATAACAACCCATAATTCAGTCCACTTGCAGTCTCGCTCACCGTCACCCCTAAGAATTTTTTTGACTCATTTTTATGTACATTTGTATAAATCTGTGTTGGAGCAACATCACGTGTCTGATGATTGATCATCACTAGTGCACCTTGCAGCATGCAATAACTATAACTCATAGAATAATCACAGAATAACCACAACACACGAGGCTAGCAGCCATGTTCAAAACTAGTAACTGGTAGCACACACACCAAAACAGGCATGGAACGGTGGCGCCCGTTTTTGCCCTAACTATTAGATTTTTCGTATCTAAAAGCGCTTAATTGTCACAATCGTTTAAATGAAACATATAGTGTTGAAGACGTCCGCTCCGACGATACTACTGATCATGACAGCTACATTGACACAAATTGGTATATGGATAACTGAGCTGCAAACCATTTGACAAGTAATTTGAAATGTTTGACCATGCAAGAACGTATTTACTCAAATATATTCTTCATGTTCCTCGCTTTAGCAATCATCTTATTTCTAGTAACCATCTTTTTCCGGTAACAATGTTTTAATTGAGTATCATCTCAATCTTGTATATTAAAATTAACTCAATTTCAAAGAGACCGGTATATGATCATGGACCCATCACACAACCTGCAAACGAAACGCCCTCATGGGACCAAGAAAACATCCACTAGGGATGAAGGAAACGCATAACAGAGGATGACGAATAGAGAAAGGTAACAACATGTAGAACACTTTCGCACGTAATGTGGGCTTGAAATATTTTATGTGAATGTAATAGACGAATTTTAATGATTGTTGATAGTTGATTTACCCTGCGTAATTGTTGTCATAATATGCGCTATGTTGATGTTTTGGGTTGACCGAACTTTCCAAAGGATAATTGATGTCACGTGTAGCAGAGTTTTCTAAATGATATCTATCAACTTTGCTGGAAATGTAAAATAAGTAAAAGTAGATTTGGGAAAATGGAGTATGAATAAGGTCATTTTACATGTAAAACAAGGAAATTATTCCACTATAAACAGGAATGTTTAAAAGCTAAAACATGATTAGTGGAAAATTGGAGAGAATGTGCTCTCTTCAGAGTTTTAGAGAAATATGATTAGTGGAAAATTGTATAGACATTAGAATGGAGTAATACGGTGTATGCCATACCCATTAAAATGTATGTAAATATTAGCCAATGCATTCTACAAACTTCCGAGTCCGAATATTTCCAGAAAGTAATTTTCAACGGCAATATTCCATTTCATGTGACTGCCTATTTAATTAAGAACAAAGTTACACGAGTACGTACGTCAACTACTTAAAAGAAACATGTATCATGCATAATTTATCGGTCCTATTGTTCTTCCTGTGGAACAAAAATCGATGCTGCAAACCCTGGCTTGTCCATTTAATTTAAGGGTTCATACCCGATAGAGTTCATACAACAACAGTAACTAGCAACATCTAGTTCTTGCCTTTCTTCTTGCCTCTTTTACTCATGCTAGTTGCCGCACCTTCATCCTCTTCTGCCTTCTGCTCAGCTTCTAATATAGACAACTACAATTTAAAGATAACAAGGGGGCAGGTGTCAGTTGAATCTTGTTTCAGCCATTACAAGTTTCAATATATAAAAAGAAGTCTACCTCGTCAAGGATTGGTTTAAGCTCCTTGTATCTTGCTTCAGCTAGATCAAAGCCATCCTTCCGGAGTTCCTGTGATGAAAATTACTAAGTTGCATAATTCAAAGCTAAAAACTCTTGAACCACGTGAAGAACAAATAATATATTGACCTATTAGTAAGTTAATATTGACAATCAACAACAGCTACTTCATTGAGCAAGTGATCAGTGCTTTGTGATTACTAAGACTACATCTTTCTTGAAATGCGCTAATATGTATGAAGAATCAGTGAAGGAAATATTTGTGCATTATCATATTTAATCACTAGAATATCCTAATTACTGAACAAATAAGCTTGGAATTTCGACAAAACCAACCTTGCCAGTATGCTGAGTATGTTCATGGGCTGCCATCAGCCAGTACATGTTAGTCCGCTTGTAGAACTCTCTCAAGCTTTCTCCAGGCTTCAACAACAAGAAATTAATATTACTGACTTATGACTACAAAATATGATCTTTAACTAAAAACATGGAGCTTCCATAAAACATACTCATCTCTTTTCTGGGAACACGATCAAAATATGATTAGTATGGAAAGAAAAATACCATAGGAGTTCTTTGTGAATCAGAAAGCCCAAGATTGGCTCGTATCATTTCTATTCTGGCCCTTTTTTCTTTCCTCTTGAGTTTCTTCCCGCCACCTTTTATTATGGCGACTGCATCTCCTATTTCCATTGAATCGCCATTATCTCCAGCCTATAAATGACAAAAAAAATATTACATCTACAAACTCTTTTAACTTTTTAGTCTGAGATGCAGATCATTCGACAAGGCTGTTCTTACACTTGTATATGACAACAAAAGAAAGACAGACATTAGGTGAATACCATAACACTAACTGTAAAGGACACGACCAGCCAACGAACTGCATTGTCAGTTCAGGTTCAGATATCTAGACTGTTCTGATACTAAAATCTAAACAAATAAAGCCCGGTAATAAAATTTAAAAACCTAACCTCCATCTCATCGTCATCATCATCAGTTTCATCTTCTTCGCTGTCACCATCGGACTCACCTTCACTATCATCGTCATCATCATCTTCATCCTCAGAGGCTTCTATCCATTCAGATTCGGATGCCTACACCAAACAGCAGTAGGAAACATTTTGAGCATTTAAAATGGGAAAATAAAGATTTGAATGGCCATGGCATGAGAAAATTAGGACTAATTCAATACTAACAATTTTGTAATAAGTACATTGCGGGAATAAAAATTCTAGCACTATCATCAACTGAAGAAGTCACAAACCGGTATTATGCACCTCCATTCATCAAGTTTGCTCAAATTAAGGGAATAAAGGTCGTCTAGCGTAATTTCACGATCCTTAATCTCCATCATTCCTCCATACACATACATTGTGTCCTTTCCAACTACTGTGCAGGAATTTATACGTCCACAAGGTTTGACTACCTTGAAAATAAAGGTTATATTACAGTTAATACTCTAAGAAATTTACGACTTTATTTCACCATAAAATTATACTGTAATCAACCTCGGGTAAAGCAAGTTCAGAACTTGAAGAAGTTTGGCCGTGCTTTGAGTTAGATGCAGTTGAAATCTCCTCATCATCAACCACCATGTTTGTTTCCATATGACAAGCAATATCGATCACATCAACCTTGTCATTAATGTCTTCCTGACCTAAACCATTCATTTTCAGGTCAGAACCCTTTTTCAACTGCAAGATCAGAATCATAGAGCATATAAGAAGTTAAACAGGCATCATGATTGAAATTGAATGTGCATTTGATAAGATTTTTATATGAACCTTATCTTTGGTAGACTTTTCTTTGCGTAGCTCCAATGGGTACCTAAGAAAAACAAGTAAATCAATGACAAGGTTTCAGATACGCTTAATGTAAATGATCTGCATGCTTTCATTTTTATAATTCCCACTCTGCAAGACCCTACCGTGACTAAAAAATATTTCATTTTATAATGATGCGTATATGAGTATGATAATAGACTCCCATATTAAATTCAAAGACTGAGTACACAAGTTACATAAATTAGTGACTAAGAAATACCTATCAGTGCAACAAAGTGCTCTATTTTGTCAATCCATTTAACGATTTTTCAGTAAAATCAAGATAACATATGGTAAGGTTATGAAATTAAAGAAGAGTTCGTTTATTGTAAAGAACACAAAACATGGTGTTTCTTACCATCTGCGAGTATCTATTTGAAAGCCGTACAGTTCATTCAGAAACAAACTCATCATCACATCACCTGCACAGAGAATAAGAAACAGGAGAAATTTATTTTAATATAAAAGATTCAAGGCATACAATATAATTAGACACGGGGACAAACCTTCCATTTCCATATCAACCACGCCCCCAAATAGTAGCGCTCGCTTTTTATGCAGACACATAGAAAAACCAGCCCGCGCGCTTGGGGCATTCCACTTCTCTTCACCTATTTTACAATATTAAAAGGAAAACATGTAAGTCCGGAACCAAAGTATAAAGTTAGTTTAAACCATGGCACTTTATTCAATTAAAAAACCAATGCAGTAAAACCGTTGGTTTGGAAATGAAATCAAAGGAACTTGACTATCATAGGTCAAATTCATGAATCATGTCCAACTCTAAATAGAATTTTCCTCTGGAATAAAATAATTAATTAATTCGGTCAGTCAGTCAACCTCTCAGTATCAGCTTCTATAAAACTTAATTTCAGGGAATTAACAATTTATAATATCTTTATAATACAACGATGCAACTTAAAAGCATCATGTAGCGAGACTTTATTCTTCTGCGCTGTCTATCTGATGTGTCATAGTTACAGGGAGGGGAATAGTCAACCTTATTCCATTCCCAATTTCTGGGATCAAGAGACCACATGTCTGCATGCACAATTCCTTTCTCAGACTGATTGTTTTTGTCTGAAGAAACTTCTTTCGAATATCCACCATAGAGGAAAATCTGCAATTGTTTGGACATATAAGGCATCAAAATTAAGCAACACAGTGGTCGAACACCGAGTTCACAAATAGACTTATCAAATCTAGTGCTGGAGTTGTATGGCTATGGCTCTTAAGAAACCATCCTAATAATGAGAGCATTAGTCACTTACTTCATCTTGGTAAACAAACAGTTGAAACCCACTACGGGGGCTGGGCCACATGCATCCAGGGGTAGGCTTAATTTCTTGCCACTGAGAACCAAGATGTGTGTCAAAATATTAAGCGAAGTAAGACTAAATCAATACAATAAAACTGTCTAGTTTAAAATAGCAAAGAACAAATGGTTATGTAAAAGAAAGTAACCTTGTACTGATCGAGGTCAAAAACGTACAAATCATTATGGTACCTGTGATGGTTCACCTATCAGTATATAAATTGATGATTCTGAGTGCAAGTCAATTAGTATAATAATAACAACAATTTCACTCAGAAACAACCAAGTGCGATTCTTTGATCAACTATTAGCATTATTCTTGGTTACAACTTAAAAAAGATTCGAGATGTTATATTATGTTAAATGAATTAACAAGCATTAGTTACAAACATCATTGACCCAGCGTAGAATGTTACTATTAACATATAATTATATACATTTTGAATACACAATTTGAGTAGAATAAATAAAATTAGAATCTTCTAAAGTTGTTCACCAACCTCACTTCTCTAAGTGTGTCATAGAAACCACCAAATACAATGAGCTTGTGCTTATACAACACCTGCGAAGACGTGACAGGCGCACATGACATAAGATGACTAGTGTATAATTTATGAATAACAATCTACTTGGACAGGACAAATTCTAGAATTATATGGAGAAATGTTGAGACAATAAATATGGTCAATCTAGTTTATTAAGACATTATTATAAAAGAAGTGGGTGGAAATAGTAGAACGGGTGTCTAAGAATTGAGATTCATATCATATAAAGAATTCATCTGTACACAGCACTATCAAAGTAAAATCAAATGAGTACATATACTGGAACGATAGCAATTTCGAAACTCAAATTTTGTAACAAATTACGCACTTAGCGAGACATTATGTAGATTCCAAATATTTACTTACCATACGATGACCCGATCTTGGACTTGGACATCCCTTTAAATTAAGCTGTTCCCATTGATTTGTTTTGAGGTCCAACACCCAAAAATCCTAATGATAAAAGGCTGATGAAATTACATTCATGAAAAATCCAGAAACACACTTTAAACTAGAACTTTAGGAGAGAATAAATGAAGCATACCTTGTAATGGTGAAACCTCTCTTGATTAGGGGATGTGAATTCACCACCTAAAGATCAATGTAAAAACTGACTTAATAAATTGACAGTTGAATATACTAATAAAAAGAAAATAAAGGTGTGAGTTTTATCAATGTACCAAATATAAAGAGGTAATTCTTCCAAGCAACCGCCTGATGCGCACTTCGAGGGGGTGGACTGTTTGGGCTAGATACTAATTTCCACTCATTCTTGTCAACATCATATCGGTAGAGATCACCATATACAAATGTCTATATTCAAAAGGACCAAAATCATACACGTCATTCCTTAACCAAATTAAAATTGAAAGCCTCCAAATTCAAATCACCAACCTTGTTCCCATTGTAGAATTCACCTCCGTACAATATCAACTCAGTCTCTTTCAATGGATTAATATTCAGCTGCGCAATATCACCCAAAATAACTCCGCATCATATACTAATCATTCCAAAAATCAATTTTCAACATTCACAGTAGGTGAATGAAAGAATACCGAGCAATTAGATCGACGAGAGGGTGCAGGCACATTATCTTCAACGTGCACTTCCTTCTTCTTAGCCTCCTCTTTCTGAATATTCAACTACATGAAACAAACCAGCACCCAATACATCAAATTAAATTCCTTGAAAAATTGAGAAAAAGAAAGATAATAGAGCAACGCAAATTTGTTTGTATACCAAAATTGCGTCGATGTCATCTTCAACGGACACTTTTTTGCTCTCTCGTCGAAATTTCTTCTCTTCGGCTTTTGCTGTTTTCCTCTCCGTCTTCTCCTTACCCTTTCCAGGCTTCTTCGTCTTCTTCCCCATCTTCACTCACTTCGCTGCGCTTCTTCGATTTCGCTTCTCAAAACCCTCGCGCGCCGCACGCATACATCATTCGCAAACCATTGAAAACGACGCCGTTAGTAGATGCTCAGTGCACGCTGCCGTCCGCACGTCGGCCCGATTTTTGGCCCTTCATACCAGCCCAAGTAATTACTTTTATTCAATTTGAAAAGGTTAATTGCCAATGAACACATATACAATATGTCATATTCTATGAAACCCTTATGTATATTATCATTATCAAACAATAACATCTGATAACGGAGAGGTGTTTAAAATGTAACGCAATTGATTGTAGAGATGATGAAGTGAAAAATTATTTATTATATTGGTAGTGTATTGTAATTAAAATATTATTATATTAAAAAGTTAATATATTTAACGGATTTTTTGACGGAACAGTGATAAGTGGTTGTTTGGTAAAGGCAAACGTTACACAATTGGTCGAATGCAATATTGCAATATAAAGATGGTTTCGTGGAATATGACCTATTATTAGGGGTGCAAACGAACCGATACACTCGGGAGCTACTCGTGAACGAGCTCGGTCAAAGCTCGTTCATTTATAAACGAGTCAAGCTTGAACAAAATTTGATACTCGTTTATTAAACGAGCCGAACATGAACACATTGGTGCTCGGCTCGAATAAACACGTGAAAAACTCGATTGAAGCTCGATTAATACTTGATTAATGCTCGGTAATGCTCGATTAATACTCGATTTATACTCAATTAAAAGTTTGATTTATACTCGATTAAAAGTTCACAATTCATATAAAAACATGAATAAAAGTTTATGAATGCAACCAGTATTTCACCTGATGTATGTGTGAATATGCAATCTAAACAAATGGATGTGAGGTTGGAAAATCCAGAACAGAAAGTGAATTAGAGATGATTTAGATATACCAAGTTACGGAGGTTATCCACATGGCAAGTTCAAGCACGGCAAGTACAAGCATGATAAATTCGGAAAGCATGGAGGGTTCAGAAAATGGAAGTGATTGCATCAATTCTTCATAGTATGAATCCTACTAAAAATATATGTATCACCAAGTCATAAGACAAACCTAACACAAGGGTTCTGAACTTTATATGTAATTTCAGCTATCAAACATAAGTGTCTTGACAAATATGGCCAGAAAACCAATCTTGCGGAAGCCCTTAAATGTTCAAATGCATGTTCATCAAATAAATGTTGTTGTTGACGTGTAGCAAATTTAGATACCTATACTAAAACAAAACAATACAACCAGGATAGATTCTTTTACAATGTTGAAGAGCTGTTTATAGTAAGCCACAGGAGGGCATTTCAGTTCCTATTGAATGAATGTTTACCTATGTTTTCAACTTATCAGAGAAAATGAAGTTGTTAGCTCCACCAAATAGGGAAGCTAAGTTTGAAAACTAGTGTTTGAGATGCAACGGTAGTTGGCAGAATGTCGTCTGGAAGGCTAGGTAGGCACTCTGGACGGTATTCTTTCTTGCCATAGGTTGGTGCATACAATGTTAAAACAGCCCGACAGAAAATGAACCCCTGAAGGGTTTGCTTCAATAAGCCCCAAGAAATTGTAACCAGTAAACCAAATGACTAACATATATTTATAGGAACATGAGACACGATCTCGATAGTTGATTATTAATAATCTAACATCTGATATTTAAACTAACATCTTTTATTGGGATAATTACAGATATAATAGGCTATTAATAGTCATTCTTGAACTATTCTCATTCAAGAACTTTTAATACGAAGATAACCAATTTTAGAAAGAAGAACTATTAGGTTACAATTTGTATAGTTAGGGAAAAATCGAGGAGGATGTATATCTTTTCGTGAGACAGTGAGATACAATATCAACCGTTGATTACTAATAATATAATCAATGAGATTTAAACGCAAAATAACCGTCAAATCCAAATGCCATGTTTTTTTGCAAATCTAACTGTTCAATATAATTAATAATCAATATAATCTCGACCGTCAGATTAATCAAATCAATGATTACAATTAAGTCCTTCTGTCTCACAAAAATATAACATCCCTCACTATTACTTCCTCCGTTTCCTATTATAGTGAACGTTGGTACTAGGCACGGCGATTAAGAAAATATGAGAATAATGAATGTGAGAAGATAATGAGTAAAGAAAGAGAAGAATTGTGAGGGTGAATTAGGTTAAAAAAGATGATCTAATTCATAATAAATGATGAACTAAGTTTAATAGTAAGGTAACAAATTAAGAATGATAAATTAATGTTAGAGTGGAAAGAAAGATAAGATTATTCATTTATGAAGATGTGATTATATTTTGGGACGTTCAAAGAGGAAACGTTCACTATAATCGGAGACATATGGAGCATATTTTACAGATATATGACAGTCGGATATGTGTTATATATGTGCCAAAATTGTTTTATATATCACTTATAACATAATTTATGTCACTTATGTTCAGTCACATATGTTCAGTGGCTTATGACATAAATGACTGCGTAACTCACTCAGTGACTTATGATGTAAACAAATGAGACAATCATTATATTCTAACCAGTACCACTTATTACATTTGGCATGTATGGTACGTTATGGGTTACAAATGTCTTGTTACTTATGAGTACAAAATGTACGATGACAGTCGCATATGCTCTTCTCAACAAGCAATATGTCGCCATTATTCTATCACATATAAATAAAAAAATATCCTTATACTGTCACCTTTGCAGTTAACAACAGCTAACGTGTTGCAAATGGTATGTTACATATGAGCTGACACATTTTATTATATTGTCGCATATGTATTTGATCTCATACATGGTGTCGTAAATTGTCTGTCACATATGAATTGAGATATACAACAGACATGAAGGCGCAAATGGTCTGTTACATAAGAGCTGACACATTTTATTATATTGTCGCTTATGTATTTTTCAACAGATATGGTGTCGTAAATCGTCTATAAAATATGAACTGACATATACGACAGACATGAGGTCGCAAATGGTCTGTCATATATGAACTTACATAACTACTTATGATGTAGCAAGTGCAACATTAAATACTCCCTCCGTCCCAGCCAAAGGTTCTTATTTGGCATTTCCAATGTAAAATAAGAAACCAATATTTAAGGAATAAAAAATTCTGATGAAAATCAGATTAAGACAAATCCAAAAGTATATTTTCCCACCAAAATTTTAAGACCAAAATTACTTTACCAAAAGTAAACTTTCCCACCAAAATTTTGAGACCAAAATTTTGAAACCAATATATAGATTTGTTGGGGGTGATTTTTCAATTTTGGTAGTCAGTTTAATTCAATTATAATAATTAATTAGTTAGTATAATTAATTATGTTTAACTAGTAAGTGTAATTAGAGTGTTATATTTTAATATTTATTTTTTGCCAAAAAAATAAATAGGAAGTATTCGGTGGGACACCTAAAATGGCAAAAAGAGAAGCATTCGGTGGGACGGAGGAAGTAGTTATTTATGTCAAAAGGGAAATAGTTATAAGTCGTAGTTGTTCTGTTGCTCGCGTCATGTGCAACATAAATATTTAATCAATTTCTTGACTCCGTGTCGCTAATGTAATGTATAATAACTATTAAATAGTGAATAAAATAAATCAAAATTTTATCCGAAATTAAAACTGAAGCTGTAGAGAAACAAACTGTTAAGTGTAGCATATTGTTTGTTAATCTTGCAACAATTCTCAGAAGGTGATCAATAGTAGCAACACATAGAAGTTTATTTCAAATTAACTAACTTACACCAATCGGTTACTCTCTTCTCTTTGCTTCTTCTAAGAGACGCATCTTTTCTTCTAAGACAGACACTCTTGCGACATCCTATTTCGCTCTCGCAGCTTCCTCCCTAGCTGATGCAGTTTTCTCCTTAGTCGCCTCTGCTCCCTCTTCTGCTCTTCTAAGATATTCTTTTAGTTGTAAATAAGACTCCACTACTTAATTTTGCTCCACTTTTTGAGAGAGAAGATATGCGGAAAAGTTTGCCAAAAATTTTGAGTTCCTTTCTTTGTGCCATAACTTCATCCTAATTTTAAGTTCTTCGTCGATAGTCAAAGGATCTGCTTCCCCGTTAAGATCATCCAAGTCTCCCAAGCGCTCATGTAATTTCTCATCGACCTTCACTTGCATTTTCCCCTAAAATAAGACATGAAGTGATTAGATATAAAATAAAAAGTAACTCAATGAGACACAATGATAAGCAATCTTATACAAATTAATTGAAATCCAGGAGCAATATAAAAATATACATTTAATATTCCGCAAACAATTTTATGTTCATGTAATTTATCTTTAGAGTAATCAAAATACAACAGTCATATTAAATATATTTACAACAATTGAAAATCAGCATCAAAAATCAACTACCATGTTAAACATATTTAATAGAATTTAAATTCACCATCAAAAAATTTACAAAATGATTAACAAACATATAATAAACAAATCTTAAAATCAGCCATAATGCTCTAAGAATTAATTGTAATTCAGGAGGGATGTAAAATAACATATACGATTAAAACATTCAACAAAAAAATGTAAGGCATCATATAGTTGTCTTTGGAGTAATCAAAATTCAGGATCCAGATCCCATGCTGCCACTTTTGGTGCAGCTATATGCTGCAAGTCTCAAAACGACATAGTTTTGGGTGTTTTTTAAACAAAACTGTGTAGTTTAATCTAAAACACTATATTTACAAAGTGACCCCGTCGTCAAAACGACGTAGTTTTAGGGACGAAACTACGTCGTTTTGTCTCGCAGTTTTTGGCTTGGCATTACTGGATCTCATTCCCAAAATTCAGAAGTCGTGTTAAACATATGTAAATAATTGAAATTCAGAATCAAGAAAATCAAATTTTATTTTTAATATATTAAAAAGAATTCAAATTCATCACCAATATTTACATCAATGATAAACTAACATGTTATAAAGTAATGAATAACAAAAAAATCAGTAGACACACTAAAAAATTAATTAAATTTCAGAAGCAATGTAAAACAACATATACAATGAGCATTCAACAAACAATGTTGACAACAAGCACTTATCTTTAGTGTAATCAAACTTTAGCAGTCATGTTAAATGTATTTACACCAATTGAATTTCAGCGTCGAAAAACCAAAAGAAACATATGTATGCAAAATCAAATTCACCGTTAAAATACATTAATAATAAACTAACATGTTACAAACTACAAATAACAAAAACCAACAACAATGCTATAATAATTAATTAAAATTCAGGAGCAATATGTAACAAAACAAAATTCACATTGGACAAACAATGTTAGACATCATGTAGTTGTCTTTAGATTGATCAAAATTCAGCAGCCAAGTCAAGCACATTTAAAACAATTGTAATTCAACATCAAAAAATATGCAATCATATTAAACATATTTCAAAGGATTCACATTCACCACCAAAATTTACATTAATGATAATAGTTATAAACTAAGAATAACAAAAAAAATCAGCAGTTATGTAATAAGAATTAATTAAAATTCAAAACAATGTAAAACAACATAAACAATTATTATTTCACAAATAATGTTTGGCATCATGTAATTTTTAAAGGAACCAAATTCAGCAACCATGTTAAACATATGTACAGTAATATATATTTATCAACAGTCATGTTAAACATATTTGAAAGAATTTTAAATTCACCACCAAAATTTACAACAATTATAGGTGTCATGTGATAACAACATATTTTGATGAGAATTTTTTTAAATGTACCACTAATTCTTTGCCAAATGAATCCTTAATGTGTGCTTCAGCAAATGCAGCAATGATAGGTGACATGTGATTTTTTCACGAAATTCTACAACTCTAAGAGCGAAGGAGATTCAACCCAAACAGTGGTGTAATTTTTTTTTCTAACAAACAATCATCATACGCTCACACTTTGCATATTATCATAAATAAAAATCAAATCACAAGTGATGTAAAATATAACATCAACATGATCAAAAAAGAGTGAAACATATTACCATATACTTGGAACTCTAAAATGATTATAAGCCACTACCTTTCCTTTAGGCGGTCTACAAATTCAAACGGTAACTCCACACCATTATGAACATAGTGATCTTTACATTGATGCTTCAAATTCCAAAAATGATCATTTGCAGCTTCCAAAAGCAAATTCTTAAGCCAACTCTCCAAAGGCTCAAGCTCAATGTGAATCTGTAAGATATCATAATTGATAGTAGCAAATAAATAATTAACTTAAAGTAATTCAATTGCTTATAACTTACGCTCACAGTGTCCTATAAAATTTTCCAATTTTCATCTGCATTTTTATCGAAATACTCTTTCATCATTGGAATTGAATACTTTGTAATACGACCGACGACTAAAGATAATAAATTCCCATCTCTCGTGTAGCCGCTGATCTCCCTTAGGTCCAACAGAATCTTAATTTTCTTCTTGCCGCTTGAATTAAAGATATGCTGAAGGCGTGGGCCATTATCCATTCATCTTTTAGTTTCATCTCTTGCAAGTAAATACAAAAGTGTAATTATCATATAATAATACTAAAAAATAACAAACAAATATTGTAAAGATATTTAACCTTTTGCTCAAATCTTTTTAGTATTTTCACGCACCGGAAATACTTCAGGGATTTCCATCTTAATCATCTCAATCCAACATTCCATGACAATCAGCTCCAACTGAGGTAGTGTAGGTTTAAAGAAGACATTGATGACGGGATGGTCAGTAAAGGAGCATGAGTAAATTTCTCATAAGACACGATATTAGGTGGGGTTACCTTAATCAGAGGCGAGGGAGGCTGTGTGAACCCCAAAGCGGCGGCATCCGCAACAACAATCTTTTGTGACTTTGTTTGCCTATTTTTGCTGTCAATTCTATTTCTTCTGCTCAGCGACATGACTGCACACGATATAAATAAATTTGATTAATCACTCTCAGCAACTTTTGAAATAAAAATATGCATCATTTGGACAATATTTTACTGATACAAATATTGAGATGGAAGAAAAATCGTAACTTCAATTTATATATAACACACAATAACTAGGATATGCACTATTTCTAAGATCTTCAATGATTTCTTTATTAATTATAACCAACATATCATTGTTGTCACACAATATTACACTGCAAAATATCAAAAATGTTATATATATTGCATAATTATAGGAGAAAAAGTTGTCAAAAATGATATCTACATTAATTTTTAAAAGAAAAGACCGCAGCATTGTGTACATAAATCTCTACTGATGCATCTCAATCGAATGAAGAAAGTAAGTAATTTTTGGACATCATAAAAAAGATGGATCGACTGATAATTATGTTAGTCATTAATTACAATAAAGCCTAAAAACATGAAAATCAACACAAATGTTTTTCAAATAAAACAAAAAGTATATGTGTTACTGGCTTTAACATATACTCTCTTCGTCCCCTATTATAGTGAACGTGAGGTATTGTATACGTAGATTAAGAAAATGTGAAAAAATTGAATATGTGAAAATAATAAATGAAGAAAGAGAAATTAATGTGAGAGTAGAAAGAAAATGAGAATGTTCATTTATGTAAACGTTCACTATATTTTTGGACATCAAAAAGAAAACGTTCACTATAATAGGGGACAAAGGGAGTATCGATTGGACGAGAATTGTTACCTAGGTGAACAATGGACAGTGAATGGTGAACAGTAAATGGTGAATGGTAAACGGTGAAAAATTAATGTTGAATGGTGAATGGTAAATGGTAAAAAATTAATGTTGAATGGTGAACGGTTGAATGGTGAATGGTAAAAGGTGAATGTTAAATGGTGAACGATAAAAGATGAATGGTGTATAGTCAATATTAAATTGTGAACAGGAAATGATACGGGTAAACAGTGACAATGAGTGGTGGACATCACGGTGAACAATGCGGTGAACAGTGTGGTGAACATTGCGGTGAACAGTGTGGTGAACAATGCGATGAACAATAACCCTAAATTTTTTGTTGCTTTCAAATTTGCTGGGCAAGGCCATGTACACGAATCCAACAACCCATTTCATTTTTAGATAGAAATGATATAAAGTTAGGGGTTACAATAGAGGTCAACAACTAATTTTAGGGGTTAGATGTCAGACATCAGTTTTTTTATAAAGAAGTAACTCGGCCAGATCGATCCAATCTACCTCCATAATCCTTTTCTCCTCTGCTCGCTAACCGCTCAGCTCGCCGCCTCTCCGCTCGGTAACCTCTGCTTGCCACCTCTCTTAGCTTGCCATTACTCTCCCCAATGTTTGCAATTGTAAAACTTGAAACTATTTCATAACATGCATTTTGGATATGTAGACACAATGTATCATTTTGTTTACCTAAGCTTGTATAGTTTGTATACCTAACTTTTTTTGAGGCATCAATGAGATTAACAACATTATTATCTTCTTTTTGCCTTGTTTTTTATTGTAATGATTGATGTATTTTGAGTACATTCGTGTGTGACGATGAATTGAACCTTGAATGGAGTGAAGAACTTCTTGAGTGAACCTAGACTGTTAGAATAAGTCAGGAGAGTACGATTGGACCCTGCAATGACACTTTTCCTTATTCCTGCAGCACAAGGTAACTCCATTGGTATTTTTTATAATAAGCATACCACATTTATCTTGGAGTTACTGAGTCACTGGAGGTATAAGGTAACTCCCTATGGCGAAATTCATCGGAGGTGATACACTTTTCCTCTTCTCTCCTTAGGCCATTGAGACTTAAGTACTCCAAG
>QZGG01000027.1:290000-419962 GCA_006409495.1 Sedum album
TTTGATGAAATGCCCTTTAGATGTATATATATATAGGGTTAAGTTCAAGAGAGACATTAAGTTTTTGTGAGACGGAAGGACTTCATCTTGATCGTTGATTTTGATAATCCAACGGTTGAGATTAAAATTGGTTTTAATAAGTCTGGCGGTTGGATTTGCAAAAAACCGTAGAAGTTGAGTATGACGGTTTGTTTAAAAATTAAATCTCATACATTGGATTATTAGTAATCAACGATCGAGCTTGTCTCTTACGGTCCTACATTTATTTACATGTCCTTCTTGATAGAGTTGGGTTCGATTACGACCCCTTACATAGCGTACGATCTCTGTGATCTCTACACTTTAAATAGATGAATTATAAAAAAATTGAATATTGAAGTGTATAATTGATATGATTATATTTTGAGAAAAAGGTTCAAGAAGGATACTTAGTTTTTCGTTGGACGTGAGACGCAATCTGATTGTCTACTATTAATAATCTAACAGATGATATTTTAAAAAGAAACCGTCATATTACTTATCGTTTTTTTCAAACTCAACCCTCAGGCGTTGATTAATCAAAATCACCAGATGAGCCTACTTCATTTAGTCTCACAGAAAATCAATGTCCTTGTAGATTCTATCCTTAAATTTTGATTAATTAACAATATATATGATATTATGAGAATATGAATTGTTGCTTTAGAAATAAAAGGTTATTACATTCCTACACTTTATATATTCATACGATATACATAAAGAGAAATGTGGTAGGCATAGGAATCAAAATACCAAATTGCCCCATAAAACCTACCCCATGTTTTGAATCTTGTAAACACCGATTTTTTTTTTTGATTATAAGTATGGATTTACAAGTATCTCGTTGTTATACATTTCGGAACCATCTAACGATGACCTACTAGAACAACCGTATCATTTAAGCTCTTCATAAGCATCTCTCTCTTTACATTTCTTATTAAGTATCCACCATTAGCACCATTAAGCTCTTCATCTTGAGAATTCACCAATGGATCATCTCCATGTAAGGCATCTTCTTCATTAAGTCTCTCACTCTCTTGAGAACTCACCAATCAATCATCTCCATGCAACTCTAATTAAGCCTTTCCATGTAGTTCTACCAAAGCAATCATCATCCAATTACAAACTTGTAATTTAAAGTGTGGTCTCTAAGATTTAACCTAGAATATAGAGCATTTTAAAATACTCTGTGCTTACCGATGCCAGTTATAAAATATTGTTTGTCCTACTTATTCAAGATCAACAATCTTCATTTTGTTATTAAATTCTATTTTGAGACCTTGTCCATTTCTTATAGTCCAATCATCAAAACTATCACTATCAAATAGAAAACTTCAAGCAAAGTGGTAAACACAATAAAAAAGGAAAATGAAATAAATAAACTCTTCCCAAACAATTTGAAAACCCAGTCAAACCAAAGGTCATTTGAATTGAATTCCCAGAATAAATAATAAAAATAATTCACATTTAAATTCAATTAAATCACAACAAAATCCATAAAGTTAAAACAAGAACATCTTTCCTCTTACTGGCAGTGCCACATCCATTTTCTTCTCTTTCTTCCAGCAGTTCTATTTGATAGAAAACAAAAATTAGTCCAGAAGATATCTGAACTGGGCAGTAGCAGAGCCCGAACCCTGTTGTTGTTGAAGCTCTTTTGTTCATACATAGATAAAGGATAAACCTTTGAAGAAACTGATCACCAGATTACAGACCCAGTTGAAGTGATGCTTGAACATCTTCTTTCCAGGCCTTCCTACAACTACAAAGAGTCACTCAAGTTGCTTGAAGCTGACATACAACATGCCAATATGCTGTGAGTTATATCTGTTGATTCAAATTGGTTGCATGTGTGGTTTTGTCAAATTCCTCTATCTAATTTTTTGGTAAAGGTGTGACCTTTAACTGTGGTTTGATTGCTTTTGGTGGCTTAAATTTCAATTTGGGAATCCATTCGACTTTATTTTAATTTCTCCATTTCCCTGTGATCACTGCAATTGAAAGATTGAAACTTGATGTTGTCTGGTTAGAAGATAAGGTTGACTTGTTGACTAATTGATTTTCATTATATTGACAGCAAGTCCCACATATCTGTACTTGGACTGTTGTTTTGATTATGGGAATGCCATTTTTATTTGCTTTTGTTTATATACTTTGAGGCTTTCACTAAGTCAATTGAATTTGGATATTGGATGTGTTTATAGGGCAGCTTCCATTCCTTTAGCCAAAAGGGGTGTGTGCTTCCAGATGAAATTGGCTTGCAACCAATTAGCACCATTGTTTCTACTATTGTTCAAGTGGATGGATAGTTCTTGCTTACTTCTGAGCTACTTGAATCTCTTCCATGTTGTTGTTTATAAGGTTTGTTCCTTATTAGTGATGTTGCTTCCTATGAACCTCTGGAAATGTGTTCCTAAGTCCTAACACAGCTGTTATAATCAATTATGTATTCAGGTGAAACCAGCTGGATCGACAAGTAGAACTTCATTTGGAAGAACAGCTACAATTAGAGAGTTCTATGGTAAGTTGTGCTTATGGGGTTTGCCTTTTTATATGTTTCAAGTGAACTTGTCTGAGTATTGTGTTCATGAGGTTGCTTGTCTGAATATGGTTTCAATTTCCACACTCTTGTCAATTTCACAGCTGTTATATTGCCTTCACTACAACGTCTCCACAGCACTTCTCTTGAGCTTAACGATGTCCAATGCAAACGACGAAGCATGGAAATGTTCTTAGGGAGACAAGTTGAAGAAAAGATAAAGATTGTTGATGATGAGCTTGAAAGAGAAGATGAATGTGGAATCTGCTTAGAACCCTGCGCGAAAATTGTCCTGCCCAATTGCTGTCATGCAATGTGCATTAACTGCTACCATGACTGGTAAATATTTCCCTGAAATTAATCATTTTTTCATATAAATGACAATCATTTTCGTTTCTGGAAATTGTTCCTTGAATATTGTCTTGACTTTTAGGAACATGAAATCGGCGTCCTGCCCATTTTGCCGAGGAAGCATAAAAAGAGTTAAGTCCGCAGACTTGTGGGTTCTTACGTCCAACAGTGATGTTGTGGACACGAAGACTATTTGGAAGGAGGACATGTCCCAGTTCTATTTATATCTGAACAATTTGCCTAAAGACATTCCGGATGCTCAATTCCTGGTGTACTACGAGTACCTGATGTGACTCAAAAGGTACCATACTAATCCAGATGTGTTGCCAGATTCTTCCCTTCATTTCAGTGTAAATTCAATCCCATTATGGAGTTTGCTAACACTGCTCCAGGAATATGTGCACATAATAATGTATGCTAAATTTCTTGATAGACAGAATCTAAAAACAGAGATCAACAAGATCTTTCATTGGATGACATGGTTCTCAATATTCCTTCAGTTCTAGTCTTGATCAGGATATAAGCAACTTTAAGTGTGTCAATATTAATTGTAAGTTATGCATAATCTTTAAATCCAGCTGATTAGGCAAAGGACAGGGTGTTGATATCATTATTTTAACTAAAACATATGGATTATGAAATTGGATTCATGGAAGAGGTTCTAAGAGGAAAGTAAATATTTGTAAGACTGAGAGATTTTATTTCAATCATTGACTTTTATTAATCCAACGTTTGATATATATAACCGTCAATCATTAAATTAATGAAAAACTATTTTTATCTCAACTGACATATTAAATATCAAATTAATTGAAAATTACTTTAATCTTGACCGTTGTATTAATCAAAATCAACAATTGATATTATATCTTTTTGTCTTAGAAAAATTATGTCCTTTTGGAATCCAACTCTTGAATTCATTACGATCAATTTTAAAACTGACTATTACCAAATTAAATTGAATAATTTTGAATGTGGATGTAGTATTAAACTAGTATATGAATAAATCATTCCAAACATGCTTATAGCAAACGAGCTACCACACTATTTCAATTGCAATGCACCCTCTGTTATCCAAAGGACCATCTACGGATGACCAATTTCCATAGCTCAATGCGCAACTATGATAAGTACACAATCACAAAAACGTAACAAGAATTTCGGACCTTTAACTTCATTCTCAAGGTCGTGAAATCAGTTTGCCATTCTCCAATATCTCCTCTCAATCCTTCTTTTAGTATGCATGTCTTTTTTGCAATTTCTTTAGCTTTAGCGGTTTCTTCCTTAGCTTTTGCGGATTCATCCTTAATTATTATAACTTACTCTTTAGTTGGAATAATTTCATCCAATACTTTCTTAAGCTCATCTTTTCATTGTAAAAAAGAGTCGACGATCTGTTTTACACACCACCTTTTTGCAAGCATGTCTAGTGGGAGATTTATCAAATACACGAGTTTTTTTCATTCACCTATCACTTCATTCATGATTTCAAGTTCCTCACTCGACTTATAATCTGCATCATCAAAGTATTCAACGCATATTGCTAGTTTACTTTTTGACCATTTCATTCATTTTCCCTATTAAATTATAAAAAAATTAAAGTGTAAAATAAAATAACAAAATAAGGATACATAAAAAACGTATCATTTTAATGAGAAGTAGCATCATTTAAACAATCGACAAAGAACAATTCATGCAGTGAGTGAAAACATAGAAAATAGAGTACGAATGGATGTACAACACATGATAACCAAAGAAGAAGACATGTAAATTCATAGATAAAGAAATGTATGGTTCAAGCGGTTCAATACAATTCTTGATACAATGTTACACAATCTTTCATTGCATAGAGCATCATATACAAGGAAACAAAACATGGGCAGTGCATGACATAACATAAACACGGAATATTCATGCAAATTTATATATAAAGCTCGGATCTTGGGGTTATTAAAGTTTTGTAAGACATGAATATATTATATCAACCGTTGATTTTGATTGATCTGACAGTTGAAATTAAATTAATTTTGAATTAAAATAAGTGATTGAATTAGCAAAATACACGGTGGTTGAGAATGTCAATATCAACTATTGGATGAATAGAAATCAATGGTTGGGATGACATCCTTCCGTCTTACAAAAAACTTGTTTCTCCTTGTACAACTTAATCATTTCATATATAAAGCTCTACTCATGTGGATCCATCTTTATAGTGGACTTGTGAACCCCACTTTACATTCGTCGATAACATTTTATCAAAGGACGAGATTGTGCTAACACATGAATGAGACAAGGGAGTTGCACATGTTTTCGACGTCATGTGCAATGACGTGGTGCAATCTCAGTCATTGATCAAATGCAATTAACGGATGTAAAGTGGGATTTACGAGTCCACCTAAATATATGTATCCACATCAGCAAACCTCCTTCTTACCTACATCTCTAATATCATGGTCGAGTAGACTTTTGAAATAAACGCGCAGACTCGACTACTTACCCACCCACACTTTTAAAATAACTTGTGTCCTTGCGGCATGATCCACATCTCTATCATAAAGGTAGAGTGGTGACACTAACTTATGATAAGTAAAGATGATAACGAGACAAGATTGTAAAAAAAACTTCACTGGTCCGCAAAGTCTTGAAGAGTCAACAAAGTGAGTCATATATCGTGCCTAATGTCAACCCAATCAATGATCAACAAACTCTTTAGCTGAGGTATGTCGCTTGTTACATCCCTTCTCAGTTATCATTCAAAACTTTCATAGAAAAATGGTAGCCAAATGTTAGAAAATAAAATAAAGCATTAAACTAGCTAAGTTCTGGTTGCCTCTCGTAAGCATTGTTATTTATATCATTAGCTCGACGATATATGGTCATCAAATGTTTGGTGCCCTTGGATGTGCAGTGTCAAACTTTATGAAAGGCTCCTTATAATGCTTTCCTAGTTGAGTTGTGACGTGATGCAATTTAGCGGATAAATTTTCCAACACGCAACTCAAAACAATTTGTAGAACTAGGGGTGATCTAGTCTCGAACCCAAGGGAACAGTGGAGTTAAGTTATACTTTAAAATCGATTACTAGCTTTCAAAATAGTTCTAAAGTGTTTTATTTATTTTAAAGGAAATGTCTATAAAAAGAAATGATTTTGTTATCAAATATAAAAGCTATGACAAGGATGAGAATCCTCCAGTAATACTTATGGTTTCACTCGAGCAAGATATAGATTATAGTTATGAATTTCCTTCTTGATGACAATTTAATCTAGAACGTATAGTTATATGATAATATAAATCCTCACTCCCGAGTAAATGGAAAGTTTAGCTTATCCACTTGTATTAAATCACTCGTATTAAATGGAGAGAGTCCATACGAAGAGTCTTGGTCACGTGTTGACTTGCTCGAGTAGTGTGTTTATTTGGTCGAGTAACATGAGTCTTTAGCTTGTTTTAGCTCGAATCAGGTACTTTAGTACACTCGGTCTAAGGATTGCAGAAATGCTCCCAATTATAACTGATTTAAGCCGAATTCACGTGCTTTTCCTCATATTTCCATGTATGCTCCTTCGTAAGGCGGAAATCGTGTTTTTGACCTGAAACATTAATCCAAGTATCAAAAGTAATATATTTTACGTTCTAATCATGGGAAATAAGCATAAAAGTAGGGGCTTAAAATAGACATTTCTAACACTGATCAAGTTATATCAAAAGTTGACTTACAGTGATGATTATAAGCATTAGTTGTTTACCGAAACTCCCTTGTACATACGAGTTCTCATGCAAGTGATGCGGTGGTTCCGTCTTAATGTCCCTCTCAACTCATTTTTTGCCTCTAAATGAATTATAAAAATCTTACTTCTTCATTCTTCGTGGGTCCATCACTTTGCTATCATGTCTCTTTAATGACTGTGTGCGCTATTCCATGTCGATCGGGTGGCTTCTTCCTCTTATGACGTAATATGCTCCATTCACGTTGAATTGCGTGATCATTCCTTTAATCTTCAGTGAGAGTAGCCCTTTATAAACGTCTATCTATACTCGTGTTTGCATGACGCACGTGCGACTGAGGAGGAGGGCTGAAGGGTCTTTTTTGCTTGTATTCTTCATTTCAATAACATATAAGTTCTCTGCTACTTTGAATTCAACAACACGTTACTTATCATTCAGAAGTACACCGAGGAGTTTAGTGGATGACTTATCCCCTAATATAATGGTTAGTCTAAGCGGTTTCAATGACCCAAGATGCAATGATGAATAAATTGAAAAAGACAAAAATTTAGTACAGATCCTAAATCAATCAAACATTTAGGAATATTTGAATTATCTATACCACATATAATTGTGAACGGTCATGTATCTCCATGGCGAGTTGATACATTCCTCGAGGTTGAGTATATGTCATAAAAGGAGAGGAAGAAATTGGTTTAAAAACATCGACAATTTTCTTTGATGGGGTGCCTACGCGCGGTCTGCTGTATTTCCAACCGCGTGGTCTGAACACTGTGCGATTATTCCATTGGCAGACTGTGCGCTATGTACTAGCAGTTCGTGCTTGATTTAGTTTTTTTGAGTTTCTACGACTTTTCTTGATGCATTGGCATTTGCCGCTCAATGTCATTGCGTGAACTCCACCATAAGGGTTTGGAATCGTATGTGAGGGTACTTTTGTTGCGCATCGCGAATCTTATAGACCACACTAGCTATTTGTGATAAAGTCTTTTCTCAAATGAAATGATCATCATATTATCTAAGTGTGCTATGAAGGTGAGGGTCAATAACATTTTAGCTAGGGTAGCTGAATCTTCTGCTCTACATGATGCACTTGAGAAGTTCCTTATCCATTTCTCTCTCAAGTGATTTTTTGCTTCTTCTCAAGTCGCATCATTGAGCTTGAACTTGTCATGCACCATCAATTCCTTAGTCCTATGATAGGTGACAGAAAATATTATCGTACATTTATTATGTTAAAACTACACCTTTTAATGCATTTGGATCTCTACTTTCACTTGTTCTAAATGGTTTTCTTTTTCGCAAGTACTGAAGTCAAGTCAGTTATACATCAGATCAACAATTCAAATTGATTTCTTGTTCCTCTTGCAAATAGCACACACAATCCAAGTGAATGCAGTATGTTATAACAATGACTTAGACTCTTCAGCAAACTTCAACATTGTCCACCTTTCGTGACGTATGTTTGTCAAAATTTACCTCTCCTTTTATTAATAACTTTGGTGCTCTCTAAGTGGCTCTCCCAATCGGTCTTCCCTGCCAGCGCCACTTGGATACGCCTCTTCCAGTGTCGGTTCAATATATGAGGCAGAGAGGCGGATGACTCATGTTAGAAAACTTTATAAAAAATAGTAATAAAAATAGACTCATGTTTTGGTGGAAAAGGCCACACATGAATGATTAAAAAATAATACTAGCAAGTTTTTTTATATAAATTTAGGGAAAATTATAAAAGAGGCAATAGACTAACACCAAATGACAATTAACGGTCCAAACTATCAAAATGACAATAAGGAGTTATGAACTACCATCAGATGATAAATAGGGGCTAGGAACCTCAATCAAATGAAAAATTACGGTACAAACTACAAAAATGATAAATAGGGACGGGTTTTAAAAATAAGTTATCAAATTTTATCCGAATTTTTTTATACAAAAAAGAGGCATTTGATGATTATTCATAGCAAATAATTGTAATTTTTGATAGTTCAAAGCGTTATTGTCATTTATTGATAGTTCTTAGCATTTTTTTATTTTCTTTTAATTTTTTTGTCAAGCATAAATAATAAGAATAGTTATATACAGTACAAAAAAATATTATTATAGAAAAGACTTCAAATTTTTTTCAATTCAAGCCACCATAATGGTCGAGCCATTCCTGTTTGAAACAATAAAGAAAGTATGAACATATATTATGGGTCTTGTCGAATTTTAAGTATACATGTAGCTCCAAACAACATTCATTCTAGTCACTAACTAAGTGCCTAATGATGCTTCTGTTTTACTGAACGGAGCCTTGAAAATAATAAAAAGACAATCCGCGTCCAATTAGGCATTGGCATTGAGTCCGACCTAGTCCGGCACAAAAAATAAACCCGAGTTCGGTCTGGCCCTAATATATGCGGTCTATCACTATTCATCGGGCCGAGCTGTCGAGAAATGACAATTAGAAGAAATTGTCCCACACCGCCTAGGTAAAGAAGAAATGACTACCTTATATATAGATGAGGTACCATGACTCAAGACACCACATCCGTATATGAGCTAGCCAAATTCAACATGGTACCAGAGCAAATGGTTAGGTATGTGTTGAATACGAAGTGTGTGGGACGTGCAAAGATGGTGAAGCGCACGATTGAGGGCATCCTAAGTATAAGGAAATTGCAAGGCAGATGGAGATGGCATAGCCAGTAGAGTCACAAGGCGACTAAGGGTTACCTTATGTGTCATTTCTTCAAATTGAGAGGGAGTGTTGAGAAATGACAATTAGAATAAATGTCTCACGTAGCATACGAGAAGAAATGATTAGCTTATATATATATGTGGTACCCTGATGTCACGACCCAAATCCAAAGTCGAGACCGGCGCTTGACCAATGGCCAAGCAAGCCTCAGAACATATTAATCTTAACCCAACATTAAATAGACAATATGAAATCATAGAAAATAACACGAGTAGCGGAAGTGAATAATAAAGAAATAAAACTCAGAGTACAACGGAGCATACTAGCTAAGAAAAATAAAATAACTAAATGTAGCAGAACAGAAGACTACTATGAGGGCACCGTACGTCAAAATGAACTCCTCAACTGTCGTCAATGTCGAAACGCGTACTAGTAGCTATCACTTATTTGAAAAGGGGTTACAAAAAAAAACGGGATGAATCGAATGACTCAGTGAATACATAACATATCTTATTAACGTTGTGTACGTTATTTAGTTTATTTTCATCTCATTCATGTTTATCTAAGCAACACACAATTCAATATACGTATGCGAAATATGATGCAATGATGTATGCAGAATGATGCACATGTCTATCAATAGGCAGTCGTCACTGCCGGTCCGGACCATCTCAGAGCAGAAGGTCAGTAATCTCAAAGCAAAAGCTCAGTCATCTCAGAGCAAAAGCTCAGTAATCTCAGAGCAAAAGCTCAGTCATGTCATGATGCATGTCGTGAATACGATAATGCACAAATATAGCCAACCATCCTATATCTGTCCGTTTTCACATATCATTGCTTTATTCTCTTTTTCGTGTTATCGGTATCAAACGTCTTAGTTAAGACGTAAAGGGGAACGGTAGTTAATATTTTAAACTTTTAACTGTTAGCCATCATTCTAGGTTATATAATTAACCTGGAAAATAAAATATATTATATACTCACTGTTTAATCAAAACAAGTGCTGAGCAGATGAAATACTCTCAAAACGTACTCCCAGTTGCTCCACTTATGTCACCTACGTGCATAAAATCAGTACTCATTATTGTTATTTTACGACGACTTAAATGAGAATAACTTCGTACGCTGACATGCATATATCAATATGTTTGTAGTTAGCTGTTATAATTCATTTTGTTTTAGGGACGGATAGTTGGCCCATTGAATTAGGATCAGCCCATCTTTAATTAAATCGTAGTATAAATACGGCATGTTTACGTAGGTTAAAAATAAATTTAGAAGAACAACGGCTGCATGGTGGAGAAGTACTGCTAATAATTGAATCAGGTATGTAACAATATGCTTCATGTCTGGTAAAAAGGGATCAATCTTATAAGTGGAATGCACAGATGCTTAATTTAGATTTATAATGAGGTTAGAATGAAATAGCATGATATTATGGCCTACGTTGGATTTGAGAG
This sequence comes from Sedum album, assembly GCA_006409495.1. NCBI lineage: Eukaryota > Viridiplantae > Streptophyta > Magnoliopsida > Saxifragales > Crassulaceae > Sedum > Sedum album. The sequence continues at coordinate 300,781 of QZGG01000027.1, forward strand.
CGCACCACCAATGCCACTAATCAATATTTTAAAGCTTTTGGACTGCGATGTTGTGGATAACAACATCTGCATCTTGTTATGTTTGTATTCAAGTGGTAACTTTGAGATCGGTGCCTTTGAGTATGGACTTCATTAATTACGGTGATACGATCTTTAACTAGTTTGAGTATTTTATATTTGGTCTGTCACTATATGTAATTGTCTACTATTATAGGTGGTGCACAAACATCTAATGACCGGACGAACTAAGGACAGTAAACTGCAAGTTGCGAATAAATAGACAGTGAGTATATAATGTATTTTATTTTCTAGATTAATAACATAAATTGTGATCGACGCTTAACGGTTAAATAAAAATATATAATTATTAATTACAGGCCCCTTCACGTCTAAATAAGACGTCTGGTATCGCTATACAACTGAAAGAAGAATGATATGTTAATAAATGAAATTAACGGGATTGATTTGTTTGAATGTTATATATGTGCATCATGACATACTTGACATGCATCATTTATTATTTGTTATTTTTCATTCATCATGATTATGAATATGGAGAGGGGTACAGATACAGCGAGGTACAACCCTCGATATGATATGGTGTGGGGTTATGATGTGGTTTGGGGTTATGATATGGCGTGGATGATATGATATGATACGATATGGTGTGGGGTGATATGATATGGTGTGGGGTATAGGCAGTGATGACTGTCTGCTGGCATACACATGCATCATTTTGCATACATCTTTGCATCACGTTTTGCATATGAATGTGTGTTTGTCTGTTACTTATGATTGTGATGAAAATGAATTAAACAACATACACAAAGTTAATAAAGTATGTTATGTATTCACTAAGTCATTCGACTCCCCCTATTATTTTAAAATCCTTTTTCTGATAAGTGATAGACACTAGTACGAGCTTCGACATCGACGACAGTTCAGGAGTACATTTCTGACGTATGGTGCCAACACAGTAGTTTTTCTGTTCCGCTACATTTAGTTATTTTCTTTTCCTTAGCTAGTATGCTCCGTTGTACTTAGAGTTTCATTCCTTCTGTTAATTACTTCTCCTACTAATATTATTTAAAATGGTTACAATTTTATCATTTTATACTTGAGTAAAGTGATGTGTTCCGAGGCTTGCTTGACAATTGGTCTAGCGCCGGTCTCGATCTTATTTTGGGTCGTGACAAAGTTGGTATCAGAGCTTAGGTTTCTTTCTTTCAGTACACGGAGCTAGGATTAAGTAGAATTTTGATTACGGAGGTGAAGCGTGCCATCTCTGTAAACAACGTTCTGCTGTGACCTTTAGAAAATTCGTATTTCTTTGAACTTCTTAGATTTGCCTCTTATAGGTTTAAATTCATTCATATAGGTTGTGATGGCACCTAGGACTCGTACTTCATCTCGTGCTCGTTTTACCGATACGAATGGAAGGCTTGGTACTAATACTCATGATGGTACTAATGCTCATGATGGCACAAATTTTCATCCTGTGCCTCGTGTTGTTCATTCAGACGCCGATATTGGTGCTAATTTGCCTCCTGAGACACGCCCAGTAACGAATGAACAATCACAAGATGTACACATCAACCCACCCCAACCCACTTTGGCAGATGTGATGAACAGTATTTTAGGTCATACACAGGTGCTACAAGGTTTAGCAGCACAGGGAGTTGGTCAGAGTCAGCCACCGATTCCTCCTCCTGCTACTTCCTCTCGTACTACCAGTGGCGAGTCCACTCATCGTCCAGCTCAGACTGCGCATCAGCATGAGGTAGATGTTAAGTTGGATGAGTTTCTACGACATCAGCCACCCAGTTTCTGTGGGACAGATGTGGAGGACCCTCGTGTATTTATTGACTTGACTCAGCGTCTTTTGGGAGTTCTACATTGTTCGAGTTGGAGATCAGTAGAGCTAGCTTCATTCAGATTGCATGGTGTAGCTTATGCTTGGTTTGAGAGTATGATTTCACACAGGGGTGATGAGCAACCTCCTATGGAGTGGGATGAGTTTAAGACTCTCTTTTTGGATAGATTCTTGCCAGATAGTGTGCGTGATGCGAGGGCAAGAGAGTTTGAGACGTTGCAGCAGCAGAGTATGACAGTGACGGAGTATGATCATAAGTTTACAGTCTTATCTGCTTATGCTCCTCATTTGGTAGCGACAGAGGCTATGCGCATTAAGCGCTTCATTTCTGGATTACGTCATGGTATTTCTCGACTTCTAGTCGGCACTCAGTATACTAATTTTTCTAAGGTGGTGGATATAGCTCGAACCATTGAGGACGGTGATACATCAGCGAGAGCTTTACGAGAGCAGAAGAAGAGGCCTCGTGACAGTGATGACGAGGAGAGTCAGTATAGACGTGGAGGCTCTCAGAGGAGTAGATCTCAGCATACTCAGAGGGGTGGACAGCAGTCTCAGATGGATCATCGTGATAGTGATACAGTATCTCAGAATTCTAGACATTCTCAGTCAATATCTCGTGGTATAACACATCGTCAAGATTTTGCTTCTGATCAGATTCCAGTCTGTGGAACTTGTGGCCGTTCTCATAAGGGAGTTTGCTATAAGGAGACGGGTGCTTGTTTTAGATGCGGTCAGATAGGACATCATGTGCACCAGTGCCCTACTCGTTTTGCAAGTATACATCATATGACTACCCAACCAGCTCATTCACACGGTTCAGTTAGATATTCCAATGAACTGTTTGATGATGTTGGAGGTCAGCAAGCACCTATTGCCTCAGTGATCTACCATAGAGGTGAAGTTAGTCAAGCTTCGATTCAGGGTAGTGGTCAAGCTCATAGTGCAGAGGTAAGAGCTCCACCGCGAGTCTTTGCTTTGACCCCGCGAGATGCTCAGACATCAAATGTCGTGACTGCAGGTATTATACTTTAAATTCGAGGACGAATTTTTTTGAAGGAGGGTAGAATGTTATAATTCATTTTGTTTTAGGGACGGATAGTTGGCCCATTGAATTAGGATCAGCCCATCTTTAATTAAATCGTAGTATAAATATGGCATGTTTACGTAGGTTAAAAATAAATTTAGAAGAACAACGGCTGCGTGGTGGAGAAGTACTGCTAATAATTGAATCAGGTATGTAACAATATGCTTCATGTCTGGTAAAAAGGGATCAATCTTATAAGTGGAATGCACAGATGCTTAATTTAGATTTATAATGAGGTTAGAATGAAATAGCATGATATTATGGCCTACGTTGGATTTGAGAGCGCACCACCAATGCCACTAATCAATATTTTAAAGCTTTTGGACTTGCGATGTTGTGAGATAAAACATCTGCATCTTGTTATGTTTTATTCAAGTGGTAACTTTGAGATCGGTGCTTTGAGTATGGACTTCATTAATTACAGTGATACGATCTTTACTAGTTTGAGTATATTATATTTGGCCTGTCACTATATGTAATTGTCTACTATTATAGGTGGTGCACAAACATCTAATGACCGGAAACTAAGGACAGTAAACTGCAAATTGCGAATAAATAGACAGTGAGTATATAATGTATTTTATTTTCTAGACTAATTAAATAAATTGTGATTGACGCTTAACTGTTAAATAAAAATATATAATTATTACTTACTGTCCCCTTCACGTCTAAATAAGACGTCTGATATCGCTATACAACTAAAAGAATGATATGTTAATAATGAAATTAATGGGATTGTTGTTTGAATGTTATATATGTGCATCATGACATACTTGACATGCATCATTTATTATTTTATTTTTCATTCATCATGATTATGAATATGGAGAGGGGTACAGATACAGCGAGGTACAACCCTCGATATGATATGGTGTGGGGTTATGATGTGGTGTGGGGTTATGATATGGTGTGGATGATATGATATGATACGATATGGTGTGGGGTGATATGATATGGTGTGGGGTATAGGCAGTGATGATTGTCTGCTGGCATACACATGCATCATTTTGCATACATCTTTGCATCACGTTTTGCATATGAATGTGTGTTTGTTTGTTACTTATGATTGTGATGAAAATGAATTAAACAACATACACAAAGTTAATAAAGTATGTTATGTATTCACTGAGTCATTCGACTCACCCCATTATTTTAAAATCCTTTTTCAGATAAGTGATAGACACTAGTACGAGCTTCGACATCGACGACAGTTCAGGAGTACATTTCTGACGTATGGTGCCAACACAGTTGTTTTTCTGTTCCGCTACATTTAGTTATTTTCTTTTCCTTAGCTAGTATGCTCCGTTGTACTTAGAGTTTCATTCCTTCTGTTAATTACTTTTCCTACTGATATTATTTAAAATGGTTACAATTTTATCATTTTATACTTGAGTAAAGTGATGTGTTCCGAGGCTTGCTTGACAATTGGTCTAGCGCCGGTCTCGATCTTATTTTGGGTCGTGACATTAGCTACCACACCTCGCTAACTAGTTCCAGTCTTCCAGATCATCAACTCACCAATACAACTATATCTAGAAAAGTAAATATCAATGTATCCCTTCCCAAATGAGCCGAATAACAGAAATCATTCCTCATGTCCAAATAATCAACATCACTTATCCACTAAGTGATTCATTCCATAACATGCCACGTTTCAAATTTCCTCATCCACATCTCTTGTCACAATTACACCTCACAACTCATCTCTACAGCACATGTTCATCTTAAAACAAACTAAAGTTAGTGACCTTGATCGTCCAGGAAGATTACTCTCTATGTTTAAATCCAAACGTGTAAAGTTAGGGCTAGATTACATACCATGCTGGCCACTTGTCTTCTCTTTCTTTACTGTAACAATCATCAAATCTTGAACGTGTGAGTCACCTTAAGCCTTTGAACAGTTGTTGTGGGTTGGAGTTTGGAACGGGCAGAAGCTTTATCTAATTGATATCCAAATTTTGTTTGACAGTTCCTCTCTTCAACAAACAAATCTAATCTCCTCAATATTAGGTTGATGTAACCGACTCGATCGTGTCTCCTATTTAAAAATAATCTCACGTTCAATATGGTACTAATAGATCTTTTCCCCCTTTTTTTTGTTACCCATATAAGTATAAGCCTATTCTATTTTTTTATAAATAGGTTTTATTTTATTTATTTTTACCGAACATGACACCTGACTCCCAAATTTGAATTCTGAGTCACAAGAGACCACATCCGTATATGAGCTAGCCGAAATCCAACGAGGGTTAGGCTTGACAAAAATCATGAAGTCCGAGCATATCCCACAAACCCGTTCAAATTTCACATTTTAATTAAAATATTTTAATAATATAAAATAATGAAAATGCATAATAATTGCAAATGTCGATTTTTAAATTATTTCCTCCATCCCATCGTTTTTATCTCAATTTTACAATTAGAATATTAATGAAAAAATGATACAAAAGTTATTAGATAAAATGAGTATATTTTTGAATATATTGGATATTAAGAGTTAAATAGAAAATTCTTAATTTGAAAATAAAAAATACACACAAATTTGAATACATAATAAATTTAAAGAATTTATACACTATATTATATGTTAGAAAAATGTGTTGAAAAATAAACTTGATCATGCATGGAGTCAATAAATATTAAATGTGCAAGATTTGAATCACATGAAGAATTTAAATTCGGAGTCATATAAAATTTAAACAATTGATTCTCTTGGAGAAATTTATAAGCATAGAATTCAAGAAAGACCACAATTATCACACATGAAGACTCCTAGTATTTGAAGATAATATATTGGAGATAAGACCAAAATAAGGAGCATTGCCCATTCTTGGAATATTTTTGAAATCAAAGTGAAATAATTTGCATTTTTTACTACATTGAGATTTTATTTATATTTATTTTTACCTATTAATTTTAGTATAAATAGGTGACCATCACATTTAATTCATATCAAGTAAATTTCAAATCATTATTTATAAGAAAAATATTTTGAGCAGTTTGTTTTTGTGAGATCTATTTTCTCTTGTAGTGAACTATTTTCTTTGTGATAAAATAAGAGTGTTCTGAAATTTTCAACAATGTAATACGCGTCAGTCATAAGTGCGTACCTAGTATTGGAAATCTAAAATACCCTCACCATAAACCCACCCCCGTTTTCAGCAACTTGGCATGTCCGGGGCATTTTGGTCATTTGAAATAATAATCAAAATGCCCTATGCACGTGTAGATCATCCGAGCAATTGCATTTTTGTTTGCCACGTGGCATGATCTGTAAGTTTGGTATGCATCGACTCCCGACGCGTCCAACATTTCTCTATATATTATAACTTCTATTTTTATCTTATTATACTAATGAAATATGTGTAACAGATAGGTTGCGCTATGCGGACTAGGCCGATTAGCCGAATCAGTGGCTCGGACCGACGGATCGGGCCCTGTGATTTAGAACAAAGCCTAAGTCCGGCATGATCGATTTAAGGTTGGGCGGGCTTCAATTCTTATGACTTGGAACAAAACCTCCTACTTGTTAAATGTAAGGTTGTGCTTCGATCGGATTTTTGAATAGAATTGACGGGATTGAGCTTAGACAGATCTAACTACTTTTTTATTCGTAGAACCTAGTGTTAATGCCTGCATCCAATTAGGCAATAAAGTCTGTCATTGAAATTTCCCATATACCTTATAACCAGTCTCTGGCTAGATGTTACCTAATTCGTACAACAGTTTGGCACCCGCACAGATACGTGTCACTCTGAACACCCATAGCATTTTGGAAACTGAGCTAAGATCATGAAAATCAGATTTAGGGTTAGGTTTGTTGTTTGTCTAAAACTTTCCATTATCTGGTCTGTTTCTCGTGTTGGGTTTTGATTGGTCGATGATACTCGAGTCATGGTCCTTGATCCATTATTGTTCCAACTTTGGAGCTAATTGTAGCAGCAGTTATAGCTGGCAAGAGCATGTGCTTGTCAATAACCAATATTCTAGTTTTGCTTAATCATGTCATTAATTGATTCAACGCGACCGATGTTAGATTTAGCACTTTTCACGACCTTGACTGTTGCTCCCTAATATAACAAGTATGTTTTGAAACTTCTAGAAATAGTATGAACATTAACAATGTTTAGTTTGCTACAATGGGTAAGTTCTATCTGCTACGGATGTGTACACTCATATATATACATATTTATTTGGCTTTGCAATATCAAACTTTTTAATTTGTAACATTTGATACGAGCACAATTAACTATCAAAAACTGTAAACAACAATTTGGGCGTAGCTTAAATATTGTAGTACTATTTGTGCTTCTGCAGAGCTTTTCAAGCATGTCCCACGTTCAACTTTAAATACGGATTTGATCATCGAGTGCCATTTGGATGGTGGATCTTTGAGGAAACTAATAAAGCCAAAAGTAACAAATGTAAGCTTGTTGTCGAGACTCGAGCATATCATAAAATGTAATATGACATTTAACAAATGCAAGTCAGGTTTCTCTAAAGAGATCTAACTAGATCGCCCACAAATACTTAGTTTATTAGTAACAATTCTGTTTCAACTGATGATAGAGTGATACTCCAATAGCAAGCATGTGGTCAAAAGGTTGTAGGCTTGGAGTAGTTCACATTTTATATTCCTAAGACAGTAATTGATTCGAAAGTGTCTTCATAACTACAGTTAGAGAAATCAGGCTTCAAAATCTTGCTTCACGTTTAACAATGACATGAATCAACAATTTATGTTGCACATACCCTAAGTCTTGTAATTTGTTCGATATAACCATTTTTGTATGTGTGTCTTTTAAAAATAAAATTTGCCTGATTAATTTAATTTATCAACAGGAAAACAGTTTGTTAAACATTTGTATATTTACTAAAAATTGGTAGATTTGTGATATGATATTTTAAGCTGTGATTTGATGAGAATTTTTTTAAAAGATTGTGAAACATGGTAGTTTTGTAAGAAAGTGAGTTACAATATTTTTTGTAAGAAAATTTCGACGAATTAGATTCAACGTAAAAACAATTAATTCAAGTATCTTCTAATTCAAAACTCAACTTTAATCTCAACTATTAAATTAGTCAAAATCAACGGTGCATCCTACAGTCCAACAAAAAATCATTTCTCACTTGTTCCAAACTCGTGATTTGACATTGTTTCATTATAAAAAGATGTTATTTGTTACAAATTTTGAGAGAAAACATTATTTATTATCTAAATTACAATTGTGTACACAATAGAAATTTGTTATTGTCAAAGTTACTATTTATTATTTATTAGCATAGCAAAATGGATTTGAACTTATTTTACAGTTAAGTTGTTTAATTTAATAGAGTTCAAATCTATTTTATTTTGTTTCCACTGTCATATTTACAAAGTCCCGAACAGCAATCAATATAATGCTACATAGCACCTCGCCAAGCTCAAGTAGAAACACCAGCTATGCTGATCATGGCTGATCATGGCATTGGTTTGAGATTTTTTTAGGCATTGGTTTGAGATTTTCTTTGGCATTGGTTTAGCGAACAAAGGAGTAGGTTCACGTATGATATTGTCTCCCCTCTTTCGATGCTTTGTCAAATTCTACTTTAATTCTTGAACTGCCACTTATTCAAAACTCGATTTCATAAGAGGGCCACACCCTTTGGAAGTATCTTTGCTCGACCCCACCCCATCAATATTGATTTATCTATAAAACTAATCAAAATAATGATGGAAATAATGTGAATAGTTTGCTATTGGCTCTTGCTAGCTTAAAATCTAACCCCATCAGGATTGGATTGGATTGAATTTTGAGACTATATGTCAAGTTCAAAGCTTATACATCGACCAGAAAGGATCCAACCATTTAACAGAAGATCATACATGTGTTTCCAAATAGAGAAGGTGTGGGTAATATCTAAAATAAATGATTCAGTTGCAGTTGAGAAACAGATAAATAATAAACCATTTAGTGAGACAAGTGTTTGGATCAATTTGAACCTGGGTTATATGAATGTAAGCTATATATAGTGCATTATTTATGACCACAAGATTAAACTGCGACTCACACTTGACAAATCTACAAACTTCTAATCAATCCAGTTGTATTCTCTCTTCATTCCAAATCATCAACTACAGTATAGCTGTCGAATATTTATTTAATATCAATGTGTAAGACTGTAAGTCATCGCTTACTGGGAACTCTTGTAAAATAAATGAAGTTAAGCCTTTATGGTTCATCATGGATTGCATGCAATCAGTTTGAAACTAATCAAACACTAGATGGTTATATTTTGAGCTCGGTGGGGAGCGCACCTTTTTTTAAAGTAAAATACATTAATTCGACGATAAATAAAACCTAACCATTGTTTTATCAAGAACATCTGACTCCGTAAATTTGATGATCGCTCCAACTTGAATCAATGTTGGAACTTACCAGATGTGAGCATGAGATCAGCAATTAGGCCTTGTGAAACTTAAATTTCATAGATATTATTCATTTTATGCTCGTTGATATGATCACAAGAATAGTCCATACTTATAATATCCATGGTCCTCGACTTACAAACGTATTGAGTGCTCATCCGTCCAGTTTGTCTACCATGGCTAGCAGCTGTCGCAAATATTCTGATCATGTCATCATGAAGAATAAAAATATCTCAATCTCTTAAATTGAGACATATAGCCTTATTTAGATACACTTAATATTGCCTATAAATGGAGCTGCCAGCATGAATGCAGTTCCACTGAACTCAGCTACTCCGAAACTTTTAATGCTCAAAACATGAAACGTGTGATGCATATAAGTGGTGCATTGGTATTTTCAGCTTACATGTAGGGATGTCCAAACGGCCCGCCGGCCCGAAAACCCGGTAAAAGCCCGGTGGCCCGGTCCGGTAAAAGCCCGGCCCGGCCCGCTAGTCGGCCCGATGGTGGTCCGAGCCCGATGACTTAGGGCCGGGCTAGGGCTTGACCTTTCAAGCCCGCTCGGCCCGAAAGACCGGCCCGAACAAAAGCCCGAAAAAAAAACATGCATAAAACTATACGATTTATAAATATTAGTGTCGAATTCGTATAATTTGAAATATATATTGTTTGATTTTGAATACGACAACATACAATAATATATGTATATTAAATAATCAAGTCTAGTTTTAACTTAAATGAAAGATATGACTATAATAAAAATTAAGCTTGAAATATTAATTCTAATACATGCCAATTTTTTTATTTTTCAAAATAATATAAAATGAAGACATATGTTTAATGTATAATTAAATGTAAAATATCATATATGTGTAAACAATATTTTAGGTGTGTCAATTATGACTTTAAAATAACTTTCAACTCGAAATCTTGTCTTTAAAAAATTATGCGGTATAATGAATTATTAAAAATATTTTAAAATGATATAAATATTAAAATTTAGTTATTTATTTTCTGAGAAGCCCGTAAAAAGCCCGATCCGGCCCGGTCAAACCCTAAGTCAATGGGCTTTTCAAAGCCCATGGGCTTTCTAATTTTTGGGGAGCCCGGCCCGGCCCGAATTTTTTAAAAAGCCCGAATATTTTCTGAGTTTTAGGGCCCGGGCTTGACATTTTAGGGTGAGGCCCGGCCCGGCCCGGCCCGATGGACACCCCTACTTACGTGTCAATATATGGACCACCTCTATTGATTACTCCGATTTGATATCATGTCATTCATCAATACGTATGAACCTAGAAAATATAGGACCGATCTGTTGAGATACTATTGGCCAGCATTCAGTCTCAGAATTAGGATGCATTGGATTTTGAATCCCGCAATTCCCAGCAATCGAGAAACTCTCGACAAATGGTGGCCTTGTTGCCGATGACTAAAATGCATGTAGCTAGGGGGTTGATGTGTCCCAATAATAACAAGATGTCAAGATTATTAGTACCAGCCAGTAACCACATGTTTCCATCGCATGCCAAACAACAATCATATGTACATAACTCTCCAATCAAATTCGCCTTTCGCTTTAAAGTTCCATCCATTCATCTTGCGTACGAACTATTCCAAAACCTAACCACCACCTTCAACTCAATACCTAATCAGTACTTAACCCTAAATCTAACCCTAGCCCTCACCCTTACCCATATGCTTCGTCTTGCCTTTCACAAAATAAGGACAAGCTTTTGGTCGTCAATGGAGAAATAAACTTGCACAACAAAAGAGACATTTAACACCAGACAAGTGGCCTACTAGCAGGTAACACTAATTTCTTTGACGTGTCCCCTAAGAGCATCCCCAACCGTGTCCTCTAAAATGATTATGTATTATATAATATTATATTAGATTTGTATAATTTAGAGAACGAAATATGAAGTGTGCTCCAAGGGAGGTTATGCAAAATGGATATGTATGATCGAAAAAATCAAAGCTACAATTAAAAGGCTTAAAATAAATTCTGAGGATCTTCACCGTTATGTCATTTCAAGTTGAATATGTTATAAAAGCATTCAGAAATTTACTATCGATTGTAAGCTTAACCGCGAAGAGTAGCCATGTCTTTTTCATAAACACGATTGAACTTGTTCTTGTCCTTGCTTGATCTTTCTTTGCGCAACTTTTGATTGGAGAGCATCAATGTTATCGATGTCAAATTAGAATAGAGCAGAGACCAAGCTGTTAACTGTGTATTGAGTTGTGCCATCCTTAAGATAACACCAAGTCGAATCCCTACTAGATCACATATCTTCCCATAGCAACACCAACAACACACCTGAACTGCAGGGAACTCAATTTCTTATTCAACCCCTAGTTCTTATGTCAACTGACGCGATGAGATCTATTATAACATGAAACATGACCAAATCTACAATCAATGACCAACCAAAAGTTCAGCAACACTAGCAAAACTCTGCATTTATGAATCAAATCTGAATTGTTTGAATTACAAATCAGCAATCAATCCAAAATCTTAAACAACTATCAAACGCAATCAAACTCAAAATCACAAAATACAAGCATCAAACCTGATTTTTTGAAATGAAGGATAACAATTGAAATTGAATAGACTTGGCAAGTGAAACTTAGAAAGGCGCCTTCGATGGTGCAGCGAAATCAATCGCCTCATGCCCACCACAAAATTATTCCAAAAAGAATAAATGGAACAAACTTAAAGTAAAAGATGAACGGAAAGAAGAATAGCGAAGGGAAGAAGAGTTGTAGATTTGGAGAAGGAAACTCCACTTCTCTATAATTTTACATAATTAGAGGAACGCGTTGGAGTGTGCTTTCTGTAAATGAATCTTCATTTTTGAGTGCCACGTATACAATTTTAGATAATGAGTCATTATAGATGACACCGTTGGGGATGCTCTAACAAGATTACTACCACATCTCACTCTTTCATTGGCTCTGCCTCTGGATGTGGCCCATCCTCTCGTGCCAATATCGGGTAGTCTGTTCCCTAGTCGTCCTCTCTCTCAAACCTTGTCACTACTAATATAGCGCCACGTCTTCCTCTCACTACAATCAATGCTTGCTTGATATGTGCCTGTGCTGTTGCCCACATCTCTCACCCTCGTCATCTATTTTCATATAAATTCAAACCTCCCTCTCGCACTCAAAACTCATCAACAACAATCAAGCTCTTCTCAATAGTGTCTGATCCCCTAATTTCTTTACCCTTCAGGGTTTTCTGAAAACTTCTTTCACACAGAAGACGCACTCTCTTTCTGTATCTCTCTTAATCAAACCTGGTCATATTATAAGAAAAATAATGGAAAGAAGAGGTGGTTGCTGCATTGCAAGATACGCTGGAGGAGGCGCTTACAATGAGAATAAGATGATGGAGAGAGCGATGCTCAAATTCCGACCCATCGCTCCAAAGCCAGCCACTGGAGCTGGCTCGGCATTCGGATCATCCTCGTCTGACAACAAAACTAGCAGTAGAGAAACAACATACGTGAAAGCAACAGGTAGAGGAAAACGAAAGTACAACATGGCTAATAATAATAATAGAAAGAGAAGATGCAACGCAGGAGTGAAATCTAAGCGCGTGACAGCCGTTGCTCAGGATGCTACTAGCAAATCAGGCGAGAGCACTGGAGTCGTCGTTACTCTTCCGCTCTTGCCTGAGTCACCAACTTATCAGAATAATAAGACGCCTACGTCACCTCTAACTCCGGTCAGCTGGCTCAGTTTCAATAACTCACAGCAGATCAAGAAGGTGGTTGAGAGTGTTGTGACGGTTGAGTGCGTGACGAAAGATATATGGGTTAACGGCGACGGTGAGGGGCTTGGAAGAAGGACGAAGAGAGATTGAGGAATCTCGAGTGGGACACGTGTCCAGGGTTCATAACGGACGGTCAGATGAAGGTGAAGTGGATTAACACAGCGTATAAAAAGACGCTAGTTAATGTTGATAACCATAACGATCAGGTGGTGGTTTGGGTGGAAACGAAAAATGATATAAGGGTACATGAGGCGTGGGGTAGTAACTATCCGGTAGCTTTCACATGTAGGGTGAGAGTGCAGCAGAAGGGTACCAAAGACATTAAGATCTTGCCATGTGACGTTTGGAGAATGGATTGTGGTGGATTTGCATGGCGATTAGACGTTAAAGCAGCTCTCAGCCTCGGACGCTAGCAAGCTGGCTACCTTACGTTTGAGGATGCATCTCACTACTTTCACTACGTGAAAAACTTGCTTATTTGATGTAATTATGAAGATGATGATGGTAATAGACTCATAACCAAGAAGTACATACAAACTTTGATAACGGATACTTGGGTTTCTAAACCGTTTTTATTTGCATATGCATTTTGCTCTCAAAAACACAGGTTTTATCTATCTCTGCCTTTTCTTAAAGCTAGAGTATCTATATATACTTCTATCAGTTAAGGGTGCTAGAGTTAGAAGTACTCAATTGAACGTATTTACGCATGGTTGGGATCGATAGGAGTAGCTGATGGAGCGTATGAGCGTGAAAGTGCATAAGTAAGGACATTCTAGAAATCTTTCTTAAAAATTAAAATTAACTGCATGACAATATAACTAACTTCCATTTGAATAGGAAAACTCGAAAATACTAAAACAAAATCAGAAAAATTATCGAAAATATTTAAAATAAAAAAGTAAACAGCCTCAAAAGCTCAAAAAATACCGTACCTTGACGGGCTCGTTGTGCTCTTTGAAAAGGTATTATGAGCGCAATTTTAACATCGAGAGCCTGAAAATCTATAAAATGCACCGCTAACATGCATTTCCTTCGGATGATCATTTTTCTAAAAAATTCAGCGCTCTCTGCTCTGTATCAGTAGCCCATCAATTACACTAGTATTCAACGCACAGTATAACCTGTGATTAATTTGTTTGATAGATCACAAAAGAATAATTGGATAAGGGTGTGGAAATGATAAGATTGTACGGTTATTTTTAATAGGATAACTTAATTTATCTGATAAGATACAAAAAATGATAAGATAAAAAACTAAAAATGATAAGATTGAACGGTTATTTTTAATAACGTTGCAAATTTTGAAGATTTGAATTTGATGTTAAACAGTTACAAAAAAAAGTAACCGTCAAATGAGTCTCACGCATTCTTAATAGGAAGATTAGTATCGGTTTATAATCCGTCAACCATCCATTTAAATGAATCTTTATATCATCCATTTATTTAAATGGATAATATAAATATATATCCTTTTACCATCCGTTTAATAAATGGATGAAACGGATAAACCACAGTCTATTTATTATCCGTTTAAAATTTATTTACCATTCGTTTACAATTCATTTATTTACCATTCGTTTACAATTCATTTATTTACCATTCGTTTACAATTCATTTATTTACCATTCGTTTACAATTCATTTATTTACCATTCGTTTACAATTCATTTATTTACCATTCGTTTACAATTCATTTATTTACCATTCGTTTACAATTCATTTATTTACCATTCGTTTACAATTCATTTACCATTCGATTTCAATCCATATTCATATACCATTCGTTTACAATCCATCTACCATCCGCTTACAATTCATATACCATTCGTTTATAGTCCATCTACCATCCGCTTACAATTCATAAACCATTCGTTTACAATCCATCTATCATCCACTTATCATCCATTTAATGCTAAATAGATAAACGAATGATAAGCGGATAAATGAATGATAAACGGATTATTCATTAATCCACCATATGTTTATCATCCATCCGTTTAATCTATTTATGTTAAACGGATTCCATATGTTTATCATCCATCCGTTTAATCCATCTATGTTAAACGGATTAAACAAATTTCATCCGTTTGGCATTTATCATCCAATCATTTACCATCCGTCTATCCGTCTTGCCAGGTCTGATAGGAGGAAAATCTACATATATTTTCCAAGTGTCCAACTCCCTCCGACCATAATATATGACTCATATTTTTCCCAAATTATAAATTAACTAATATATTTCCTATTTTTATTTCAGACTTATTCTCTCTTATTAATAGAACAACATTATTGCAATTATTGTGTCTAGTTATATTATTACCTATTTGTAGTATTCACTTGCATCATGTTATTGTTAATCCTTACACGTTGATTATGAGTTTTATAACAAGCACACTATCATCGATGAACTGTCAAATTTATGGCTTGTTAATTCAACCCATGATCATCTCGAACGGTAGCATGATTCATAATATTACGTGTCTCGCATGGTTTTAATCTTACAAATTTAGAAACAAAATTCACGTGAATCACTATATATAATATACTAGTACAAAAAGGAAAGAATCTTTTAGATGGATTACCCATCTCCATAAAAGACTGGTAAATATGTAGGAAAATTTAGGAATAAAATAGCTCTTGAATTTGGATGTACTATATAAATTACTCCGTGAAGATTCATGATGTAAAAAACTCAACCTTAAACCATAAGGACATAATACGGATGCAAGGTTTTCAAAAGCCTTGATGGGATTGTTGACTTTTGAAACTTGACAAACGTGCAGCGCTGGGATGCTCGAAGAGATGGCATGCTTGAGGAGATGGCAAAGTCAAGGATTTCCTCGAATAGAAGCTCGCGGAGATCAGCTTAGTGAACGTCCGAGGTGCGTAGCGTACACTGTTAAAATTAGGGCCCGTGAAGGACACTTGATGGCCAAAAAAAAGCTTGGCCTAATAAGCCAATAGACAGAAACCTTAAATATAAATGTGAATTGAGTCGTTAAACCTCATTTGATCTAACGACTTAGATTGATTTCAAACGAAAAAATTCACTTAATTTCAAAAAATGATCAGAAAAAATAAATTAAAGTTGATCAACAACAATATCAAATAAAATTAAAACAAGTTTAAAATTTTAAATCAAAATTACTCATTTTATAAGTAGAGTTAATTGCAGAAAATCACTCTCACAATAGGTGATATTCCACGACATCACCCTTATAATGTGATATTCCATTGAACACCATTTACAACCATCTCCGTCAGCAATTAAACATGTGTTACTTTTCTGTTAAATATATTAACTTTTTAATATAATAATTCTATTTTTATTATAATATATCCCCGTATAATAAATAATTTTTCACTTCTCTGACAAAGGAGATGTGGTTAATTGCTAACAGAAGTGGTTATATAGGTTGTTAAATGAAATATTACCATACGAGGATGATGTCGTGAAATATCACCTATTATGAAGCTGGTTTTCGACGTTTAACCCTTACAATTGTTTTCTTTATGAGTTAGGTTCTAGAGAGACGATAGTTTTTGTGTAAAACCGAAGAACGTAATCTTAAACGTTTGTTTTATTGATTCGCCGGTTGAAATTAATAAATTTTTTTAACTAAATTGAGATGGTGATTTGCAAAAACACGGACTGTTGGAGATCGACAATTATCAATATTAACAGTTAAATTAATAAAAATCAACGGTTGAGATCTTGTCCTTCCATCCTACAAAAATATATTTATTCTTCTAGAATCTTTTCCTTGTCTTTATTAAACACGGTTTTATAAATATTATTTTTTAATCGTGAAAAATAATAGTTCTCTAGAAGACTAGTGATGCAATAGTGCATAGTAATAAAGGTTATTACAAATACTAATAGGAGGCTTTAACGGATACTGAAAAGCTCCAACAATAGCATATGCCCTAATAAATATCCAAGATTTGTATAAGAAAGGGGATTTGTTAATCTTTAGGGTTTACTATCTGGAACTACCCTCATAAAAGGGCCATTTCCCATGAACCACCGTTTAAATCAACCTATCCCGTATTTTTAATTCCGTTAGAAACAGAACCACCCAATTTACAAAAGTTAACTCCACCATTAATGTAACCCCAATTTTAATTTAAATACTCGTCCCCGATTAATAATCCTAGTTTCCAAAAAACACAAATTCTCAGATGTGAGCCATTTCCCCTCAAAGAATCTTCAATTCAAACTTGTAGTCATTTGTGCAGACCTCTCCGAGCTTGGTTATATATGGAAGGAGACTTGACGATGGATTTTCACATCTTGTACGGCGAAGATTTTTCATAGGAGGGGGATAATCAACTGAAGTACAATATGGGTACGATCTTAAGATTTAGCGATTTAGAATTTGGTTTCGTATCAGAGGTCGCTCTTAAATCGACGTTTAAGGAAGTTCCAAATTTGAATAATGTTAATTTTGGTAATCTTTACCTGAAAAGACTACTAATTGATTTCGGGTTGGTGAAAGTAGTCTCATAAAGATGCAATTGAAATGTTAAAGTTGTAGGAGAAGGAAAGTTTTAGATACCTACGTTATACAAGGTCACAAGATTAGCTCAACAAATTGTCAATCCCCATCCATAACCCCAATGCTTAAAATCAACGAAGTCCAAAATTTTATTTGAGGTATAACAAGAAACTGGTGCAGCTTTGAAATGTGATGCATCAAACGATGATGATTATGATCTCGGTGTAATTGAAAATGAGGACGATATTTTATATGAATAGAATATGAATCATGAAGTCGAACTTTTGGGTATTAAGGATGGATGATAATTTTTCTATTAGTGAGGATGATGCCATATTTGAAGGAAAGGATGGAGGTTAAGAGGAATTTTTGGATTATGACAGTGCAGATGAAAAGAAACCAAGGAGAAGGTTTAAGGAATTCAACCCCGAAGATGATTTTGAGAGCGAAAATGAACAAGAAACAAAGGATGTTGTTTGGATTAAAAATTATTTTTAGAAAAGCACTACTACTGCAACTTGCAATAGAGAAAGGTATGGATTTTTTCTATTTGCACAATGACAAGTGAAAGATACCGTCATACTGTTTCAATAGGTGTCCCTGTCCAATGAAACATGCATGGAAGAAGTGTAGTTGCAACTCAGTGGATGAAAAGCGTGTGAAAGAGAAGTCATGAAGAGAGATTATAAATTAGAGATTTCTTGCATCCTGGTTTGAAAAGATAAATATAAAACATCGGTAATAAATGAATGTGATGCTAATGAGGAGTATGGCAAATTCTACAATTATGCACGCACATGATTAAATTTAACATTCGAAAGTCTTCTTTTGTCAAGGTTAGAGTTGAAGAAGCCGAGAAATTCTATTTTGAACGAGAATATGTCTATTTTGATGCATGTAGAAGTGAATTTGTGAGAGGATGTGATACAGAACAGAGAGCGGTGAGATTTTGGAAAAAATGGGATCACCCGAAGAAGGTGCATGTTGGCGGTACATTTTAACAGTTTTCAGACTTCCGATGTCAAAATTGGGCCTATAATAACTTATTTCGAAGAGATCGATGAGCTCGTCAGTTTGGGCTTGTAAGCTCGTTTACTATATTCTTTTTTAATATTTTCAAATATTTTCCGGTTTTTGTTTTAGGGTTTTCGAGTTTCCCTATTTAAAGGGGAGTTAGCTATGTTGTCAGACAATTGATTTTGATTTTGATTATTAATAAAAGTTCACTACTACAGATTAGTTATTTAACAGCGCTTTTTTTTGCCTTTTAACAGCGCTTCATGAAGCGCTGTTGAAACGAGTGCTGTTGTAAATCATTGCTATATTACAGCGCTTTTTTAAAAAAAGCGCTGTTGTTTGTAAACACTTTTGACAGCGCTTAAAAAAATAAGCGCTGTTGTATAATTAAAAAATTAAAAAAATTTATTTAAAACATAAAAAAGTGTTATTTTTAACAGCGTTTAAAACATAAAACATACAACAGGCCTTTTTATATTTAAGCGTTGTTGTATGTTAACATACAACAGCGTTTTTCTTATTTAAGCGCTGTAAAATCTTAATTATTTTAAAAAAATTAAATCGATATTATTAAGAATTTCTTTCTTTAACAGATTTTATTATATATATTTTCGGGGATTAGAAAAAACAGTTTTTGAAATTTAATAATAATTAAAACCGCTTTGAAGGCAATCGATTTTGATTATAAATTCTTTTTATTTATTATTTAAATCGTAATTTTACAATGAAATTGAAATTTTTAAGTTTCGAATTTTTTACAAACATTATCAAATAAAAAATTATGGACCAAAACCCTAGCCTTCGTCCTGAACTTGTCTCATTGCCCGTCTTGAATTTGTCTCAGTGCTCGTCTTGAATTTGTCATAATACCCTCGACTTTATCATAAAATTCGACAAATCTGCAAAAAAATAACAGTGTTAATATCATGGTGTTAATATAAAACGAAGCAAAACATAAAAGCTTAACAAAAAAAGGTGTTTATCCTTACTGGAATCGGTGAAGAACTAAAATAATTTTGACACAAAAATTTCAATGTAAAGTTAAATATATATAGAAAGATTGTAGCGGGAAGTTTGGGCGCGTAATTAAAAATTCCGAAATTTTAAATATGGAATGTGGACCGTTAGATTATTTTAAGCAACGATTGGGATTAAAATCTGCGCGAAACTGAGTCGACCAATCAGGTCATTTCTTTCTTTAACAGCGCTTAAAAATATATAAACGCTGTTAAAGAGTATTTTTTTAAAAAATTCGAATTAAAAAACTTTCAACAGCGCTTATCATGTTTAAGCGCTGTCGTATACTATTTACAACAGCGCTTAAACATAATAAGCACTGTAAAAAACCGTTGATATTAGTTTTGTTTTTTCTTCAGAATTTATTGATTTTTAAAAAACAAATTTAGTTGAAAATTTGATTGATGAAGCTAATAACTCATTTACTTTTAAAAATAATTATTGACTTGCATTTTTGTTGGGTTTTGATTAATGAAAAGTATAGTTGATCAAAAATGTACATTGTTCAACCAATTGCTTAGTAAAGAGACACAGTACAAACTTTTATATGACAATGATTTCAAATGCTTATATATGTTCTCATGATAATTTAATAAATTGAATGTTACTTATTGAGTTTTTAAATTCTTAACTTAACAACAAACTTTAAAATATATTACCTGATTTTTAAAACTTAAAAATACTAAAAAGATGTCTTTTACAGCGCTTTTACAAGGAATAAGCGCTGTAATATACATATTTTTTCGATTTAAAATTATTAATTACAAATTTACAGCGTTTATTTTAATTTAAACGCTGTAAAAAGTAATTATTTTATTATTAATTTTAATATATATTACAGCGTTTATTTATTTAAACGCTGTTATAATTAGGGTTTGGATTAAGGGTTAGGGTTCGGGGTTTAGGGTTTAGAACCCTAATTACGACAGCGCTTTTTTAAAATAAACGTTTTTATAAATCATTTTATTATTTCACTTTCGATGTTATAAACATGATAAATTAGTCATAACATATCCCTCCCAAGCATACATGCCATATCCCTCCCAAGCATACATGCCATCTTACGATATGATCGCTCTATATCATAAAAATACAAGTAGTTCAACTAGCAAAACAAACTAATGTTCTAAATCAGAAAACTTCAAAAATCATTGTCTAACAATAATAACTAAGTTTCCTTATATAGGAAAACAATAAAACTCAAAAATAATAATAATAAAATATTCGAAAATAATGAAAAAATACTAAAAATTCGAAATAAAATAGTAAACGACCGAATTTGCCCAAATAACACCATACGTGCCCAATTCTGACATCGGGAGCTCAAAAACTGCTAAAATGCACCTCTAACGTGCACCTTTTTAGGATGATTCATTTTGTTCCAAAAACTCAGCATCAAGAGCATTATTATTTTTACTTTGTTTCAAAAAATTAAATAAAACTCTGCAGTACACACATTCATTATTTTTAAACAGCTCTTATAATAAAAGCGCTGTCGTATAGTAATCACAGCGCTTAAAGGTATAAGCGCTGTTGAAAGTCATAATTTAGACAGCGCTTATAATAAAAGCGTTGTCGTATACTATTTTCATATAAGCGCTGTCCAAATTAAAACTTTCAACAGCGCTTATACTTTTAAACGCTGTTAAAAGTAGACCTTTAGACAGCGCTTATATGAGCGCTGTAATAAACTTTTGACAGCGTTTCTTCATAAAACGCTGTGTTTATTTACCTTACAACAGCGCTTATTAAAATAAGCGTTGTTAAAGATGTATTTTTTTTACAGCGCTTATTTACAAGCGCTGTTAAATAACTATTCTGTACTAGTGACGTTCTAGTGTTTCCCTAGTTGTGTTCTTCCACGCATGTACGCTACATCAGGATGTAGGCATATTATAAGGTTGGAGGGCTGCCACCATAAAGGTAAAGTTACAGAGCAAGTTTTAGTTGTTATTAGGAAGGATCGAAATAATAATATATTATCAATCGCTTACGTTAAAGTAGAGGCTGAGAATAAGAATTCATGGTTATGGTTTCTTAACATCTTGTTGTGAGATTTAGAGGGTTGTAATCCGAGATCTATATGAGACATGCAAAAAGTAGTTTGCAAGATTTCAACTGTTATAAGTGTGTAGTCCGTTTCAGCTCTTAAGTCGTTTGTATTTTGTTTCATATCTTAAATTGACTGCATTATGTTTTGACAGGGGCTTGTGGACTCCTTGAATGACAAAATTTCAATAACGCGCACCAGGATATTTGTTCAATATATGTACAATAATTTCAAGAAAAGGTGGCATGAAAAGCTTTTAAAGACGCAGTTTGGGCAAATGCGAGAAGTTGATTTCTAAGTAGCATTGACTCAAGTAAGAACTCGTGACGTTGAAGGGTATAATTATCTGATGAGCGCGCTAAAATTCTTGTACTAGGTGAAGACATGGATTTTCAGAGTATACCAAATGTGATATGTTGTTAAACAACGTTTGTGAGAGTTTCAACTCGATCGATAATTTTACCGGTCACATAACATTAGTTTTAATTTTCTCTGAACGTATTAGGAGGATGTTAATGAGAAGATTTGTGACCAAGAGCGAAGGGATGTCAGTTATCATCAACAATTCACTCTCTATGTGATGAGGTTGATAGAAGCATAAAAAAGGTAACATTTACTATCATGCTTTATGAACTTATGAGAAATTTTACGAAGTAGACAGTTTAGGAAGGAAATTTATCGTTAATTTTTCACATAAAGAATGCTCATGCTTCAAATTAAATTTGACTGGCATCCCATGTTCTCATAGAATGCTATTAGAGGAGTATGTTGACTCCTACTATACTAGAGAAACATATCATAAAGTGTACAGTTCAATAATCAAAGGTGTGCCATGTACGGATAATTACGTCAATTCTAGAATGTTACCACCCTATCCACCAAAGTTACATATATAACATGTACGATCAAAAGACATACTAGAGGAAGGGAGGAATGTGAGAAATTGGTGTCTAAAACTAAACGAATTCGAGTTTTGGGTCAAACAAAGTGTAGCAATTGTGGCCGATCTGATCATTACAAGAATAGGTGCACTAAAATTATTGGAGGGCGTCCAAAGGTAAACATATCCATTTTCTTCTAACTTTAAAAAAGTTGTAAATAACTGACGAATTTTGTGTCGTATTAATTCAGGAGCAATCCATTCAGATAGGATATTCAGTGTCTTCGATTGCTTTTGAATCACCACAAGGAGTTAGATCAACAAATTATTATGTAAGTACTAAATTCCTCAACTTCAAATCAGGGATTTCATGGCGCTGCCTAGGCGACGCTAAGTCGTTGTGGCAATTTAAGAAGGGTAAGGCGCTACTCGCCAAAGGTCAGCCTCGCCATATCGTCGTCAAGTCGTCGCTAAGTCGTCACCGCGCCATAAATGTCGCCAAGTGGACGACAATGGGGAACTGAACCGTCATCTTTCTTCCAAAATCGAGATTCAATTGTTTGGGGCTTTCAAAATTAGCAAGAAGAAAAACAAGTTGACGAAATCTCAGACGATTCTTCACTTCCGCCGAAGACGACGCCACAAGTGACGGAAGAGTGCTGAACGATTTCAATTTCAATTTTATCCTTTTGTTAATGTCGATTAGTTATGTTGCTTTAATTTCGAACTTTTGTAACCATATTTTATAATACAGTAGGGTTCTAGGAGGACAGATAAATAAATGTGAGACCGTGAGACATGATCTCGATCGTTGAATTCTACCAATCCTATGGATGATATTTGATTCAAAAATATAACCACAACTTTCAACCGCTAGGGTTTTTTACAAATCCAACCGCCAATTATATAAAAACCAACTTTGATCTCAACCGTTAGATTAATCAACTCAACGACTAAGATTATGTCTTTCCGTCTTACAATAATTATTTGTCCTCCTTGATCCTTACTCTTTTATAATAATTCCTCATTTATTCAGATTTAATACTTTAATTTCTCACTTTTGGTTATCATATTTAATATTAGTTTCATAGAGACTGGTTCTAGGAGGACAATCACTTATATGTAGGACATAAGGACATCATCATGTCCGTTCATTTAACAAATTTAACGGACGAGATTAATAGTAACCCACTAATCTCAACTGCCCCCGTATTTTGTGCAATGTGTTCCCCGAATTTAATTAAATACAAATTTAATCACAAGCCTTAAATTCATTACAATCAACAGCTACGGTCATGTCTCACTGTCTCACAAAATCTTTCCGTCTCTCTAGATCTTTACTCTAGTTTCATATTTGTTCAGATTCTATGTTGTTTCGATTAGATATTCAGACTTATTGATAAGGCATATTATTTTTAATGTGTTTATCCATTCAATTAGATAAAGAAAATGTAATCTAAACTAGTTTAACTTTAATCTTCTTATTAAAAACGTTATAATTTTCTTATTAGACAGTTTAATCTGTATTTTTTTAGCTTTTGATATGAAAACTTTTGTTATTTTTAAAGTACTATAATTCTCATCCTTGTTTAAATTTTTTAAATGCTAATTAAACTTCAATTTATTTGTCTGATTTTAAATAGGTATTATGTCAGAAGATACATGGATTCCGGGAGTTGACTATACAAAAGCTAATGATCCAAAGTACAAGGCAAAATCGTCAGATCCAGGTTGGAAATACGGATATTGGCCTAATAACAACATAGATAAAGTTACATGCATTCGTTGCAGCAAGGTTATTCGTGGTGATATTAGCCAATTGAAGAAGCACTTGATCGGTGGACACGGCGATGTGACTAAATGTCCTAACACTACTTTGGAAATAGCGAAAGAATTGAGAGATTATAATGCAAGTAAAAAAAAGAATATTGTGATGGACTATGATGAGGGTGGTGATGATACGATTGTTGACATTACTCAAGATGACACAGATAATGATGACTCAAACTATCATCCGAGCTCGGTAGCTATTTCACGAAGGAAGAGAGCTGTATTTCAATTTTCAAAACCGGAACCTAAAGACTCCAAAATGTCAAAGAATGTTGTCTCTATGCTGATGAAAAGTCCAGAACAAGTGGTTTTCTTTTAACTTTTTAATATAATTTTTGTTCATCATTTTATAATAAGTACACTAATAAATTTTATATATTTTTGATTTTATGTATGCAACAGGTTATCGACGAAAGACATGCTAAAGGTCCAATACAAAC
The DNA here is from genome assembly GCA_006409495.1 of Sedum album. Taxonomy (NCBI): domain Eukaryota; kingdom Viridiplantae; phylum Streptophyta; class Magnoliopsida; order Saxifragales; family Crassulaceae; genus Sedum; species Sedum album. The sequence continues at coordinate 325,663 of QZGG01000027.1, forward strand.
TACCATTCAAGCTTGTATGAGGACAACTGAAGAAAAAAAGAGAACATACAAGTATATTGCTGATTTTTTTTATGAAAATGGAATTTCTTTTAATGTTGCAAATTCCAGAAGTTATGAGGTAATGATGGAGGCTATTGGACAATATGGATCCGGGTTGAAACCGCCCAACCCCTGATGAGTTGAGGACTTCATTGTTAGAGGAATCAGTTAAGGATACAAATATTTTAAGAAAGAATCATGAAGCTGCATGGAAAAAATATGGATGCACTCTTATGTCTGATGGTTGGACAGATAAAAGACAAAGACATCTCATTAATTTTTTGGTCAATAGTCCAGAAGGTACATATTTTTTGAGATCAGTTGATGCTTCGGGGGAAATTCATAATGCACATATGTTGGCTACTTTACTCGACACTCATATTCAAGAAATTGGCGTTGAGCATGTTGTTCAGGTAATTTATATCAACTGTGTGTATTATATTATAACGTGTTTTTATACTCACATAACACTTTTAAAATATGTTACAGATTGTGACGGATAACGGCGCTAATTATAAAGCAGCGGGTAAATTATTGATGGAAAAAATTAATACTTAGTATTGGACTCTGTGTGCTGCACATTGTCTTGATTTGATGCTTGAAGATATTGAAAAAATGGATGACTTCAAGAAAATCATAGAAGACGCTCGAATGGTGACTACATTTATCTACAGACACGGTTGTGTGCAAGATGCCTTAAGAAAGTTGTCACAAAGAGATTTGGTAAGAACTGGAGTTACTAGATTTGCTATTGCATTTCTAACATTACAGAGTTTGTATAGACAAAAAGGGTATTTATATCAATTGGTAAATGCCGAAGATTGGAGTCGATCTAGTATTGCTAAGACTGATAATGGAAAGAGGATAAAACGAATAATCACTTCGGATGATTTTCGGAGACAAGTTGGAGAATGCATACAAGCTTCACAACCCCTTCTTGGAGTATGATTTGTTTTATTTTACATATTTATTTTATTTTACAATATGTTGACATAGTAAATTATTTAATTTTATATATTTCAGGTGTTGAGAATTGTTGATGGAGATGAGAGACCCGCGTTGCCCGAAATATATGCTTCGATGGAATATGCTAAGGAAAAAATAAAGCTTGCATTAAATAGTAAACCCATATTGCTCGAGGAAATGATGGCGAAGATTGATGATAGATGGAGTAATCAGATGGGGCAAAAGCATTAGATGGAGCGGGATTATTTCTTAATCTCCGGAGGTATTATGATATTTTAGCTGTTGATGATGCTTATGCCTCTAGATTGCGAGCTGATTTTAATGAAGTGCTTGAAAAGATGGTGACTGATCGGGATCTAAGAAATAAAATAAGTCACTCTGTTGATGCTTATCAACATGTAAGAGGTGAATTTGCGAAAGAAATGGCACAAGATCACAGAAAAATAAAAAGTCCTCGTACGTAAAAATTATTTTTAAATTATTTTTTTCTTATTTTTTATATAAATATTGACATGTAATATTAATTATTTTTATATTCAGTTGCTTGGTGGGGTGCTTATGGAAGACGTGATCACGAACTTCTACAATTTGCAAGAAGAATAGTGAGTCTTTGTTGTTCATCTTCTGGATGTGAACGTAACTGGAGCACATTTGAATTTGTAAGTATATACTTCTTGCAAAATATTTATTTAAATACTATACTTTAACTTTCTAATATTTTATTTCGTTTAATACAGATCCATTCAAAGAAGAGAAACATGTTAGAACATAAAAGATTGAATGACTTGGTGTATGTGCAATACAATCGCAAAATTGCGTCACGATTTAAGAAGAGACGCGAACTTGGGAATTTTTTTGATCCTTTAGTGCTAGAAGACAAAAAGTGGAGCAAAGAATGGGTTGATGCGATAGAGAAGAAGAAATAATATGGACTACGAACTTGAAGATTTTGCACAACATAGAGTATTTACTGATGTTGTAATACAATCACCACTTCTAGTCGACGTCATTCATCATCTTCAAATCAAGTTATATTAGACGACGAAGAAGTGGAAGATGATTATAGTTTGACAAGTTCTAACACCATTAACAACGATACTCATGCACAAGATGAAGATGGAGACGCTATTGAGCTAGATGAGTTTGCTTGAATTCAAACTAATTTTAAATTCCTTTATTAAGTATTGACTTCTTTTTTGTACAAAATTATTAAACTTTATGGATATTTTAGTTTTTTTTAATAATTGATTTATATTTTAGTATTTTTATAGCATAATTTCTTATACATATTTAAAATATATGTAAAAAACATCAAGTCGCCGTAAAACGTTACGGCGTTCGCCAATGTCGCCAAGGCGTCTTGGCGGTACTCTAGCGTCGAAGATTGCCGTATCGCCGTAAAAACACTACTTCAAATTATTAAGTACTAATATTTAATAGTCACTAATGACACTTAATTTTCAGCTTTAAGATGGTATCAACCAAACAAGTCTAGCAAATCATGCGATCAAACTAATTCCATCTCGGTCAAAGAAACTAATTTCACGCCAACCAAACTAAACCAAGTTCCATGTCATTACCTGACTTTTATGTATCAACATTGAGGCATTACCTTTAAGTATGATGTGAACAAGTCAGTGAAATGTGCCTTTTGCGGATGTTCAGGTTATTTGTGTTATGGATGAATGTTAAGGAAAATATTGTGAACTTTTGTGTATTAAGAAAATATCTGGAAAAATGTAAACTTTTGTGTACCTGTTTATGTCCAGTTTTACGTTCAGATTAACTATTTATGTTAATGTTTCTGTTAGTGTTAAGGTTTATCTGTTTATGTGTTATGGTACGCGTTTATGTTCAGGTTACCGTTTGTTCAATTTACTGTACATGTTAACTATCAATTGTACTTGAAGATGGGATAACATAAAACATATATTCAGTTTACCTGTAAATATTAAAGAATAAAAAACATCATGTTCAAATAATCATAAATGTAGGAAGAACTTTTCAGTTTAAAATACATTTCATTCTTAATGAATTTTTGTCACTCCATAAAACAACATGTTTAGATTACAGCCGCAAGCACTACATATCAAGACATCATGTTTAAATACCTGTAAAAATTCATATATTTTTAAATCACTATATTTACAATCACAAATTACAAGGGTAATAACATTATTTGTATTATTTGCAATGATCTCACATTCTCACGGGCTCTTTTGATTTCAACTTCTAAATTTCTAGCCTCTTCTTTTTTCTAAGTAGTTTCTTGATCACAAACGTAACCCATGGAGAAAAAATTCTTCCTTTCAAAATAAAAAATCACAGATTTTCTCCCCGACGCCATACATTCCACAACCGCAAAACCTTCTCCCATAATTTATCTCTTTGTGTGCGGTTATTTTTTAGCCGCACCCACAAAAACTTGATACAAAACTTGAGCTTGAATTTAACACGTTTAACACCCACAACACATTTATCTTAACACACACTACATTTATTCATCTCAAGTTTTTATTGTTCTATTCATCAATTATTTCTTTCTAATTTGGTTGCATCTTTGTTTTGATATACACATTCATAAACAACAAACTCAATTATTTAAAAATATTATTTAACTATTCACGAAATTAAGCTAACAAATGGAGCATGTTTAACTGTATAGAGTGTTTTTTAAATTGCCAATTTTAATTATTTAATAAAATAAATCAAAAATTGAAACAAATAAATTCTTTGAGAACTCATCCCCCGCAACATTTTGCGTCCATTTTTTTGTTAAATTAACCTTTTAAACGGGCTTAAATATGTTTAAATGGATAAAAGGGTATAAGCGACCGATACGTGGATTTAAATGAGTAAATGAGTGCAAGTGTCGTAACGGGTAAATGGATAACTCGTTAATACCCACACATTAAATCCGTTTAGCAAAACTGGCTAAATGACTAATTTATTCGCTGCCCATTTAAAACATATGTTACCTGCCTGCCCATTTTGACACTTCTAAATCGGTGAAGTTTACTTTTTGTAAATTGGGTGATTCGATATCTAGCAGAATTAAAGAAACGATGATTTGTATGTAGATTTGTTTAAATGGATGACCCCTGAAAAATGGGCATAGAGCATCCCCAATGGTGCTAGCTAAAATCTTTATGTAAAATATATTATAATAATAGTTATGTATAATTTGAAGGATGAAAATTGGTTTGTATTCCAATGGGGTTATGTATAATGAATAAGAATGTGGTTGAAGATATGTATAATGTAGAAGGAAAATTATAGAGAAGAAGGATATGGGTAGCAAATTTGATGAGTGAGAAGATGGTTATGTATAATTTTAGCTAACTAGTCTTATTTACATAACCCCATTGGAGGGTGACATATGTATATAATTCTCTATTTATAATGCCACCTAAGCACTTTTTAGCTAACATTCTTATTTACATAACCCCATTGGGGATGCCAATGGAAGAGCTTTGCTTGGCCCATCAAGAGTTGGTGTGAACTGAACTCCTGTATTGTGACATGTGACAGAAGATTTGATCGATGAGTGACACGTGTAAGGGTATTTTGATAATTTCATCGAATTTTACTAAATACCTTAAATGGACTATATACAGAAAACAAAGAAGAGGGACAATTGCATACCGACGGCCAGGCGATGCATCAAGTATTTCTCTAAACGGAATCTATATTTACACTAAACCACCACCTAAGGTTTTTTTAACTTCAGCCATGAAATTGTAAACTTGAAGAGAGCACAGTTGAAGCCGTTGAGTTTCTACTTGTTGGGCCGAATTTAGTTGGGTTTCATTGAGTGCTTCTTTTCTCTCGATAAAGCAGGGTCAAAAAGTCAACGAAGATTGTTGAGCCATTCGAGGAAGCGATGGAACATAACGAGGGAAGCTCAGTGGTGACGGAGATAATCGACTTTCTGAACGCGTCTCCGACTGCCTTTCATGCCGTTGGTAAATGACGCTTATCGCTTACTGATATCTGACTTTTGTGATTTAATCATTTCTATTATTTGAGATGAGCTTTTTGTCTTCGTTCGAATTCGATTGTTATTGATTTTTCGAAATGATGATTTGCAGATGAGGCGAGGAAGCGTTTAGAGGCAGCTGGATATGAGAGGATTTCGGAGAAGGAAGATTGGGTGCTTGAAGCTGGAAAGAAATACTTCTTCACCAGAAATTATTCGACTATAATTGCTTTTGCCATCGGTAAAAGGTACTAATCAGTCTCAGTAGAAAGAAATACAGGGGTTGTTTCTTTTGTATACAAGAGATGATGTTTTCGTCATTTAGTTGGTTTCATAAGTTTCAGCATCTTAAATAAATCTGAGATTTTTGCCTTGTTTGGATCTAGGAAAAATGAGTGAAAAAATGACATAGAAAATTATTATGGGATATTTTATTAATTCCTTTTAAATATTCTTAATTTGTTGATCAGCCAAACATACTTCATTTTTCCTTTAATTTTTCTTTTTGACTCTCAAACTCTCCACGAACGAAACATAGCCTTTGGAAAAATAATTTAGCCAGGCCATGTCTGAATTTATCTAGTGCAGTAGTTCGAGAGGTTGGAAAAAATGCTAGTGGTAGCTGTGTTGATATTCTTTTTTACGAAGCAGAGGATGAACTATTGTAGGTTAAATGTCTTGGAAAATAATATTTTCTACAAAATATTTCTCATAGACCCTTGTGTTATTAGAGAAGTCAATCTTTTTGTGGCTGATATTGATGCTTTTGTTTAGGTATGTTGCAGGTAATGGATTTCACATAGTTGGGGCTCACACTGATAGTCCCTGCCTTAAATTGAAGCCAGTTTCTAAGGTAACTTTTTTGGTTTTTATTATATAAGGATAGTAAGTTTAAATATAATATATTCTTACGATTGCATCGTGTAGAGTCATGTTTATAATGTCTCTCAAACAGTATTGGATGTTGGATTTTCGTATACAGGTTTCAAAAGGTGGTTATTTAGAGGTTGGAGTTCAGACGTATGGAGGTGGTTTATGGCATACATGGTTTGATCGTGACCTAACCATTGCTGGGCGAGTCATCATAAAAGAAGCCAAAGATGGGTCTGTTTCATACTCACACCGCCTTGTTAGAATCAAGGACCCAATTATGAGGATCCCTACACTTGCAATCCACTTGGACAGGTTTTTTATGTTTTAAAATATTTCTTGGAACTCAATTGACTTGGTGGTCTTGTGATCTTGCATTTTCAAATACAATTTATAATTTGTTTTTTAACTATGCTATTTCAGGGGCGTGAATGATGGATTTAAGGTGAATACTCACAGTCACCTTGTGCCTGTTCTTGCAACTTCAATTAAGGTAACCAGATATATGATAATCAGGGCACAACATGTACTCAATTGTTCATCATTTATTCATTTTGTCAATCAGTTAACCAGTCTAATTTTGCATTTACTAATACTGTTACTTTTTAGTAGTCATGAACTTCAGTCGCTTTCTCGAAGTGTCAGTTTATCATTGTTATGGTGCTAATTGGTCTATCACATGTGCGTCCATCATTATGCGCTAATTGTTGATTTGACACATGATCGGTTGAAATTTAACACCTTTTTGAAAACGTTAGAACATTTTCTTTTCCTTCCCAACCATCCGAAAGTCAAAGGATAGGAGCTGAAGAAAACTGCTTTTATTATCACCAAATTTTAGCTGTTGACTCAAATATAAACTTTAGCTTCTCCCCTCAACCTTAAATTATAACCTTATCTTCTTTGAATTGTTTTTGGCAGGCTGAACTTAATAAAAAAATTATAGAGAACAATGGGCCTGAAGAGGAAACTGACGGAGTGAAAGCTGATCAAAGGCATCACTCACTCTTGCTTCAGGTAAAGAACTGTTTGTTCAAGTTTTGTCTTGCTATCTTCTTATTTAGCAAGATTAAATACTCTAGTGTCTCTATTCCGAATTTAAGGTTGTTCTTTAAGATATTTTTGAACTCTATTATGCAGCTGCTTGCGACTGAAATTGGCTGCCAACCGCATGAAATATGTGACTTTGAGTTGCAGACATGTGATACTCAACCAAGTGTGGTAGCGGGAGCTATGAAAGAATTTATTTTCTCTGGAAGGCTTGATAATCTTTGCATGACATTCTGCTCTCTGAAGGTGAGGAGCTCTCATAAACTTGTATCTGTATTGATAATAAAATTTACTTTCTCATTAAGGCTTGTATAAGCTTCCATGAGAATTCTTGAACTTATTCATCTGAATTCCGGTTTTTGATTTTTAATTTTCAAGATGAGTTGGACATCATTGTGTAATTTATTATTTTGAGATGCTGACTGGAATGTATACTGTCCTGACTCCTTGGAAACAAAAGACATAAATGGTCAATAACTTTATCGATGTAGCTTGCTGTTGTAATATGTATGTCATTCCAAAAAATATCATGTGTTATCTAATGAAGTACTTCTTACCTTACCCATCTAAGAATATGTATGGTAAACTATTAGTTATCTAAATTTATATCCATGGTTCCTGTTGTTGTGTACAATAATAATGAGTAGAACTAGAATATCAGCGATCAGGAGATTCTGTAGTAGATTGCAGATGCTTATCCAGTAAAAACATTTATGTATCTCTTTCGTTATAGTTCTTCTGAAATGGTTGTTTTCTTTTTGTTCTTTTGCTCCGCTTTTTGTTTGCAAAGCCACCGTTATTTTATGTGGTGCCAATATGAATGATGTAGTACTTCCGTGGCCAGGCTTTAATAGAAGCTACATCCTCTGCGAACTCTTTAGATGACGAGACAGGGGTTAGAATGGTAGCACTATTTGACCATGAAGAAATTGGTTCCAATTCAGCCCAAGGAGCTGGTTCACTTGCTATGTTAGATGCTTTGTCTCGGATTACAAGCTCTTTCAATCCAGATTCTAAGGTGATTATTGGTTGTGCAATGATTCCCCGCTTTTTTTAATTAAATTTGTGAAATGTAGACTTGCTCTAGAACGATCAACGTACTCCTTTGCTAGGCAGTTAATTAACTAATAGTTTGAGATTATTGTTATGGTTTATTACATCTTGTTCCTGGTTCTCCTAGAAGACAGCCAGCTTCGATCAACTATTTTATTGCTTTGCACACAATTATGAGTGAGTACTAATGGAGAAATATTAGCGTCTTTTATACTGTCATTCATTGTGGTAATTTCCTTCATTCAGATGCTTCAAAAGGCTATACAAAAGAGTTTTCTAGTATCCGCTGACATGGCTCATGCACTGCATCCCAACTATATGGTATGTTAATCTCTTTCACACAAATGTTTGTACGATAAGGCACCAGACATCTATTTTTCATTGACTGGTTCTTCACAGGATAAACATGAAGAGAACCACCAACCCAAGATGCATGGAGGGCTGGTTATCAAGCACAATGCAAATCAACGATATGCGACCAATGCGGTCACCTCTTTCATTTTCAGGGAAATAGCAACCAGGCACAACCTTCCTATCCAGGTCCATTCCGAGCCCATAAATATTCTGTTCTGGCTATGATATCTGTGTGTCATAACTCATTATTCACACAGTAAAAAAACTGCGGCCTCTAGGGTGTAAATATTGACTGTTACTCATGTTCGTGATGCAGGATTTTGTGGTCCGCAATGACATGCCTTGTGGATCTACAATCGGACCCATATTAGCTAGTGGAGTAGGAATTCGAACAGTTGATGTAGGAGCACCACAGCTATCAATGCACAGCATCAGGGAAATGTGTGCCGTGGATGATGTAAAGCATTCTTATGAGCACTTCAAAGCTTACTTCCAAGAGTTCCAAAAGCTAGATACAATCAAAGTGGACTTTTAAAGCTCGTTTGGAGGCACATTCGAAGCCTTGTACTAGCGTAACTCCCAGATCGGAATATCTTGAAAACTTGAACAGTAGGCCTATCAACCATCTGTTGTCATCTTCTGCTAAATTTGCTGGGTAGCATGCCCAAATGCGTAAGTGAACGCTCTCTTGGTAGCCAATTCAAAAGGTTGAATCTATCGTTGCTACTTGATCAAAGTTTGGGACCCTTTCTTAAAGAACTCTGGCATGGGAAGAGACCCATTTGTGTTTTCTTTATTTGTGTTGTCATGCAAAATGTTAAGTAGCAGTTTAGTTGGGTCTTAATTGTTGGTGATTCATTCCCTCAAAATGTTGAGGCTGTGTATCCTGGTGTGTATTTGGCCCTGTTTTGTAAATTCATGTCTGTCATCAGCTGTAGTTCTAAATACCCGACTTTTAATGCAAGCTGAGGAAGCACTTGCAGTATCCCACACAGCTTGAAAAAGTCAACCATGTTTTCACTGGGTTAAGGATTTCAGGCTTTAGTGTGTGTACGTCTAATGGGTGTCAGATCAGTTATTAGTGGATTGGATTCTTTTGTTGCCACTTAGGCAGGATTGAGCAACATGGAAGTACCTTGATGAATTTAGGCCTTCGAGTTCCACTTCCTGTATGGGTTAGTCCCTCCTAATATCTCGGTGTATCGCTCTGCCTACGCCTACTGAAAGTTAATTCTTGGGATTTTAAGCAACAATTCTCTCAATATGCTCATATTGCTCTTCTTCAACAGCTTAAATTACCATTTATCTCGCTGAATGGATTGTCTCCTGCTGGAATTTCTGCATTAAGAAACACGACTTGCTTAAATTTACCTGTAAACAGTCTTAGTGGATCTTCAGCTGAGAATTTTTTTCTAAAGTAAAACTGCGGGACACACAAGAAAATGAGTCTATTTCGAAATCACATGCAAATTTTTTTGTTTGTTTAAAAGACAAGTCCACCACCCTATTAGCATATTCTTAGATTACTAGTAATTAAATGCACATCACAGTATGTGCAAAATATTTGTGTCCATTTTTAATTTTTTATTATTTGTGATTACTAATATAAGAAATATAACTTGAATAAACATGAAATAATCCTACTATGGATTATCAAAATAAGTAATAGATTAATAAAATTAAGTAATATTGTTGAAAATAAAGGGTTAATTCTGGAAAGAAAAAGTGGCCTCAAAAATAACCTCCAATAGAGGTCCTTAGGCTTTATATATAGTAGAGATATTCGTATGGTCACAACTCAAGCGTTCATTTTATCCATTAGTTCTTCACTTGGTTGACACGTGTCTATAGTGGATAACATTAAATGCACGTAGATTAATTGTTGCAATGTGACACCAAATTGATAAAATAGTGGATAAGATATACAGTTAAGATGTGAATTTACGAATATAAATTAAGAGTGTAGCTGCACTTGAGCGCTCCTAGTTACTTAAAATTTATAAGTGCAAATTAGTTTCCTAAACTGCCACAATTTTTTAAGAAATTTTCCATTTAGCAACAAAATTTTATCTTTAGGGACATCTGCACCGGTAGAAGCTTTTCAGTTTAATTGAGAACAAAGAGTAGCGGTTTAACGGGTCAGCCATCGGTCTTTGTTCGCACTTCGCATATGATAGTGGTATAAGCACTCCTGAGTGTATCTCCGCCTTGAGTCTGGCGTCTGCAAAAAAAATTAGTTTAAAACCTCCTATTGTTATTTCTGCATATCTACACACCCATGACAGTCTTCAGGAATACCTCAAACTCCTATTCACGATTAAAAATCATCAATATTTTAAAATTTTGAATTATTATTCACTTATCGAGTTAGAATGCAATGTGAAAGGTTCTATGTCTTTTAGTAAGACGGGAGGATATGATCTCACATGTTGATTTTTTATCAATTCAACGTCGATATTGATAACCATCAATCACCAACGATCCGTATTTTTTGCAAATTCAAACGCCAAATTAATTAAAAACCAACTTTAATCTCAACCGTCGAATTAATCAAATCAACGACCAAAATTACGTCCACATGTCTCACAATATTTACATGTATCTCTAGAAGCCAACTCTGAATGCAATTATTGTTCACTTATTGAATTTTGTAAAATTCTTATTCCTTATTTCAATTTCGAGTTGTGTATCGAATTTGAATTTCAAATTAGGGTTAATTACGAAAAACCACCCTCATAATAGGCCATATTCCACGCCACCACCCTTATATTGTAATATTACATTCGACCACCCGTATAACATTTGACGTTCCCAAACAACCACCTATCACTGTTCCGTCAAATTTTCCGTTAAATATATTAAATTTTTAATATAATAATAGTATTTTTATTACAATACACCACCTCTATAATAAATATGTGTCCACTTCACCACTTTTATAATCAATTTGGTTTCCATTTAACCACCTCTCCGTTAACTGAGGTGGTTGTTTGGAAACGTTAGTAATTATAAAGGTGGTCGAATGTAATATTACAATATAGAGGTGGTGGCGTGGAATATGGCCTATTATGCGGGTGGTCATCTGTAATTAACCCTTCAAATTATGTATTTCGTATTTGAATTTTAAGTTATTTTTTCAATAAACTTCTTTTAAACTATTTACAATTTAATTCAAAATATATTTGTAATTTAATTGTAAACTTAAATAAATTTATTACATAATGTAAATTGAAATTATTTTTAAACATAATATTTATATTGCATGGGATAAGATTAAAAAGGACAGAAGGATATAATCTCAATCACTGATTTAATTGATTTGATGTTTGAAATTAAAGTTGATTTTAAATTAATTGGGCGTTTGGATTTATAAAAAACACTAGCGGTTACTTTTGTGTAAATCTCATCCGTTGGATTATAGTATTATACACGACCGGTTGAATTTGACAGCTATCTTCCTTGCGTACTTCCTTTTTCCGTAGCATCATCTTGTAATTAAAAAAATCTCATTTTGTCATAAAATAAAGTAGGTTTTGGTGGTTCATTGATTAGTACACGTCCGGTGCTGGTAAGGTCGGAACCGCGGTTGGCCACAACCCTTGGGGTATTAAACTAGTCTGCTTTCAACATTGGAATAGGTGGGGTTAGAAGAAATTTGTAAAATTAAGGGGGTGTGTTCGTAATATTTTAATAATATAAATAAGTGATTGTTATTCCAAAAGCAGCCCTAGTTGCCGTCAAGTACAATCTCCACTCCAGTGTTCTCGATCCTTCATCGGTAAGTGCCTTGTGCTTTCTTTAGAATTTTAGTTTACCGAATTTCTAGTTTTTTGTATGATCATCGACTCCGATGAATTTCAAGTGTATTCCTTTAAATGTATTTTATTCAACATTGTCGAATTCTGCTTATTTAATTATGTGCTGTTATTTTAAGCTGTTCCATTTCTTGATTCATAATTTAACTGAATCAGATTGTTGTTTGTGTTTGTACAGATTGTTAACTAAATTCAGTTCAGAAAATATCGGAGTCGAATCTGAGATTTTCCCAAACTAAAACCAGGCGAACAAAATAAATAAAATTTCTAGAAGAAACGGAATCCGCTGCGGCGACTTTCAAATCAACCGAGTCGTCTCAGCAACCATCCGCCGACTGATTTTCCATAGACTCAGATTCAGGTCAGGCCTTCAATTGTTGATCTACGCTTTTGTAATTTGATTCAGTCTTAAACCACCTTTGTGATGGTATATGCAGGGATGGTTCCAATAGAACACTGTCTACTACGACCTTTGTTCGGTGGCTCAATTTCATCTTCGTTTCCCCCTAGATTTCAGGTTACTATTCAGATATCTCATCTCTTCTTTGGTTTTGTGCTTTTTTCACTCTTTGCTTCTTTTTGCAGGATGTGAGTAATGTTCGCCAAGTTCCCGATAATCAGGTATTTTTCTAATTCCATTCTGATATGTACTAAACTTAATTATTTTTTCAAGTATGCTTAAATTATAAAAGATGTTGAATTCGTATTTTTTATTTTATAGGAAGTATATGTTGATCCTTCTCGTGATGAGAGTTTGATAATTGAACTTCTTGAGTTCAAGCATGATGTTGATGATAGCAACAGTGCTGTATGGTTTTTTCAAGATCTTGCTACTGAGCAAGATGCTCTGGACAGCATGGTACTACTCTTCATACTTATTGATTACATTTTTTTGGACCTTCTATTTCTGTCACTGATTCTTCTAGTGTTACATCTTAACGGTTGTCTGTGCTTGCCGCATCTTTCCCATTCATTTTAGTTAATGATTATATTACCAGTAACCAGTCAAGTGCGGATAACTAAATACAAGATTCCATTATTGTAATGTTTGTTGTGCCGTTCACTTTTTTTTCCAAAAATATTAGCGATTGCTTTAATCTTCTTTTCTTGGTTAGGTGATTCAAGAATCAGGAGTTGTTGAAGCCAATGGCCTGAGTTATAGGGATGCACCAGCAATAATAACAACTGCTATTGGCCAAATGGTACAGTAATTGCTATTATGTATTACTAAAGTTTTTTTTCAAAATAGTGAAATATTTTGTCACATCAGTTGATTATACTTTTAATATGTAGGCGATTTCCAAGGGGCGGCAAGGAAGGGATGCACAAAATGTTGTCAAGGTAAACTAGTGTGTTTTATACTATTTATTCTGAGGCTGTCTGATTATATAACTACTGCAGGTTTATTTAGCAAATATTCGGCTTAAGGGAGTTGATACAGATGTGCTAGTTACTGCATATGAGCCCCTGTTAATAAGGTACGTCCTGATATTCACTTATTATTACCCTGTTATAGGAATATGACCATCAAACTACCAAGTTGGCGATGTTTCACTTCCGCTTTCAATCAAATTAATATTAATTGCTGTTACAGCCCCCTTAGTGAAAGCGCTACTTCAGTTGGAGCTGGATTAGCTGTTCCTGCAGTTCAATCCGGTTGTATGCCAATGGGGGAGGTCTGGAAAAATGCTGTTCTGAGCTTCAAAGTTAATGACTGGAGCCTTTTTAACACAGCTGGTGCTTGAGCTGGAAGCTTGTACTTCCATGATTAGTTTCTGTTATTGCTAGAAGTTCCAATTATCTACCGCATATACATTCCTGATTACATTGGAGTACCAATGGTACTTATTGAATCACGAAAATACTGGGGGCTTTATCTTTGACTATTTAAGTGCGCTCTTCAAATATCTCTGACCAACTTTCTCATTAAGATCTCTTGTCTACATTTTTTAAAATAATCCACAAATAAAATTTGTTGTCTCATATTGGTTTTTTGTAGAATATCTCCACTTCAGTAGCTGAATTTCAACTTGATTTCGTATTTTTATTAATTATATTATTGATCAATTTTCTAATTATTAGAAACAAAAACTCCAAAACCACGAAACTTGCTGTGCTCAAATTCTTAATCATATCTAGTTCATATTTGGCAACTTTTTTTTCGTGAAAAGCGATTAGAGTAAATCAGAGGATGTGATGAAGGGTGGTCGTTATTGAGGTGGTTATTGCCGCGTATTATATGAATGTGGTAATGTGATGTCATAATAGTAATCTAGTGATGGTTTACTCTAATCACTTTTCATATAATCCACGTGAGAAAACCTCGAGCTATTTATAATAATATGTTTTTTTAACTTTTTCATGTTGAATTTATGTTGATTCCAGGCCACTTACTTTGATTGAGCTACTATAATAAATTTTGTCTTATCAAATATTGTATACATTCAAGGGAATCATGTTCCATTCATTATGTTTTTCTCAATTTGATAAATTAAAAAATCAATTCATAAAATATTTAACCAAATAAAGGTAGCATATAAGAGCGACAAAGATCAAATCTTCCAGAAGTCCAATTCATCATACATGGTTTGTCCTTCTTGATGTGCCACCAACATTGATCATTGCAATCTTCAAATCTGTATCTTGAATAAAAACAGGAAAAGTTTTGGTCTTGCCATCCCATTTAACGTTACAAAACAAATATTGATATCCATTTAAACCCGACCAAAAATGAAATTCCCAACTTTGTTCGAATGTAATCACTTCATTACCAAGCTCATATTTTGGGTGTTCGATACCAAAACAATGAATGTAAAGGTCTATTCCAGCATCTAGCATATTTGTCACATTTACCTGAATTGAACGACCTAATTGTGCATTAGGATATGCGTCACATACTCACATGTGTATAGAAAACTTAAACTGATGAGGAAAAATGAGAAAAGTGAACATATTTTTTCAGTGTTTAAGTTGAATTTTAACATGTCTGCGAGTTACATTTACAACAACATATGAAGAAGATGTATAAATAATAATGTGCACGTTGAAAATAAAAAAGTAATTGAGGATATTATATGGGTAAATAAATAACGTGTTATTTCAATTTTCAATGTTTACAAGAGTCAATATGTGCTTTGAATTGATTAGTTTCAACTATTTACGTGTTATAGTTTTGTAGTTTAGTGCATAAATGTATTTATCTTTTGTGCACTTTTTGTCTGTCATTGCATATATGCACTTATATGACAAAGTGCAATTGGTCCAAAATATTACATGGGTCGCACATGAGCCGGACTCTGTGAGATGAGTTAGGATCAATTGAGACCCACTCTTATATTTATGAGCATTGAGACCCACTTATCTACCGTTGGATCATTTTGATCCAATGGTTCAAAAATTGCACTTTATAATTTTTGTCGTTTAGTGCATAAATGCATTTGTCGTTTTATGCATTTTTTGTTTCTCATTGCATATACGCACTTACATGGCAAAGTGCAATTGGTGCAAAAAATTACATGGGTCGCACAAGAGCTGGACTCTATGTGAGATTGTATGACTTAATTTTAGATGTTGATTTTAATTAATCTAATTATTGATATTAAATAGATATAACGATTGAATTTTTGAAATCATGGATGATGTTATAAATCACCTTTTAGATTAAGCAATGGTCAAAGTCTTATCTCTCGATCTCACCTAATATTTGCTTCTTTATAATTTTTTTATAAAGGTAAAAAAGAAGAATGACAAATATCTTTTCATGAGATCGTGAATTATAATTGCTACCGTGGTTATTAATAATCCAACGGATAAAGTTTAAATTTTGCCAATCCATCGCCTATTTTTTTAATAATCAAATCAACAATTAAAGTTAAGTCTTTCCATCTTACAAATGTATAACGCCTCTTGTGATCCCACAATCATATATATACCCCCTCAAATAAGTTATTGACATTTAATAACATCTTATAAGAAGGATATACATGTTCATTAATGTATAAGATCTTATTATTTTATCAAAATATTCCCAAAATGAAAGCTAGGGTTTAGAATGAAATTGATATTGTAGATTTCCCCAAAAAGATGAGCCTCTCCTTACAAATAAAAGCATCTTCAAAACTTAAATTTTAACATTTTGGTCGAATGTTGGAGATTAGTTATGGTATTGTTGTTTTAATTACTCTTCTGATGATTTAATAGTTATCTTGCAAAGAGCTCGCCAATTATGATTCAATCGAAATCTTGTTACACATCATGAACAAAGCTTATCTCCACCTAATGCAACACGTTTGCTTATGATAATGGTTACACAAAATATGGGATCCACTTCCAGTTTGATATTTACAGATATGACTGTTGGGTTAAAATGGAATATTTCTGAAAAAGATTATGTGAAATTAAATGTTGATGGAGCTAGGGACAAGTTGACGAAGAGTGCAGGAATGGGTATATGTTGTAGAAATGATAAGAATGGGACACATAATTATGGGCTATATGTTGCAGATTACATCTGGCCGAACAAAAAGAGCTTCAGAAAAGTCATTATATATATAGAATCTAATAGTGCAATAGTACTTACAGCAATCATGCATGGCAGATCCTTCCCTTACATTACTTCAGCTGAACTTGATTGTTGTTGTCAAAAGTCCTAATAAAAAATCTGCAACGCCGCCTGGATATAATTATGCGAGAAGCAAACAACTGTGCAGATGTTATTGCAAAGAAAGCAAAGACAGAACAATGGACCTGGACAAATTTTGATGCAGTGTCACTCTCGTGAGTTTTTTCTGAGTGCTTGTGTCTTTGTAACATACTTGTTATTACCTATAAAAAAATCTTTAGTCGAATGTGCCTCAAAGATTCAAAAGCAAAAGAGGTCTCAACCAAACATTGTGTACTCTCATATCATTTAAATATCAGAATATAGAGTTTATTACATAGAAAAATTGTTGTAAAATGTTTCAGAAGTTGAATAATAAAAAGAAAGGAAGAAGTTCAAGGAGGACATGAATGAGATCTAATTCAAAATAAAAAAGTCAAATTTTAATCGTTAGGTTTTTTGCAAATTCAACAACCAATTTATTAAAAACCTAGCTTTATTCTTGATGTGGCCCGATTGAGTGGGACGTGTACCATTTAATTTAGTTAGGATCTTTTTTATTTTAGGGTTTTATGTTATCTCCTATATAAACTCGTTTCCATTATTTCGTCAGACAACTTTTTGCTATCGAATGAAAAATTTACGGTTTTCCTTATTTGTCAAGTTTACGTTATTTATTTTGAAATCAAATATTCTTCCTTTTTAATTTCTTGATACTCTGCGAAAGCAATAAGTTATTGATTTATTTATCATCAACTTCTCGCCGTTTTGCAAAATCAACGAGTTGTTGACACACTTATCATTCTTGTTTGCCCACCCGCACTGCATCAAATTGGTATAAATTTCCAACCGATACTATAATTATACTACCTCGAGCAAAAAAGACAACAACCAGTGAGGCGACAACCCAAAAAATGCGGAGTGGTGGAGAGATGTTGCTCATTTGCAGAGACAAAATAGATATGTGCAACACCAATTGGATGACCTCTTTCGGAGACATGATGATGACTACTACAGTCTACAATGATGATGGTAATCTTGTTTCTAATTTTGGAGAACCCGCATATGATATGTATGGTGATTATATGTGGATAATAGTAACCATTAGACAATATTGCTTCCTATTTTGGAAAACTCATACATAAAGATTATGATGATGACAAGTTTATATTGCTCTAAATTCAAGATCTCTATTTACGATGTTTACACTAATGATGAGATTGATATAATTTTTGATATTCATGATCCTATTTGTGATGATTACGGTGATGTTGAGGAAGATGTTGAAGAGTATGTGACAGAAAATATCAATGTTGATCTAATGTTATGACTTACTATTTTGAGCCGTGAAGAAAATTATTTACACAATAAAATATTTCAGTCTGCTTACACTGCTGAAGGAACGTTTACTCTTTATTATCGATGGGGTTTCAATGTTACTGTAGGAATTAAAATTTTAGCGGTGAAAAAATAAAAACAGTTATTTTGAAGTAGTTTTAATTCAATTTATTTTAGCCCAGCCAATTAAAGTGAACGAGCTGTTAGTCCATTGAGCCGCAAACTAAGCACAAAAAACAAACCCAACCTAGCATGGATTTTTCTCTATAAATAGAGAGTTTCTCATTCATTTAAAGGAACCAGAAAAAATAAAAGAACAGCTCTCTAAGAAAATCCTAGCTTCATGCAAACGACAAGTGTAGAAAACGTACATGCCTGCTAAAACTACTCGGAGAATCTTCATGCTAAAGCAAGATCAAGTCAAAGCAACCCTCCCCAACGTAACAAACATCTCAGCCTGCACAGTCAAAAAGTGCACACAACGCACCCTCTGCTGAATCAAAATAAATACCTATCGCAGTTAACAAGTGCATGCAATGCACTGGCTGCCAAAATAAAGCATCTCAACTCGCACAGTCATCATGTACACAAAATGTACTGCCTGCCAAACCTATGCGAAGAAGTCTTCAACGTCAAAACGAGTTCAAGTCAACGCAAATAAGAAACGCATGTGTGTCACTGATGCGTTCCCGCATCTGAGCCTTCACGTTGGCCGAAGGGCAGCAGCTCACGAAGGTCAGGACTTAGCTCACTCAGCTTGCCGAGGCCAGATTCTAGCTCAAACGAGCTCAAGGTCAGCTCAAGCTAGTAAAGGTCAGCTCACCTCAGCTCACGGCAGCTCCAAGGAGTTCACGGCAGCTCACTCACATCAGGGGCAGCTCAACCGAGCTCACACTCAGTCATGGCAGCTCACACTAGCTCACCTTACAAGCTGTCCAAAGGAGATCTTACAACCTGATCATGGGCAGCAACATTCCACTTGAAGACTGGCTTATGAAGGACATCATCAAGGCTAAGGTTTGCTAACTTAGGAGTTTGTTTAATAATCTGATGTCACACATGTTTGTATATTGTAAAGTGTAGAAATCTGCCCATAGAACCATAGGTTATGCGGCAGTTTTGCATAAGAGTACTTGTCGTTGAGGATAAGGATGACTTTGATGAGGGGGCAGCCTGTTGCCTTCTTATCTTCATCCTCCTGCACATTTGTAACACATTCTGATTAGTATCTTCATCAATAAAACATCAAGGAGACTGCACAGATTTCCTGTAGAAAATCTGCTTCTTAGGGGTCCTGCACATCTACCTTCGTGTACGTGAGAAGACTATCAAATTAAGGCATAGTTTGCCTTGTAAATCCTGCCCAGGACCACAGAGGGACGTCACGGAGGTTTGCTATTGATTATCTTGGCCAGCAAGGTCTGTTTGTATTACCAGAAGTGAAGAACATTCAGACTGGGCGAGTGCAGATTGTTTGTACAACTATTCTGCCCATTTGTTATCATATTGTTTGTGTATTGTTTTGTATTGTTTCTGGCCATCAAAGGTCAGCAATTTGTTAACGCTTCCGCTATATATTAATCCACAAAGAGTAGGAGTTCGTGGTCCTAAGGCAACCTGCCCGTTAGTAACAAACTGCAGAACATTCAGCAGTCTAGTTCCAGAGATACCCGTGTAGAAAGAGGGGTTTTGAGGCTTCTTAAGTGGGATTTGTGTAATTCTGGGCACGTCATCGCGTTCAGCGCTTCTTTTTAGCCGAGTAAGGATCTGGATTCCTAACGGTCACTCAAGTCAACGTGATGCACGCCACCATCAAATACGTAGTAGAATCAGAGGAGAAATAGAGATTGTACGCAAAACTTTCTGAAAGCAATACAATCATTTCACGCAGAAAATATCGAGACTACATTATGTTGATGGTGAGTGACTTAAGATTCTACTTCTCTTAGCACAGTATGTGGCACATGTGGAATGGATGAGTCGTGAAATGAGATTTGAAGTTAGTGATTAGTATTCATCTAATTATCAAGTTTTTATTCGAAGATGAATCTTTTCTATCATGGAGAGAATGATTCGACACAATTAAGTGAGACTTGGGACATTTAATTTAGCTAGGGTTTATTTTATTTAGGATTTCTTTTTATTTTCATATAAAATTAATTCCATTGTTTTGTCAAACATTATATTGAATGAAAAAACCTAGATTTCACAAATCTGTTAAGTTTACATTATTTCTTTTGAAATCAACGATTTTAGTTTCTTAATTTCTGAGATTTAGTGAAAGCAACAAATTACGGAGCCAATGAGTTGTTGACACGTACACTTATCGTTCTTGATTGCCCACCCGCATTGCATCAATTCTCAACAGTAGAATTTAGAAAATCAACTATTGAAATTCAATCTTTCCATCTCACAGAAAGTAAAAGAAGCGCCAGTCCAATGAGATATTTCCTTAAAACAATCCTTCTTTATTTTCATGAAACCATACTTTCAATGGAAAATGCTTTCAATCAACTGATTGTCTTTTTTTCTTTTAAGAAAACACACCCGTTAAAGCCCACTTCTTTAGCACCCATTAGTAATTGAACCCACGTGTGACTTATAATACAAGTCCACTGCCATTAGGCTATCCTCTGATGGACATTTATAGGTTCTTCTTGAACATTATTTCCTCCCTAGGATAAGGTTTGAAGAGGACATGTAAGCTTTTGTGAGACTTAAGGAGATCATCTTAACCATTGATTTATATTAATCTAATTGTTGAGATTGATAACTGTCAATCTTTAACCGCCGCCTATTTTTTGTCGATTCATTACCAAATTAATTAAAAATTAGTTTTCATCTCAATCGCTAGATAAATGAAATCAACAGTTGATGTGTTGTCTGTATGTTTCATATTAATTAAATGTTCTCCTACTACCTAACCCTTTCTCTCTATATATATTTAAAAATGGAAATTATATAAAGAGGCAAGAGTTCAAGAAGGACAAGTTACTTTTTGTAGGACGGAAGGATATCATATCAACCGTTGAATTTATTAATTTAACGGTTGATATTGATAATCGTCATTCTAAATTATTCTTGTATTTTACAAACTCAATAGCACAAATTAATTAATAAATAAATTTAATCTCATATAAAATTAGTGTCTCTTGATCTTAACCTATATAAATATATCCATTTTATGGGCAAAACTCCAATTTTTACATGTTTGCATTTTCTGCACGTTTAAATACTAAAAAGCATTGCTATCGAAAAAATACTAAAAAGTATTAAAATTTAATACTAAAATTAATTAACATTTGTCCACAATTACGTTAAGGTTGAGGTTATGGTCCGGTACGTTTATGGTCCGGAAAGTATGACAGTTATAATACTTATATATAAATAAAACTAAAAAATTATTATATTAAATAGAACAAAATTACATTAATTTTTTTAAATAAACAAATAATAATAATATAAAACGAAATTCTTTAAAATATAATATCAATCAATTTTTTTATTAATTCATAAGTTTAAAATTAAATAATGAACATAATTTTAAAAAGGACCCAAAATTATAAGAAATGAAAAAGTTAAAAATGCATAGAAGCAAACCAAATAAGAAGTAGAAAATTTATAAACGCTAATTTTTATAAAATAAAATTGAAAACATGAAAAAAGATGCGAAGAGTGGTATGCGTTCGGTATTTTATATCTAAAGAGAGCTCCGTATTTTTTATACCACAGGTTAAAATTCATGAATATTTTCCCAAATGCTTTAGTTTATATCGCTCGTTGAAACAATTATATACATTTGAATTTTATTTTGGGTTGTAACTTTTTGAATTTTATTAAAATATGCATTTTATTTACATCTTAAATATTTTGAAATAACTTTGAAACAAGAGAAGTTGAAAATCTCAATAAAATACATAACAGTTATATATTTAATGTTCAAGTCATATGATGTCGAAAATAATAGTGACAGTGATCATATTTTCCAGTGGTCCAATTCATCATACAAGGCTTGTCCTTTTTAATTTGCCACCAACATCGCCCATTGCATATTTCCAAATCATCTTGTTGAATAAAGATAGCAAAACTCTTAACCTTCCCATCCCATTCTACATTACAAAAGAAATATTGATATCCCAATATGCCTGACTTAAAACTGAATTCTCTACTTTGATGGAAAGGAATCATTTCTTTGCCAAATTTAGGTTTTGAGGGTTTATCCCCAAAGCAAGAAATGATCATGTCAGTTTCAACATTCAGCATATTTGTCACATTCACTTTAATATTATGACCGAAAATTGCTTCGGAGAGGGAACACAAACTTAAAATGATAAGGGAAAATAAGGGAAGTGGTAGTTTCACTTCTGCATTCATTAGGATGTTTAGGTGAATTCAAGAAGATCTGGAAATGCAATGTTATGTTTATACAAACTATTATATATACACACAATAAATAGTATTACACGCGTTGGAAACAAGACAAAATGAATATTATACTCAAATTAAGAATAATCTCTTTCGAAAAATGAAGTTGACATAAACAAAATGTGATTTATTTCCCTAAATAATGTTCAGAATTTATAGTTTAGTTGCAAATACTGTAGAAAAATATTATTAATCGTTGAAATATGAGGAATATTGAGTACATTATATAAAAAGTGTATGATGAGAGGCAAGATCTATAAGCACTTGGGATTTTTGGGTAACAACACAATTCACGTAAGACACAAGGGTGGCCATAAAGAAACAATACACAAGTAATGACTGCTCCATCAAAGATATGCTCACATCATAATGCTCGAGGCTGCATAATTGAGTATTTCTGTAAAGACAATATTTGATTCCAAAGTATGGGAATTGTATCATTGGATCCATCTAATTTGATGGACTCATGAATCCCCTCTTGCATCCGTTGATTGTATTTTTTGGATGCACCAGATTGTGCCAACGCATTAATGAAACATGTGAGTTTGCACATGTTTTGCATGTGATATGCACATGACAAATGCAATGACGTGGTGCAATCTGGTGCATTCAAAAAATGCAATCAACGAATATAAGAGGGAGTTCATGAATCCACCAAAATAGATGGATTCACGTGATACATTCCCCCAAAGTATGTTTGAGACGTATTTTCATACTTTTATAATTCTAAATACTATTTCAATTAGTAAGAGAATAAACTTGAAGAATACTTATAATATAGATGTAGAAAATAGTTAGAGAGAAATGTATTTATATGTCAGAGTGTAGGACATCTTCACAATCGTTGATATCTATTCATCTAACGGTTGATGTATTGATAACCATCTTTATTATCGCTCGTATATTTTACAATAACTACATATTTTTATTAAAAATTGATTGAATCTCAATAGTTAAATCAGCAAAAACCAATGAATGAGTTGACATACTCATATCTTTAAAAATTTAAATGTCATCTTAGATCCTAACTAAGATGTAACGCTAGAACATGAGACTATTACGAGGAGCGCTCAAGTACATTCACATTAATTTTTAATTTACATTTGTAACGTCATATCTCTACTGTTTATCCAATACTTTATCAATTTGGTGCAACGTGACAATCCCTAAACCACTTGCATTTGTGTTATCCACTAATTCAAAAATAGATATGTGTCACTCAATTGATGAACTATATGGATGAAATGAACGATTGAAATTTGATATTACTAATATAATTTAAGGATAAACATATATTTGAGTGATCCTCTTAGTATTATAGAGCAAAACATGCATGTGCATGACATAGGCTAATGGTAAATAAAATTTATCAAAGAAATATTTCACATCCCAGAAATTCATCAAAAGTCATGATTTCAGGTGTTTCCTGACGTTTCTGGGTCGACGGAGCGGCAGCCAACCTTATTGGCATTTCCGTGCTTCTTATTCCGGTAGACGCCGGAAACCACTCCTTGCGTACTTCCTTTCCCCGTAGCATCATCTTGTAATTAAAAAAATCGCAGGGGTTAGAAGAAATTTGTAAAATTAAGGGGTGTGTTCGTAATATTTTAATAATATAAATATGTGATTGTTATTCCAAAAGCAGCCCTAGTTGCCGTCAAGTTCAATCTCCACTGTTCTCGATCCTTCATTGGTAAGTGCCTTGCGTTTTCTTTCGTATTATAGTTAGCGAAATTCAAGTTTTTGGTATCATCATCGAATCCTGCTTATTTAATTATGTGCTGTTATTTTGAGCCGTTGCATTTCTTGACGCATAATTTAACTGAATCAGATTGTTGTTTGTGTTTGTACAGATTGTTTCATTATCAGCAATGGCAGTTGTGTTTCAGGGGCTTGGATCTGATGCAGGACTCAAGAAGCTCGATGAGTATCTCCTAACCAGGAGTTACATCACTGGGTAAGAGTCGTCTAGAAATGTCATAATTGTGATCGATTTGACTGATTTGTTTTGGTGATGTTGGCGCATTAGGTACCAAGCTTCGAAGGATGATCTTGTAGTACATGCTGCTCTTTCAAAGGCTCCTTCTGCTGAATATGTCAATGCTTCCAGGTGGTACAACCACATCGAAGCCCTCCTCAGGATATCGTGAGTATTCGCATGCAACTGATCTTCTAATTGAGTCGTAAAATTCAAAGTTGTTTTTCAGTTCAAGTTTATTTTTTTCTTTATGCTTCATTTAACATTTTAACATCTGTAGAGGTGTGTCTGGAGAAGGCTCTGGAGTCACCATTAAGAGCTCGTTGGCTGCAGAAGAAATTGCTACTCCAGCAACAGAGGACAAGGTATTATCTTCATTTCCGATCCATATATTAGGTTTTGCCTATCATCTAATAGAAGGCGATGTTTTTCGATGTTTTACTTTTTCTTGTATGAATTTTGCAGCCTATCGTATACCCTTATTAATGTTTGCGGTGTTTCATGCATGGGATTTCAGGCTGCTCCTGTTGAGGAGGATGATGATGACGATGTTGATCTGTTTGGCGAGGAAACTGAGGAAGAAAAGAAGGCTGCTGAGGAGAGAGCTGCAGCTGTTAAGGCATCTGGAAAGAAGAAAGAAGGTAAGTGAATGTCATGATATAAAGACTTCAATATATACTTATTGAAATCAATGACGAGACTGTATAACTTGTTGCTTATTCACACATTGCATCTGAAATATCCCTGATATTTGGATACTGCAACCTGTTGTGACTAATTATGTCTTACTAATCATTCATTAAAACTGTGCAACACTTGATTATTATTACTTTGGAATCAACCAGCTGGAAAGTCTTCTGTTCTGATGGATGTCAAGCCGTGGGATGATGAAACCGACATGAGAAAGCTTGAGGAAGCCGTCAGAAGTGTTCAGCTAGAGGGTCTTACATGGGGAGCATGTGCGTGTCTTTCAGTTTTTCTTCTTTCGTTGATATATACATTATGATGTGTTCGCTGATTAAGTTTTGATGTGTGTTTAATAATCACAGCCAAACTTCAACCGGTCGGATATGGTATCAAGAAAATGACCATAATGTTGACCATTGTTGACGACCTAGTGTCTGTTGACAACTTGATTGAGGATTACCTGACGGCTGAGCCAATCAATGAGTGTGTTCAGAGCTGTGACATTGTTGCCTTCAACAAAATCTGTAAGTTGGCAAAGTTATTCCACCATTAATTTAGACTGATTTAGCTTTTTATTTAGCTTCTCATATTTTCTTTATATTATATTCCAGGATTGGTTTGTTGAAAATTGCCGGCAATCAGGGGTTTACCTGTTGAAAAGAATAATATATCTATGTGGACTTTCCCTTTGTCTTCTGAATGTTGAAGGACCTTGCATGGGATATAAACTATTAATTCAATTTTGAATCCTGGTTGGATATGTTTTTGTTTTTTTGAGGTAAAATCACTATAAGTATTATGAGATGGGTTTGGTCAATAATAAGGCTGCAGACGAGGCAAATCTTAGGTTGTTCAAATTCAATAATTTTGACAAGTTTCAGCCTGTTGATTTTTTCAATAAGTGATATTTATAATAGTGTAATTGCAGTAAATCATCATTATAATATCCCGTTTGCAGTCAACCATCATTTTAACAACTAATTACGAAATGAGTATATTATAATAGCTTCGTTATCAAAAAACCACCATAGACAGTATTCCGTTAAAATTCCGTTAAGTACGTGTACATGTGGAAATAAAATATTATTTTATATTTAAATTAATTACCGAAAATCACTATTATGATCACAGTTTTACAAAAAACTACCATTTTAATAACTTATTATCAGAATACTACCAACTGTACTGTTCATGCTAGATCAGGGGCTCATATGATAATTTTACTCGTTATTAAGTATCTACTAGCTACATGGTGCTTTAATTTAATCTCGATGAAAGTCAATGAAAAAAATAATGTTAGAAAATGTAAAAAAAACTCTTGTTTGAGAGTTTCTTATCAATGTTTAATGATTAATGATTATCGACTGCACGGTTCAAATATAAATAATTTTCTCATTTTATCTTATGAAATATGATTTATTATATCACTACTTTTAAACTCTAATTGTTTTTCTATATTGTTGTTAAATATCGACTTTGAGCTAAAATATAACAGCTTCTCACCACACCCGCAACTGCAAATATGTTTCCTTTAGGTTTCGTGTCAAGTATGGATTATAAATCAATAAACGAATACTGTCTTACTAATCAAAGATAGCCACAATCGTAGCCTCAACCTCATTCTCTAGCGTTACCTATATATTCAGATGGTGGTTCTTGATAATTTGGATACTATAATGGAGTCATTTTGTAATGATTTGTTAAAATAGTGGTTTTTTGCAAAACAAAATATTATAATGATGGTTTTTTGAAATGGTCCAAATTAAAGTTATATACCCACGCGCTGTATGGCGCGTGTTTTACAATTTCTAACGGAGTTGTGAAAATTGTGGTTTTTTGATAACGGAGCTATTATAATATACTCATTTCGCAATTAGTTGTTAAAATGGTGGTTTACTGCAATACGGGGCATTATAATGGTGGTTTACTGTAATTACCCCTTTATAATATAGGTTAAAATTAGGAGACGTATAGTTTTGTAAGATCAAAAGATATAATTTTAGCTGTTGATTGATTAATATTGTGGTGAACTTAAAGTTAGCTTTTAATTAAATTAGGGGTTAGATTTGTTAAAAAATAATATAGGCGGTTAGATTTGATTGTTGATTTTTGATTAAATTTTATCCATTGAGCTATTAATAATTTAATTGTCTTATCTTATCAAATAATGCTCTTTATAATACTTATATAAAATTGAGTGTGAAATTAAATTTAAACAATATTTAGTTTTTGAACAAATTAATTATGTATTTATTATAAATATCATATTAATACTTATAGAGTTGGGATTTAGAAAGACAAATAAAGTTTGTGAGACATAGGGACATAATATAGGCTGTTGATTTGATTAGTTCGACGGTTGAGATTAAATTTTGTTTTTAATTAATTGGCGGTTGGATTTGCAAAAAACACGGCGGTTGGGAATGAACGGTTACGAATATCAACCGTTGGATTGATATATAAAAATCAACATCTGAGATCATGTCCTTCTGTCTTACTAAAAGATGTATGTCCACCTAGAACCTTTCACTACACATATAATAGGTTTAAAGGAATATTTATCGAGTATTTATGAAATTTCGTATTTTATCGATTATGTGTATGAGTTTTTCACGAGTATAAACGACTAATAATTTTTAAGGGGTATTTGCAGAAAACCACTATTATAATGTTATGTTTAGCAAAACAATCACCATTTTAAGAAGTAATTACGAAATAAGGATATTATAATAGCATCGTTATCAAAAAAACTATCATTTTCACAATTTCGTTAGAAATTGTAAAACACGCGCCACACAACGCGTGTGTATATAACTTTAATTCGGATAATTGTAAAAACCATCATTATAATGTCTTGTTTTGCAGAAAACCATTATTTTAACGATTAAGTTCGAAATGACTCTATTATAATATCCTCATTATCAAAAAATCATCATCTGAATATATAGGTAACGCTAGGGAATGAGTCTGAGTATACGATTGTGACTATTTTTGATTAGCAAGACAATAAACTCTTGCTACTAAATTACGGTTCATCACACTAGACAAGAAACCTAATAGAATCATATTTGCAATTGCGGGTGTGGTGAGAAGTTGTTATATCTTTAGCACATAGTTGAATTTTTAAGATCGATATAGTACAACAATTAGAGTTTAAAAGTAGTGATATAATAAATCATATTTCATAGGGATAAAACGAGGAAAATTATTTATATTTGAACCGGACAGTCGATAACCATTAAACATCGATAATAAACTCTCAAACATGGGTTTCCTTTTGTATTTTCTAGCTATTTTCTTCATTAACATCCATCAAGATTAAATTGAAGCATCATGTAGCTAGTGAACACTTATACAAGTTAAATTATCGATAAGCCTCTAATCTAGCATGAACAATGCAGTTGGTAGTACTTTGATAATTAGTTATTAAAATTGTGGTTTTTCGTAAAACTGAGATGTGATTGTAGTTTTTGGTAATTAACTTAAATATTAATTAATAATTTATTACCACATGTACACGCACTTAACGAAAGTTTTAGCGGAACAATATTAATGGTGGTTTTTTTATAACAGGTATTATAACGGAGGTATTTTGTAATTAGTTGTTAAAATGGTGGTTTTCTACAACATGGATATTGTAATAGTGGTTTTTTCGATTAACCCTTTTTTGACTCATTTATTATCAAACAAATACTAATTGATTAAATCGAATGTTTTAGATCTAGTTGAACTACCGATGCCAAAATCTCCACGCTCTTTTAGACACTCAATTCGATGTCAACAACTTGACTTCATCGTAGTATTTGAGAATGAACTATAGTGCTATACTTGTATTGTTTTTTTATTATAAATATAAATTTACAATTATCTCGTTCTAATCTCTACTATATTTAAACGCAAGGATCGATATTGACGGTTATTGAGGCCACAAATCGGTTACCGAAATTACCCTTTAATTAATAAAAAATTATACGCAGCAGAATTAAGAACAAAGGACATAACAGTAAAATAAATGCACGACAACGTAGTAATTCTTCAAAACCCTAATTAGTGAATATCTGAAACTCTCCAAACGTCGCAACCGCTGCTTTCCCAAGCGTCACTACGGCGGCTGTCCCAAGCATCCTTTCCGCATTTGGGATGTTATGTTTGTGAAATTGAATGGCCGTTTCCCGTTTTCTCCTCACTCGCACTTCACTCCGATCGCTTTCGCCGTTCACTCTCACCGACGTTTTCCGCATTTCAGTTTCGCTCTCCGTTAAACCAAATCAACGTCGTCTGCTTCAGTCGTAACTATCTAATCATCCAATCATCCTCGATGTCAACATCAGCGTTGACTGAAGAGGCAGTGGAGAAAGTCACTGCACCGTATGGGTCATGGAAGTCTCCGATCACAGCGGATGTTGTTTCCGGTGGAGATAAGAGGCTTGGAGGAACTGCTGTTGATTCCAATGGCTGTTTGTTTTGGCTTGAATCGCGTCCTACTGAGTCAGGGTAATTAGTGAATTTGTGATGCGCTTAAGGTGTTTGAATATTTGTTTGTGTGGATGTGATTTATGTATTGGATTGAATTTGTTTTTTTTGTAGACGTTCGGTTTTGGTTATGGAAAGTGAGGGTGCAGGGGGTGAGGCTAGGGATATTACGCCCAAGGAGTTTAATGTGAGGACTTTGGCTCAGGATTATGGTGGTGGTGCATTTTCTATTCTCTCGGGTAGAAAGTAAGGATAAACTTCGCTTATTCATAATGCACCAAATTTTATTTAATGCCCTCATTGTGGCTTCAGTGCGTTGTTTTTATGGCTAGCTTTGAGATGAGCATCTGTATAAATGATTGGTTGAAATGGATAAACACCAGGGAAGGATCATATGGGGCAGTGAAAAAGCCAGGGATTTGAAGATAGCTTGCACAGTTATTTCCTTAAGTGAAGGGGTATGCATGATTTCATTTCTTTATTCGAGACGATGTGTTAAACTATGTGTACTCTGCAATATATTGTAGTGCTTTTTGATTTCAGGAAGTGTTACGGAGATATTTGTTTTGAGATAAAGAAGTTGCAGCCATTCTGTAATCCAAATGATGTTCAATATCTTTGAATTTATCTAGGGGAGGAGTATATTTGGGTACGTTTTCTACACCTCCTTTCATGTGGCTCAATCTCACTCGAGTGATCGAGTTCTCATCTGCATATTATTCTGAGTTCTTTTGTGTCTATGCCTTTATACTAATGGGATTTACCATTGGACTTAGTCAAAATGATGCTATTTGCATTTATTCACACTGCTAAGCTTTTGTATTTATAACTTCAGTGAAATGTTTTTATAACTTCAGCGATATGCATAAATGTGTTTAGTGATGGAATCTCAGTGTATTGGAATGGCATATATATATAATGTTATGTGCAATGATTCTCTAAGTTGAGAAAATGTTAATAATATTTTTCGGATTCGCTCATTACTTACTGATACACGATTGACTCCTTTTGATTACTTTTTTCAATTTGAGTGTATTAGGATGCAAGATTACAGTCCTTTAAATGTTTCCCTATGAGTACATGAGATTCCACTTATGTAGTGATAAAATGAATGAACTGAATCTAATGAAAATGTAAACGAAAACATTGAACTAAAATTCAGTTGTATTTTTCAAAAAGATTCTTACAAATTGTCTGGTGTTTGTATGCAGTAGGAGTTTTTAAAATGATGAGTTCAATTGTTTTCTTTTTCAGGTTCAAAATTGAAGAAGAAATGGATCGACAAAACTACAATAACCGTCTGATTTGACAATCCAAATTTGGTGCATGCAAACTCCATGGTCGCATTAGTCGTTAATTACAAATTTCAGAGATAGTGATTATATTCAGGATCATATTGTCAAATTTTCTTTCATGTTCAAATTATATGAGTACAAAGGTTTAAAATCCCAAAACTGCACAGATTAGACTGTGCAGCGATTGCTAGTATATTTTGAAATCATTACTATCTACTGAAACAACGAGTTTCATTAAACACCTCTAAACTCTTTATACACATTTCAAGCATTACACGTTGGCTCTCCATCGTCATCCACAAGACACTCCAAATCATCTTCATCTCTTCATCCACACACATAACACATAGCTATCAACACATGGCACATAGCTATAGGGGCGGAATTAAGGGCAGGGGTCAAGTACCCTGTTGTGTTGTAATTAGGTAAAACGACGTCGTTTTGTTAAGAAACAAAATTTTGCATTTTAATGAAACGACGTCGTAGTTAATAATTAAAACGACATCATTTCAACTTAACTCAATAAAAATAACAAAAGCAAATAAAAGGTAAACCCAGCTAAGTTAAGCGAAAATGTGAGTGCCAAATAATAAAATAAGGATTTGTTTTTTGAATTTGTGGAGTAATTGGTGGTGCACGGTGGTTGAGTGTGGACGACGGTGGCGGACTGACAGTGGTAGACAACAATTAAACATTGGACAACGTCACAATGGGATCGGCACCGACATATATATGTTTGTTAAAAACCTTAATTAAAATTTTAAATATCTCAAAAGAATTAGATTATATTCTGAATTTTATGTACGAAGATTTAATTTTATATTTAATGGTTTTGAATAGCAAAATTCGTATATGGTTAAATTTGTTGTGCGTCGCCAGAGAATACGTGAATCAAGGTTGAGTCCCCTTCGTCTACTAATGTTGTTACTGAAAAGATTTCTCCTCCATATGTTAATGTTGTTGATGAAGCAAGAGGTCAAACACTAGATCACGGAGATCTTGATGCTGTTAGTGATCCTGGATTAAGGAAACCTATCAAAGATTATGATTCTTAGGTGAGAGATGCAATTAAAAGGGCATATATTCTTCAAGGTACTTGTCAACCGCATTCACATACTTTTCCAAAACTTATTCGAAAATACTTTGAGGTGCTTTCAAGGTGAGTGGTTCAAGAAGTGGGAATGGTTAGAATATAGTATTTCCAAAGATGGAGCATTTTGTTTCTGGTGTTACCTTTTGTGAGACGAGAGGACATATTTTCAGTTGTTTATTTTAATAATTCGAAGATTATGTTTAAAGTTGGTTTTGATTAAATGAGTGGTTGGATTTGCAAAAATCCTAGCGATTGAGTTTGACGGTTTTACTTAGGATTAAATCTCATTCGTTACAAAAACCCTAACGATTGTATTTTACGGTCTTACATATAATTAGATGTCCTTGACTCTACTCCTAAAATCATTTTCAAATTTATTATTACTATTATGTTCTCTAAAAAATAAACACATATTTTTACATAAATTATTAAATTTGATGGGTTCGGATCCAAAAACATACAGCCTAATACAACATAAACTCAAAATTTAAGTTTAATAAATACACCGATGCAGTTTTACTTTGCTTAAACTCAAAACACAACAATTTTACTATAACCTAAATTTTAAAAATCATAAACCTTTTACAAAATGGCGTAGTTTTGATGTGAATAAATCAAAACTAAGTCACTTGTATTTTGGCTGAAATGTGTTGTTCGCAACACATGATCTCAATCTAAATTCGATTATTAATAAACAAAGGCTTCGGTTTTAGGAGGATAATTAATTTTTGTGAGATGTCAATACAATATTTCAACCGCTGATTTCATTAATTTAATAATTGAGATCAAAAGTAGTTGTTAATTGAATTGATATTGGATTAGCAAAAAAATTTGGTGCATTTTAGGATTTACGATTATTAATATAAACCGTTGAATAAATAAAAATCGACAATAATGATTATATCCTACAATCCTCTAAAATATGCATGTCTCGCTTTATTTTTCCCCATCAAACAAATATTACTTTTGGTGTTTTTTGTTGGGTGCATGTACCAATGAAAAAAGTCCAAAGTTAAACGGGACTTACAAAAGTGAGAGCTTTTGAATCTTTTGAAAATAGGGTTAATTGCAAAAATCATAATTATAAACTCTGATTTGCAAAAAAGTTAATTACAGATGACCACCAGTATAATAAGTCATATTCCATATAACCATCTGTATATTACAATATTGCATTCAACCACCTATATAATTATCGTCGTTACCAGATAACCACCAATGACAACAGAGAGGTGGTTAAATAGTAACAGAAGTGATTATAGAGGTGATGAAGCTAGTGAAAATTCATCCATTATATTGGTGGTGTATGGTAATAAAAATATTATTATTATATTAAAAAATTAATATATTTAACAGAATTTTTGACGGAACAGTGACATGTGGTTGTTACACAGGTGGTTGACTGCAGTATTACAATATAAAGGTGGTTGCGTAGATTTTATCCTATTGTACAGGTGGTCATCTGTAATTAACTCTGCAGAAAATCATCATATTGTAACAATTAATTTTGAAGTGCATCTATTATTATAGTCCCATTATCAAAAGCCTACCATTCACATGTTCCGTTAAAACTTGTGTTAAGTGCATGTACGCATGACAATAAAATATTATTTTTTATTTAAGTTTAATTATCGAAAACCAGTATTATAATCTCATTTTTACAAAAAACCACCACTATAATCTCATTTTTTTAAGACATCATTAAAATAACTAATTGTGTTTGCCATGCCCCCAAAATCTCAAGAACGATAAAGTTATGCTAAAGATATAAACTTCTAGTTTCATATCTATTGTGGATCATATATTAATGAACTCTAATTTCTTTAGCAAGAGATATTTTGCATTGCTCATAAAATATAGCCACAATAGTAGCCTCAATAACATTCTCTATTCTTATATATTCAGATGAGAGTTTTTGATAACAAAACTATTATGGTATATAGTCATTTTCTAATTAATTGTTAAGATAGTGGTTTTTTGCAAAACTGGATATTATAAAAGTGATTTTCTGTAATTGTTAGTATTAAAATTATTTACTCACGCGTCGTATGGCCTGTAATTTGCAATTTTTAGCGAAGTTATGGCAATGGTGATTTTTTTATAACAGAATTATTATAATAGAATTATTTTTTAATTAATTGTTATAATGATCATTTTTTATAAAATCATTATAATAATAAAATAGTATACTATAATAGTGATTTTCTGAAATAATGCGTTGAAATATTGCGAAATAATGATTCCTTAAATATTAAAAAAGATTCCTTAAATGGGCTTTGATCCCAATAGCGTCAGTATCCGAACTCTTCTCCGATCATAAGGTCGCAAAAAAGCCAACAACGAAGATGGCCGTTACTCACGACTTCAAATTCTACAATCGACTCCACCAAGACGGATACTTCCCTAAGCATGTCAATTCGCTCTCTCTTCAGTCCGATGATTACTTTTTCCTCTAAGACCCTACTATCCTCTTTCCCCACGACGCCTCTCGAAATCGCCAGTTTCCTTTTATTTGGTACGCTCATGGTGTTTTTACTTTCAGTACTGATGGACATTGATGATATTAATAGAGTTAGTATTTATATTATGCTGCAGTATCTTGCTAGTGTTTCGATCCTCTTGTGGAAAAACGGAGGTTTAGCCGAGGAATATATGCTGTCGGCGCTCAATTGCGACCCAGGCATAAGTTTACGACTATGAGACCCAGGTAAACGACTTGCTCCAACAGTCCACATATCTCACATTTTAATCTGTCTTTTTCTATAAAAAGTCTAAGTGTACACACACGGTCAAATGTGCAGTTAATTCGAAAATACATACAGTCTAATTTTCAAAATGCACATGTGCAGGATGGGTCGCAAAGGGTTTGCACCCTCTCATCTATTACTTTCAGTACGCCCATAGAGATCCAGCCTTATATCAACAAAAAAGGGTACACTCTACTTTTGGATGTCTTCTTGTCTCATATAGTCTTCTTCCATTTCTCATGCTGCTTTAGGAATTTGCTCATGCTAGCTTCTTATATCCATACTTGTGATAATATTGTATGTCTGTAATATTGGCAGCCAAAATCCATAGTTTCGCAGAACTATATTATTCGATCATTAATGTCGGCAGTCAGTGTGCCTCATCATTACCGCAAGTTTGTTTACTGTTGTGTATGAGAAATTTGGAAATATAGGCTTTCAAATGGAAAATGTCGCTATGGCGCTTATCCAATTATTTTACTTTGATTATATATGTGTTCTTTTAATATACTTGCAGTGAAGTATTTTTGGTTTAACACTTGATCACCTTACGGGCTAGCGTTCAAATTTATAATCTGTGTGCAACATTGATTTCATTTGCAGCAAACAGATGGAACATTCAGTAGTTAATTTTGTATTGTGGAAGTGTTGGTGGCAGGCTACATACACATGTTTTGGCTTTCGGGTTCTTCTAGCATCAGTAGGCGCTTTTGTACATCCATTTAATACCTTTATCAGTTTCTCATATTCTTGAATTTTATTGAGATGACAGATATAACTGTGTACTTTTAAAAGATGTCACTATGGTAAACTGGGTAATCTCGATTTTATCAACTTGTTCAAGTACTTGAATCTTCTTTTGGATGGTTAAGTAAGGCGTGTGTGTTGAAAGGTTGGAGGCTGCCAGTCGAGGGGTTAAGACTTAAGAGCATAATTCTAAAGGCATTGGATAGATATGCTAGAGAAAAAAAACAAAGACTGGTAAGAGTATCCTTTGGAATTTTGTGTTAAATGTTCCGCAATCTGTACTGTTTTACCATCTGATATCGATTGTTCCAGGGCATGATGGAAGAAAAGGATGAACTTTTCACAATGCTCTATAGGTAGAGCTTCTGGGGACAATTCTTTCATATTTCGCTGTGTAGCCACATCCAGCCTTCTCATTTTCGTTGCGATGCTCATTTGTGGGGGATTTTAATATAAGGAGTTTGTATTTGGAGAAACCATATGAGTACAGGTGATGCCAATTCATGACGTCTGTTTGAAGTTTAACGTTGCTAAGTTATGCTGTTAGCCTGAATATCACATCAAATATTACGGTTGTCAGTTGTTAGGTCTACCTATACCTGCTCTTATTCAATTTGTAGTGATATAAGCATCACCACTTTTTAGGTATTGCTCCATCATAGTTTTGCGTTGTTTTATTCCGAAGCAGCTTTGGCGACGGAGGTCACCAGTCGAATTGAAGCAGACTGCCAAATAGTAGTTGAAGAGGCATTATCACTGAAAGTTGACTTCCAAGGTTGTCTTTTCTTAATCGAATGAACTTTTTATCATGACATCATCACATTTTCGGGCAGTCACTGAAACTATTTTAATGATTTTGGAACTTATTTATTTATACTACTTGTAATATTAAAATGGATATGTATATAGGAATTATATCATGTGGATACATCTATTTTGGTGGACTCGTGAACCCCCTTCTGTATTCGTTAATTGTATTTTTTGGACGCATCAGATTGTGCCAACACATTAATGAGACATGCGAGTTGCACATGTTCTGTACGTGAAATGCATATGACAAATGCAATGACGTGATGCAATCTGGTGCGTCCAAAAAATGCAATCAACGAATGCAAGAGGGATTTCACGAGTCCACCAAAATAGATGGATCCACATGATACAAGCTCTATGTATATATTTCCCAGCTCTATTTTGTGTCCTGCGTCCTTCGGTATAAGATCAATTAATCATAGTTTTTTACACATTAGCATTGTCAGGCATTTTCTAATGTTTTTTGAATTATTTTTCAGTTGGCTGTTCAATTTCTTAGAATCCTAGAGCTGTTTTGTTAGTTGATTTCTACCGAACTTCCTAGAAAGTTCAGTAAAAACTTAAACTCTTGTATTGTTGCAGGTTTAATTAAGACCAACTTGTTTGTACTGATGGTTATGCTAGTTTTATATTTAAGCCATAACAACATCAATTATTATCTTTTACTCTTAAATAATTATCACTTATCGGTTTGCACATTTCTTAATATACTTTTTTGGCATTGTCAATACGCAGGCAATTGGTATAAGGCATCTTCTGATGGCATATTTCTTTGTTTTGTTTTCACATGAAATTCCCAGGTGCGCACAAACTTCCCTTTCTCACTCAAATGACGTATTCTCTATGTATTTCTGACCTCATACAGGTTCGTCTATATTATCATCGCTTTCCGCTCGAAATATTTAAATGTGACTGTCCTATGGCATAGTATTCGAACAAATTCGTTATTATGTGAATTTCTTATGGTTATATTTCTTTTAGTACACTTGATAGTGATTGGTGAAAGTGGAACTTACCCAGAATATTGGTTGTAATTGCAGTAGTTTTTAAACTCAAATACTTTCTATAGACTTTGATTTGGTCAGCTCTTAGATTGCTTTGGTCATATCTTTAGGCACTGATTTAAATGCCAGCATCTTCACTTCTTTTTTCCTGTGAAGAAAACTTATTCTTGTCCCAAATTATCACCAAACTTCTATTGGCGATTGTACGAGATTGATTAGAAGAAGGCTCAGGTATCTTTTTTGTTTCACTGAGACTGATTTGCAATCTTCTTACCTGTAAGGGTTCGTTATGATGCCTTCATTTCTCTGGCAACAGGGAAGTTCAGGAAGAGGCCGGCTTTAACAAACTTCTGATGGAAGGGGAGGTTCAGGAAACGCACTACCCATTTGTTCCCAAGTCACCAATATCAAATGGAAGATCAAGCAGCATGATTATAAAGGTAAGTTCAATATTTTTTCAGAGTTATGAAAGAAAACCCATTTATCCTTTTACTGAATAAAAACAACCTCTGAATTAATCAAACAGAAAGCTCACACAGTGATCCCTGCTCATATCATAGCTGAGGCAATATCTACACTTCACGGTCATGATCTTCGATGGTCAGGCCCTATCACTCCTACGGAAATGCAGTACGTCGAACAATATGTATTTGCTAAATACCCTCAGTACTCGAATGGGATAATTGAAGAGGGAGCAAAGACTGGCACCTCTAGGCTTTGGGTGAACGAAGAATCTTCGGATTCACTACAAAATGATAAAAGAAAGTCTCCAAGGACTAATCAGGGGAGCTCCATATCCATGAGTAGTATTCACCCAGACCTTGACAAAACACAATTGGAGCCTTCAAGATTATTTGATATACTAACTAAGAAATCTTCATTTCCTGGAAGCTTTATCTCAATACCAGAACTTCATGCGCGGAACAAAGTTTTGAAACACTGCGGGCTTCAGGATGAAGAATATTTAGTACTATTTGTGCCAACATACAAGCATGCCATGATGCTGGTCGGAGAGAGCTATCCATTTTACAGAGGAAATTGCTACATGACTGTTATCCCAGAAGAAGATTACATCAAGGAATTCGCTATTTACAAAGAAACCAGAGTGATTGTAGCTCCAGAGACATGGCTGGACTTGAGGATCAAAGGATCACAACTGAGTCAGTACTTCAGAAGGAAGTGTAAGAACATTCCAAAAGGACTATTCTCTTACGCAGCAGATGTGAATGGAAATCGTTACTCGATGCATTGGGTTTCAGAAGCTCATAGAAACTCATGGCATGTGCTGCTGGATGCAACTGCTCTTATTGTGGGTGAAGATCGACTGAACCTTGCGCTTCATCGGCCTGACTTTGTGCTATGCAGTCTGAATGACACTCTCCCACAGCCAACTAGGATTACATGTTTGTTGGTGAGGAAAAAATCATTTGAAACCACTCAGCCTACTCAAATCATCAAATGAAGAATAAGACGATAATAATGTACTACTGAACTGTTGACATGTTTATACGACTTACTGGTTGTTCCATGATGAACTAGACTTCTTTGTTTCAAAAAGCATAAAAATTATAGGATTTTCCAGTCCACCATAATGTTGTAAATTCAGCAAATGCTCCTTTGCTGTGTACATTGATCGATAATTCCGTAAAGTTAAATTGCAAGCAACTACAGGAGGGGACTCAAACACAAGATACACAGCTTGTTAAAAGATCAATAATTCTACTACGAGCCAGGCTGCTTTTGTCAGACTTAGTTTGGGTTGAGCAGATTTGTGGCTGTTGCTCTGTAAGAGCCTTCATTAATTAAACAAAAAATAAGCAACCAAACGTGTTCTGCATAGATATGGAGACTAATTGAGTTTCACCAAATTTCACAAGATTAATATTAGAGTTTCTCATAATTTTTGAATAAATAGAAATTTATTGTAGTAATATGTGTAGGGTTATTTAATATATTGAATCTTTCTCCTGTCTTGAAGTCTCAAAATTATTCATAAAATTTGTGTAAATATTAGGGTCAATTGCAGACAATCACTATTATAATATATTGTTTAACAAAAACTCATCATTGTAACAACTAATTACGAAATACATCTATTATAATAGCTCCGTTATCAAAAAATTAACATTGTCGCCGTTTCGTTAAAATTACCGTTAAAATGCATTCGTGTGATTATTAAATATTATTTTATTAATTAATTTAATTGCAGAACCACAATTTTTTTAGCCTCAATTTTGTAAAAAAACCTCTACTATAATAACTAATTGTGAAGAGTAAGGATCTGGTGAAAAGTACGATTAAGTTATAAAAACAAACAAATCTAGACCATTAAATAATACAAATCCGACGGCTATTAATTTGGGGTCTAATTACAATTATATGAAAGATTAAATATGAAAGATTATTTTGAAAATCCCTGAAAGGGTAAATTAGTCCAATAATTTACCAAAAATCAGGCGGTTTTGATTATGATTCTGAAAATCGTGTTCTTCCGAAATCATCGAATTCGGTTTGAGCTCTCAATCTTACAGAATAGCCAAGAGCCACGTTTGGTGTGATTCCGAAAATCGTGTTTTTCCCAAATTATGTTTAGTGAAGTTAATGAAACAACATGATTATAATGGTGTGTTGGATCACTGATTGCATACATGTGGTCCACGTTTACATTCATATGATTCGTGATTTGTTATAATATGACTCATGATTTGCCACACTATGATTCATGATTTGCTATGCTATGATTCAAAATTTGTTATACACTATTACAAACTTGAACTGCGCAAGTTTTGGCCTTAACCCTCACAACTGACGACCATACTGTATAACACTGAGTAACTTTTGAATCATATCCTCGAGTCATGATTTGCTCGAACATGATTCATAATTTGCTATCATATGATTCATGAATCATATCCTATCAAACCGTGAATCATACTATATAGCAGGCAACAATGAGATTATGCTTTGTGTGTGACAACCCTCTAGAAATTGTTAAAAACTGTCTACCAATATCGGAAGCTAATGTGTGATTGTGATTTTTCAAAAAGTCATACCCTCAATAACTCCCTCCTGCCTTGAACTTAACACAAAAACTAGCTTCGCAACCACATTGAGTAACTTTTCTATTTCTGTAATTCAGAAACCATTGTTTACGAATTCGATGGAGAAACAACCTAGTCGAATTTGAGAAAATCTATGAAGCAAAATTGATGATTGAAGAACAAAAATTTGAACGTCGGTTTCCCATATCAAAAAATTAAATGTTGGTTGCTTAAAATAAGGGATTGAATTTAATTAAAATATTTGTAAATATATTCTAATGTATGTTTCCATTATTGTCCTTTTGTTATTTAATATATTAATTAATAAGATTATATTCTAACCGTCGGATGTAATTAAATAGGTGTTCTAGATTTGTTTGCATTTTACAACCAAACTACCACTTTTTATTTGATCCATTCTCAATTCTAAAATTAGTAGTAAACTCCCTGTTGTACTAGATCGGAGGCTCCATTGATAACAACTCTTTAAATAATCTTTACCCGCTACATGGTTCTTCAATTTAATATTGATGGATGTCAATAAGGAAATAATGCTAAAAAAAATACATGTTCAAGAGCATATTATCATTGTGTAATGGCTATCGGCTATCCAGTTAAAAAAAGTAACCTTTCCCCCGTATCCTTATGAACTATGATTTATTTTGACGCAACTTTTAAACTTAAGGTTCTTTAAGGTTCAAAGTTATGCTAAAGATACAAACTTCAACCACATCAATGACTGCAAATATACTTCCGTCATGTTTCACGTCTAGTGTGGATCATATATTAGTGAACCTTACTTTTTTAGCAAAAGATATTTTGCATTGCTCAACAAACAAAGTCACAATCACTGCCTCATCAACTTTCTCTATTGTTACTTATATATTCAGATAATGCTTTTTTTATAACAAAACTATTATGATATAGTCATTTTGTAATTAATTGTTAAAACTGTGGTTTTCGCAAAACTGGATATTATAATAGTGGTCTGTAATTGTCAATATTAAATTATTTATCCACGCGTCGTATGGCGCGTGCTTTGCAATTTATAGCGGAGTTATGACAATGATGATTTTTTGATAACGGAACAATTATAATAGAGTTATTTTGTTATTAGTTGTTACAATGGCGGTTTTTTGCAAAATATTGTATTATAATAGTGGTTTTCTGCAATTGTACCAAAATACTATGTTTTACAATTCTTGTGTTTCTTCTCATATTGTCAAATTTTGGGTTCTGAAAGATGTAAATTGAGAACTAATGTACTAAAAGGATTGGTTTCTACTTTCAATGGGAAAACAAAAGACATGAAAAATGAAGACTGTAAAGGAACCGAGCCGAACCGAATGTTTTCAAGTTATAGCTAGACTTGATATATACAAGGGTATGCTCGAATTCGTCGAACATAAAAATTTAAGTGTTTTTTGCCGAAAACCATCCTTTCAATACCTAAATTTTAACAAAACCACCTCTTCAATTTTTTTTGAGATAACCACCCATCAATTCCAATCCTTTAATCTTGACACCCGTCGCCGGTTCCGGCGTCTTTTGCCTGTCATTGTCAAAAGAGGTTGGATACCACACGGTGTAGTCAAAGTCGGCAAAGAAGTCGTTTGAGAAGCTATCAAGACTGTATAAGAAGCCATCTGTTGTGATCGAGATTCATCTGATTTGCCGTCTGTTTAATCTGAGGATGTTAGACAATAAATGTGCAGCGAAGCATCTCAAAGAGTTTAATATGATTATTACTTAATTGAGTTTTGTTAACATTGATTTTGATGATGAGATAAATGTATTGATTTTAGGGACAGCTGCAGAAAACCACTATTATAATGTACCGTTTTGCAGAAAACCACCAATGTAACAACTAATTACGAAATGTCTATATTATAATTTCTCCGTTATCGAAAAACTACGAATGTCGTAACTCCGTTAGAAATTGCAAACCACGCGCCATTTTACAATTAAGTACAAAATAACTACATTATAATAGTTTTGTTATCAAAAACCATCATCTGAATATATAAGTAACAATAGAGAATGTTGTTGATTCTACGATCTTGGTTATTATTGATGAGCAATGCGGAAATACCTCTTGCTAAAAAATTGGGTTCACTAATAATGATCCACACTTGACATGAAACCTGACAGAAGTATATTTTCGGACACGAATGTGGTTGAAGTTTGTATCTTTAGCATAAATTTGAACCATAAAAAAGGCAATAAAGTCCAACAATTAGAGTCTAAAAGCAACGGCAAAATGAATCATAGTTCATAAGGATAAGGTACTGCAAAAACTTACTTGTTTATGAACTGGGTAGCCGATAGCCATTACACAATGCTAATAAGCTCTCGAACATGATTTTTTTCTAGGATTATTTCTTCATTGACATCAATCAAGATTCAATTGAAAATTCATGTAGCCAGTACACATTCATCAAAGAGTTATTGCCATTGGAGCCTCCAATCTAGCACGAATAGGGCATCCAATAGTCATTTCACAATTAGTTATTATAATTGTGGTTTTTTTGCAAAATTCAGATTATAATGGTGGTTTTTTGCAATTAACTTAATTAATAAAATGATATTTACCACGCGAACGCGCTTTTAACGGTAATTTTAATGGAATAATAACAATGGTGGTTTTTTGATGACGGAGCTATTACGATATATGCATTTCGTAATTATTTGTTACAATGATAGTTTTCTGCAAAACAATGTATTATAATAGTTCTCATCATTGCCGGATCACCGCAATTAATGCTTCGATTGGAAAGAAAAAATTGAGACCGGATGAAGTCAGGAATTCGATGATGAGCAAAAAAAATCTTAAGGAGTGAACCCTAATTATGGAGAGACTTTAAATATTGGAAGCTAGGGCATATCATACACATCCAAAGGGCAGCGCGATAGATCAAAATCCACTTCCAGAGAGAAATCAGATAAAAAGAAGAATGACAAAAGCAAGATTAAGTGTTGCAGTGGAATGAATTTTATTGTCTCTTGAAACTATCCCAAGTCCCAACTAAGCAATCACTGGAAAGATAAGAAAGTGTACGACTTCAAACATTGCAGTTGATTATAAGGTGATCTCAGAGTACCTATTATAAATAGACATTATTCTGAATCATAATAATCCAGACTAATGTTGCAAAACTACTGGCGAGTGAGACACAACCAGATAAACACTGCTATAAACATGAAGAGGGCACCGTGGAGTGCCTTGAACTCCGCTAGTTGTGGAGCTGTTACAACCTCGTCCAATCTCGCCATCACAGAACATTCCAGCAACTGGAATTTCAGGAAATGTATCTAGCAAAGCAGAACTGTCCACATTGGGTTTTTCAAAAAACCACTCACCCCGACCACAACAAGCGAAAACAAAACCACAGCAAACTTCTGTTTTAGCAGCTATGTCAGCATTTGATCCGCTTGGACTGCAGTGCTGACATGTCCAGTTATCCTTAAGCTTTCTAAGTTCCTCGGCAATATTGGAACAAGAAGACTGAGCTGCAATTGGATCCGAGGTGTAGAACTGAAATGAATCCCCAGTTCTTATACCAAGCCCATCAAGGAAAAGATGCTCCTCATTGAATCTGAAGCCATCATGAAAATGAAACTTAACAATTGTGACAACATGTCGGTAAAGAAAACACCAAACATTATACAAGGTTGGAAATTCACGATGAAAACCATAATCTAGGAAATAATCATACCCCGAGACCCCGTGAAATGACAGGGTCGTAACTGGCAGTGGCCTCTCCATCCCTACAGACTGCTTTCTATGTTTGATAATCCCAGTGAACAAGTCACGACAACCATTGTTATTTTCTGTCTGCATAATGTAATAAATCACTCGGTTGCAAATGTGTGTGTATTCAATAGAGAAATTTTAACAGAATATATATTTTTGTTATTTCACCTTGTTAAATTATTTCACATGTTCAACTATTATGACCAAGAGGTCAGAGCTACCGAGATATAGCTAATGACTTGAAACATATTGACTGCT
Source organism: Sedum album (assembly GCA_006409495.1). NCBI lineage: Eukaryota > Viridiplantae > Streptophyta > Magnoliopsida > Saxifragales > Crassulaceae > Sedum > Sedum album. Next base: position 370,039 of record QZGG01000027.1, read on the forward strand.
CAACATTCAAAGGATGGACATACCTCATCGTCAATATCATGCACCATACTATATCCATCGAGAACTTCACTCGAGCCATCTCTCTTGGCAGTAAGCCATGTTGAACTTTTTGCTACTCCCGGTGTTCTCACAGATACTGCTTTGTACATGTTACCAAGTGGTCTCAATCCATCTGATATCGTCACATGAAAGTGGGTTTCTCCAATATCTGCCCATGCTAAAAATTAGATAGCTTTCAAGCAGTACCTAACGTCACGACTTAAAAAACAAAGAAACAATAAAGCTCTGGTGGAGTATTGGATATTTCCACCGATTATTATAATCTACCAAGCCCACATATAATTTGAAATACCAGCATGATTGGTACTGTAAAACCCACAAGTGCAAAATCTTATGATATACAAAATAGCAACGGAACACTTGAACTGTAATGACTGAGGGAAACATGGGAACTACCTTGAGATTTGTGTATATCCCTTGCAAATACAAGAGCAACACACATGCTGAAACCATCACGTCGTTGATGAGCATAACTAGAGCTTCTCGAACTTTCGTAGAGAAAAGAACCATGCGCACTTCCAACAATGACAGTTCCAAGTGGCATAGCATAATCTGCACATTTTCCTCCCTTAACAATATTCTTAGATTGTGGTGGCTATTGAATATCTATGACAATAATTCAGAGTTCCACTCATCTTGTTAATCAAGATGTTCTTGGTTAAAGCTCAAAGGTCATAGACTTGGTGAAACAGGTTCAACAATATGCCAAACAACAAAAGATAATATATGTTCATTATGGTGCTTCCTTATACTATTATTAAATTTAAATATAGGTTAATTACAGATGACCACCCGCATAATAGGCCATATTCCACGCCACCACCTCTATATTGTAATATTACATTCGACCACCTTTATAATTACTAACGTTTCCAAAGAACCACCTCAGTTAACGGCAGTTAACGGAGAGGTGGTTAAATGGAAACCAAATTGATTATAAAGGTGGTGAAGTAGACACATATTTATTATAGAGGTGGTGTATTGTAATAAAAATACTATTATTATATTAAAAATTTAATATATTTAACGGAAAATTTGACGGAACAGTGATAGGTGGTTGTTTGGGAACGTTAGTAATTATACGGGTGGTCGAATGTAATATTACAATATAAGGGTGGTGGCGTGGAATATGGCCTATTATGAGGGTGGTTTTTCGTAATTAACCCTTAAAATATCACTTCCAATGAAAATGGATATTTTTGTTTCAGCGAAGTTGAAGGCCAGAGCCTCATTCTACGTTGAAGCACTCTATGTGTAAAACACTAACCGATTTTTTCAATAATTGATCTCACATTGGAATCTTGTTCCTGAAACATAAAATGTTCAAATAAGAGGGATACTATAAGGTGACAATGACTGAGCAAGCTATCCAGTAAAAACTCACTCCGAAAATCATGATGGCTGCAGGTGATGGACTGCCTGAAGTTGTAGTTGAGAACTCCCGTACATCATGAACAAAATCCTCATAGAGGGATACAATGGATTTCTGGAAAAAAGAAATCAGAATTCAGATAAAATCAAATAAAACGAATTTCAAAAATTATACAGACTGTACACAATGTCAATATCACCTTTCCTGACCGTAGACATGGAATGGCATCAACTTTCACTCCGGGGATACATCCAACAAACAGACAAATGCCACGTTGGCCACCTCCACATTCGAGCTCATCCTCATCCCACTGGACCTGTAAAGAACATGCTATCAAAAAACGGCATGTAATACTATACTACTATCTTCTGACCGCATCTACAGCCATAGCAATATTTCCAAGTAAATGCCAAAAGCACAGTATCAATAGATAATTCTATCCCGACACCTCTTTGAACTCATTATTAACAGCAAGACGCCCAATTATTCCTCGAGCCCCGGATGTGATTATGGGAGTTTTAATCCCCAACCGCTTGTGAAGCTGCATCAAAATCAACATAACATCAAACCGGAATCTCTAGCACAAATAATTTGCAAGTATAACGAAACATTTTAATACCATTCTGTGAGCTCTCTGGATGGTAAAATTAGGGCTAACAGATACAATTGCGAAATGCGGTCTAATAGGTGCAGATAAAACCCTATCAACAACCTCTCCAACAGCATCCTGCAGTAATAGAATTAATCAAACAATTCTGAATGAATTTAAAATCTTTTAACGGAATAATTGAGTGAGTCAGAGTCTAATGGTTACCTCAAGCGATGGATTAAGGGATATTGCAGAGGCGAATTTAGGGCGAGAAAAGAAGCGATTGCAAACTTGATTCCAGGATCGATTAACACAAGCAGCGTGCGCAAAGGAGGCAGCTGGAAGCCTGACGAGGATGTGGTGTAGTAAATCACCGCTCAGAAGATCGAATCCGTTGACAACTCCGGCTACGGACTCATCCGCGGCTTTCAACGACTTCGCATCGCTTTCCATCGAATTTGTGTTTTAGCAAATGGAATGAAAAAGCATTTAGATGTGAACGCAATAGTTTTCTTTATTTGCAACGCTGCGTTTGATATATTTGTAAATTAATATATTTGGATTTTTCCTAACAAATGAGATCACAAATTTACTAAACTTTAATACGTTGTGGAAATAGCTATCGAAAAAAATACGTGGTGGAAATAGCTATCGAAAAAATACGTGGTGGAACTAACTACTAAGGGTTTAAATAGAAACTTTAGTAAACTAATAAAAGAGGGTTTTTTAGCATTTTTCGTTTCATAAATAAATATTTTTATATTTCTTTTCACTCTCACATTAATTTATTTTTCATCGTTTTCCATTATTTATTATCAACCAAATTATTATTTTTATTTAATTCTTTTTTTATTTGTTATCTTTTCACATTTACTTTTCTCCTCATTTCATAATTATCGGGTGAAACTCAGAATGTCCCTTGTAATTAGGGACAAAGAGAGTATAACATATGAAAGTATGACAGAGTTGAATAAAGACAAGATCGTAAGAGATAAGAAAAAAATGAATGGAGTAGAAAATGAGAAATTACTTCGCACTGTTCAGGGTTCAAAGAAAAAATGTTTTCATTATCCAGATCACTACGATAGTTTTTATATGTGTTTTCTACCCTTTGTAATACGAGACTTATTATTAATAATTTTTAAAACAACTAGTTTACCATCATGGTTGCACACAATTTTTATCTTTATCGATCATGATTGTCCTCTTCAAAATAAATTTATCATCAAGGTTGAAGGTAAGATAAAAAGATCATATATACATGGACAAGAGGTAAGTTAGAATTTGGTTGGACTACATGAGATTTTTTAAATATATAAAAATTAATATACACTCTTTTACGATTTAACTCTTCATTTCACTTGCACGACAATCTCATCCTCACCTATCAAACTCTTCAATTTCATCCCAATATTTCTTTGACTCAAACTCCATTCAATTGTTCTTCCATGTCACATAATTTGAAATTCAATTTTGACTTTATCGCCTAACTCTTTCAATTTCTACCATGCATTTTTTAATTCAATGTTGAATCGCATGATCTTATGCACTGTTGAAAGTTTTTTGTTTTGTGAATTGTACGTGTGCCATTTGAGTATTTTAGTTTGCGAATGTGTGATTAGTTATTGTTGTTTCATAGAGTGATGTTTTGACAAAATTGATATACGCTATTCTAGATGAAGACCGACACACACAGGACAGACAAACTGAGCTCAGATAACTAGCAGACTACGACAAAGACAAGCAAAGATAGGCAGATGTGTTCAACTGCAGAATTTTTTGGAGGTTTTCTAATAGTTTAGGAAGTTTAAAGCATTCTAGGATTTCTAATTAGGTGTGGATTAGAAATAAGAATAGTGGAGATATATTTCCTAAAAGATATCAAGAAAATGAAATCTTGATAATGATGAATTAAGGAGATATGTTTCCTAAAACTCCCACATGTGCATGTCTTCACTCTCATATTTACTTCAAAGATGTTTCGAGGTCCACCGTCAATAACTTATACTATCATCTCATGTCTTTCGAACGAAATAGTCCTGAAAAGTATACTAGTTAGTAATGAACATAAGAAGATACATAAGCATAATATGTATTGAAAGTAAATTTAACCGTAAACACACAGCTTGTGCAGTTTGCTCCCAAATATGGATGTCTATCTTCAGTGAGAATGGAAGTGGATGGTTCTTGTATAGGTCTCGACACGCGACAATATATTCATTGGCTTGAATGAAAGTAAAATTAACCAATATGCAAATGGGCAGATCTCGACAACCCTCAAGGCATTTTTAAAGTATTCTGATGAGTTCGTAGTCATATAACCCTATCTACGTTCCTTATCAAACGCAAGAGTCCATTGTTCTAATGATATTGCTTCCAGCCACTCGCGCATATTTGGTAAGTTGTCCTAATTTTTTTATCCATGATATATTTAATTATTCCCAATTCATCTTAAAGAGAGGCTCATTTTTCAACTCGGAGTCTAAATTGCTCTTCAAATGTCGGAGAGAGAACCTACAATATCTACGGGAGGTTTCCACTCCCCGTTAGTGTTCATCGCTGCTAATATTCCCTTGCGTGTATCTGAAATGACACATATGCCATCTTGACGGCACGTCGTTGAGTGCTGTAAATTTATCTCTCTCTCCTCCTTAGTATAGTCTAGGTAAGCAGGGGTCGAATCCACAGGGAACGGTGAGAAGTCGTCTTTTATCTACAAACTAAAGATTGGAGTTTTGTGAATGCAAGTAAACTAGTAAGAAAAAGAGTGTGCACGTACTACTAGCGCGTAGAATACAAATACGAGAGTTAATCAGAAACAAGAGATGAGCTCAGCCTAGACTTATCACTATGAACTCTATGTTTATCACGGGTTTCTAAAGATCTATGACTAATTGTTCACGTAAGCTAAGGTCCGGTAAAGGCTTAATAACTTACACATATATTCCGGTAAAAGTCTATATGGTATTACTACCCAACCTAGTCTAACTAACCACGAATCTGGTAAAAGTAGTGATTAACTATTCTAGTGCTACTCCTATCATTCACTGTAACGTACCTCTGATAGTTTAACGTTAGATAATAGATTCTATAATTAAGTCTGCGGGTAAAGGCTTCGCTTAACTATCTAACCTAGTTATCATGCAAGTATGCTCGGGGTAATAATACTAAACAGGTCATGCATTAAGAATAAACCTCAAAACATATTATTCATAGTTCAAAGTCTAAACTGAATTCAGAAAGTTAGCTAGACATGCTGAACATATTCATCTCAAGGTTTGTATGAAAAACAACAAGTATTGAACTATAGCCTGATTGCGCGTGGTCGGTCGCGCGTCTCGGACTTGCGCCGCAGCTCTGCATTCTTCTCCTTAAAGGTCGCTCTCCGTCTCTGTCTTGTGATTTCCTTTATGCCTTGTATTTATACTCTTGCCTTCTATGGTTTCCACGAGAAAATAGGCAAGAAAATATATTGGAAATCATCCTTATCTCTAAAAACCAGCTTTAGAAATATCTCTATCTCTAAAATCCAGACTTAGAAATATTCTTTGCGCGTGATGACATCATCGCTCCGGATTTGGCGATGATTGCTGAGTGCTGACGTCATCATTTTGCTCTGATATGCGCGACTCAATACTCGCGCGCTACACTTCTGCGCGCTCCTTGGTTTTCCGGCTCTTGTCAACTTTGTTGTTTTTTGCTCCGAGATTCAGCCTTCTTGTTGCACTTTTGTTCTAACTCTTCAATAAACCTGAGATATAAAACTACAACAAAAGCGTAATCTTATACTAAAAATGTTAGAAATCTAATTAGTGTAAAGGACTTAAAACAACATACAAAAGTGCCTTATCACATCTCTCCCGGTGACACCCTCCCTAATACACATCACGAACCATTTCTAGCTAGAGGTATTTTCATTGTCAACCAATTCAAATGCTAAAGCAATGGCAACAAGCAGTCTTCCGTTATATTTCTCATTCAAATGTGTGCCATCAACAATGATAACTGGCTGACAGTGCTCAAACTCCCAAAACACATGATTCACCTGTGTGCAAGCACCACTCAACTACTCTATGTCCCATTTGACAAATGTCCAAGCATTTTTATTTTATATAATCTGAAACAACTGAGTGGAAGCTTTGAGAAACTTTCTTTCCAAGTGCCAAATGCAAATGACATTGCTTCTTGTTTCGCTTGGCATCCTTTGAGATTTCTAATTGTATACTCAAAGTCCTTATGAACGTCCGCTAGAATTTTCTATGGCTCTAAATGCAGTTTCTCTTTCAAAACATCTAAATACTGTCTAGAATTAACCGTTTTGTTGAGATGAATATTATCTCGCAAAATCCAAGATCTGAAGCAAGTATGATCTTCTATATACTCAACAAGCGCCCAAATCCGAGATTTGCCACACGCAATTCAAGCCAAACGCTTTTACCAGTGCATACCAACACATCATAAGTTGACCTACAAGTCTTGTACTCAACTCTGTTCATAACCGAATATAGCTTAAAAAATACTTAGCTTTCTCTTTCGATTCTCATATTCTTACAAACCACAAAGATCAATCATCTTGAGTGACAGGATAATCACCAATAAATTCATTTGATGGGTGATTTTAATTCCAAAAAGATATATCACTAAATGCCGGATTGATGAGCGAATAAGATTGAGCGATCGAAAGATGGTTTAGGAACTACAGATGAATCACCGGACATCATTTTTAACTCTTCCATATTATCCATATCATACTCATTTTCGATCATATCATCATACAACGTTTCAAAAGTGGACAATACACCTTATTTGTATACAAACCAACACAATTTCAAACAAAATCACACTACCATAACTATATCATAATAGCTCAGATCCACTAAATCGCAATACAATTAGCAAGAAACACATAATTTCAATATAATTAATCAATAATATATGAGTTTGCACGGACGAAGTGGTTTGCACGTAATTGGAGTGGAGTAAGTGGGGAGAAAGAAAAGAGAAAGGTAAGAAGAATCAAATTCTGCGACATGGGTACACGCGGTTTAATACAACGGGTATACTGATTCTCGGTATACTCGTGGTTTGAAACAGCTAGTACGCTGATTCTAGGTATACCCGCGGTTTCAAACAGCGGGATCTCTAAAAAATTCAAAACGCGTCGGTTTGAAACAGACGTGTCCCGCCACATGAGATCAAAAAGTTACATCATTTATTTTGCTCAGGAAACCCACAATTTCAATAAAAAATGTGACATTTTCTGAAATCGAAACTTGAACATGAAAAATCCTAACTACCTAATATTTTTGATAATTTTTAATTAACTGATGAGAAGGAGGATTAATTTTGAGAACTGGCATTAAAATACTGGACTAAAATTTATAATGAAATTTATTATTCTGCCGGTAAATCGGTAAGGGGTAAATGACATAAAGACGCTGGAAAGGTCCACCAGAAGAGCGAAGGCTACAGAAGACGAGAGTTGGATTCATTTCGATCCGATCAGTCGAAGAAAGAACGAAACGGTTGCGGTCGTTTCCAGCCGCAACATAACGCTTCACCATAAGCCATGTCTTCTGCTTCCGATCCGAAGAAGCTCATCGCTAAAGCCGATAAACTGTACATCTCTCTCTCCCTTTCATTTGATTGCTTCCGATTTATTCATTGTTCCATCTCGTCTGGTCTTGATTCCATACTTTAATCGTCTTGTCTAACGATATCCTCATCATCAGTACAAAACTCAGTCTTACAAGATGGAGTGCTGATTGGAAACAAGCAACCGAGTTGTACGAACAGGCCGGTACTGATTCATTCTCTATATATAACCACATGTCTATGTTGGAAAAGGTTCAAGGAGTACCAATACATTTATATGAGACGGAAGGACATCATCTCCACCGTTGATTTTCATCGATCCAACGATTAATATTGATAATCGTTACTCACCAAGCGCCCCGTGTTTCTGTCTAATTCATTATAAATTTAATTAAAAAATAATTTAATATAAACCGCTAGATTAATCTAAATCAATGGTTGAGATTTAGTCTTTACGTCTCACAAAAATTCAATGTCCTTTTAGAACTCAACCCTGTTTATGTTACTCTCTTAATTATTCACTCGTTTATGTCTCGCGCTGTTTCATTTCAGCTATTTTATTTAAACGCGCTAAGAATAATGATCAAGCAAAAGAAGCGTTCGAGAGGGCATCAAAGGGACAAGAGATGCTAGCTTCGTATCCTCTCATTATGCCGTTCAGTTTTCCCTAGCTAATCATCGTAATTATTTACTCCTTTTGTGTTTAGTTGTCCTTTACGAGTTTTGCACAGTCCTTGGGATGCTGCTAAGCATATGGAGTCAGCTGCTGCTTTGGCAAAAGAGTTAAGCAACTGGAGAGAAGTTGCTGATTTCTATAGACGGGCTTCTGAATTATATATGGAGTGTAGTAGGCCACAGCCTGCGTCAGATGCGTTGGGAAAGGGAGCTCGGTAACTATATCCTTTCCTTTCCTTCACTTGCAGTCAAATTGAGATTAGCACATATGATCTGGCGACCTCTTTTAAGGGCGCTACTTTAGTGGAATTATTTTGATAGCATATCTTGTCTTCTCTGTGTAGTGCTCTGACAGATTCTGCTCCCGATGAAGCTATTCAGATGTTTACAGATGCTTGTTCTATTCTTGAAGAGGATGGAAAGGAGCAGATGGCGTTTGATCTATACCGTGATGCTGTGAGCTTGTATGTGAAGCTTGAAAAGTAAGTTTCTTTTTCACAATTTACACCCTGGTAAATGTGCCACAAGGAATATAGTTTTGTTTTACATATGCTCACCAACCAGTCATACAAATGTTTACTAATTCCTCGCCGTAATGAACAAGATTAGTCATGGAAGTTACTATGCTGATTTAAGAATGAACACCTACTTTAATTTTTTGGATAAATATGACATCCACTTGTGAAAAATTCATTCCGATAACCAAAAGATATTGTGTCATATTGTGACTGAAGAGTATATTCATGTTTTTATCATACTCTATATAGGGGACAAAAGTCTCCCAAACTAGTGAGAGTGGAAAACAATACCAAAACGATTGTGATCTGAGAAGAGTTATAGTTGGTTGGACTAGCCAGAAATGGTAGTGGGAGGAGTTACTCTCAGCTTCCATTAATGAACACGGTTTTTGTTTTGTGGTGTAAAATTTTAGTAGAAGTTCGTATAGCGTCTTAAAAGCAGAGCGAATTTGGAGTCACTGAAGTAACCATTTATCTGCTGAGTTTCTCAGTTCTCCTTTTCTATGCCCTTTGTCTCAACTCAATTTGCTCGTCACCTGGTCTCCTTGATCCTTGAAAGCTACCATTGTTACGTATAGTCCTTATTTGCATCAATGGTGGTAACCTCTGCTATTGCATCTTAAGCCTCCTGTTGTAAACTTAAAGCCTTAGTTACTGGAAATTAGGATCTGTTAGCAACATTGATATATATGATCCATTTATAAGACCTGATTAGTAATGTTTCATGTCCTACTATCAAATAACCACCTCACTCCTTCAATCATTATGGCATGAACTGCTGGATCAAAGTTGTTATTTGTTTGTTGGTTAAATGTTCATTCTCCCAACAAATTTTTGAACATGCAGAAAAGGCTATGTACAACATATATTAGTTAACAAAATAATAATGGTCATCGCCCATCATAATGTGTATCTCACACAGCAATTTCGGACCTGCTTGGAAACAGGTACGATGACGCTGCTTCATTGTTACTTAGGTGGGGCTTATCAGCTGATAAATGTGATGCGACACACAGTCAATGCAAGGTAAAATATATGCTAGTTAGCTGATGAAGTTTGATACCTTAGTTAAGCCATGCATATTAATTCTTTCTTTAAGGAATTTACAGCCATATATTTACTATTATAAATGCTTGTGCTACTTTTAGAAGTTTCTTCTTGGTACTTAAATCTGACAGTTGATTCCTATTTTAATTTATTTTCATTTCATAATCTTTTACATGAAGTTCAATTTTAACTGAAACAGACTTCAAATTATGCCTGTTTCTCCCATTGCTAATCAGTGTTCATTTCAGGCTTATCTCAGTGCAATTATTGTGTATCTATACTCACATGACTTAAAGCAGGCAGAGAAGTGCTTCAACGACTGTTCTCAGTGAGTTGATTATCATTTTTGTGCTACATACTATTTCAGTCCTCAAAATGCAAACTTTTGGTTTTAGTCTTTTGTATTTGAATTGTGAGCCCATAGATGGATAAATTCTTAAACTGACTAGTAAGTTGATCAACTGTTAGATAGCTTTAGAAAATCTGGGTCGCATGGTTGACGGAACATATCACTATTTAAGTGCATCTGACATGTCTATACTCCACAGTTTTTGCTCAAACCATGAAACCAAATATTTTGGTTATAATCTTCTTTGCTTCAAGTTTTCAATGTTTGTATTGTTGGTTTAGACCTCCTTGAAACAACATAATGTAGTCAGTCTTATAGATTGTTTTTTAGTCTTGTTTATATGTTCAATCCTAATCACTTGAATATTGCACTTGTAACATGCAGACAGTTTTGGCATAAAACTTATGGTAAGATATATCAAATCACATTGAATAGTAATGCTTAAGCCAGTAAGCCTTTATGTGATAGAAATATAATGGAAGTCAATAGAATAATAATGATTGAATGGTATAACCTCAGGTTGAATTAGAGCTGGGAGGAACTATCCAAACAGAAATCAAAATCATAGTGAACCAATCCGCAGCATTAACTTGTCATTTACCAACTTTCGCTTCTAGTGCCTATGTGCGCAGAGATTGGATAATCTCGTTCAGAACCTTACCAAAGTCAAGTTATAATGATGTGTGAACCTCTGTTTTAATTTTGTTGGAATTCATGCTAAACTTAAGGGTTTAGTCTTACGGCGAAAACATTGTTCAGACTGTATTTCCAGAAACATATCTCCTCTTTTTTGTTTCCAATCAGTGATATTTGTTGCCTAGTTTCTAAGAAACTTCCAAATGTTACACTGAAGAACAAAGTTTTGTAAAGCTGCAAGCTTTCAAAATCTCTTTGTATTATCATATAAGGTGTCCTACAAATTTGGTTGGCAGTAACATATGAGATTTTGATTTCGTGCCTTCTCCATTTATACAGGATTGATGTCTTTCTTGGTAGCGATCAAGGACGATGTGCTAGTAAGCTAATATCTGCTTACAGAGAAGGTGATGCTGAAGAAATCAAACGTGTAGCTCTGTCAAGCATCATATCTCATCTTGACCACGTGGTAAGTGATTATACTATTACAGAAAATACAAAGAATTTCGTTATCTTCCTATGAGACTTTTGGCTGCTTAGTCAATGGTTGTGGCCATTTTTCTTCTAATGGTATGACATATGTATGCATACAATATAATCATATGATTGGCTTCCCTTCAAGTCGAGTTAAGTATTTTCCTTTGATACCGATATAGTTTTGTGGTTGTCACTGATGTGAGCTCAATATGTGCTACAAAAACTACTATGAGGTTTCTTTTAGTGGCGTAAAAGACTACACCAGTAATCTAAAAGCTTCTAGTAGTTGCTCTTTTGGTTAATATTGGGAAATATATACATCAATCTGTGCTAGTTCATTTGTCTCGACACAGTTAAATCAGTACAGAAGGATGTCTCTTTTACATTCATGTACCTAGTTGTTCAGCCAGTTAAAAATCATTGATCTTTTCAGATAATCAAACTTGCAAGGAAGTTACCTACTGGGGATGTGAGTGCATTTAAGAGTCACGCCTTGGACAATGAAGAGGAAGTTTTAGATGAAGATGATCTAACCTAGACGGCTAGGTTGTGTGTTTTGTTATTTATAAACGGATAACACTTGACATTATCTGTGTGCAAAAAGTTGTATTCCCTCTTCTTACTACAAAAGAAACTGGTCTGGAGTTTCGTTGAACTATTCACAATGTCCTTCAACCTTTCAACCCAATAATCATCTATTCATGAGATCATACCTGAATGCTTCCTGGTGTTTTTCTTACAGTAAATTTGTGTATCGAGTGTGTGGTTTCAAGAAAGAATTTGTTCTCTGTTATATTCCTGGTGGAAAATTCTTCTGGTAATCCATTCACATTGAATGTTCTTTCTTGGACATCATTACTAAACTTGAAGAATGACTTCTTTGGTTTTAGGTTTCTAAACTTTCCACAAAGGCAATTTGATAGCAAACACTCTGCAAGTATGGTTTAATTTTTTTGTCAAGAACAGGTGACTAGATGATAAGTATATGAATGACTTTATATGTTTAACTAAATGAATAATAAATTAAATTGATTTAACAGATGATTAATTGATGATAAATTTACAGCTCTTTTTAATTTGGGTTAATTGCAGAAAATCACTATGATAATACACTGTTTTGCAGAAAACCACCATTGTAACAACTAATTAGAAAATGCAACTATTATAATAACTCCGTTATCAGAAAACCACCATTATTTCTATTCCGTTAAAACTATCGTTAAAAGCGCGTTTGTGTGGTAATTAAATATTATTTTATTAATTAAGTTAATTGCAAAAAACCACCATTACAATCTAAATTTTGCAAAAAACCACCATTATAATCTCGAATTTGCAAAAACCATAATTATAATAACTAATTGTGAAATGACAATTGGATGTCCTGTTAGATTGGAGGCTCAAATGGTAATAACTCTTTAATAAATGTGTACTAGCTACATTATTGTTCAACTAAATATTGATTGATGTGAATGAAGAACTAATGCTAGAAAGAAAATTCATGTTCGAGAACTTATTAGCATTGTGTAATGGCTATCGGCTACCCAGTTCACAAACAAGTAAGTTTTTCACTACCTTATCCTTATGAACTATGATTTATTTTGCCCTTGCTTTTATACTCTAATTGTTGTATTGTATTGGCTTCTTTATGATTCAAATTTATGCTAAAGATACAAACTTCAACCACATCCGTGACCGCAAATATACTTTTGTTAGGTTTCATGTCAAGTGCGGATCATTATTAGTTAACCCAATTTTTTAGCAAGAGGTATTTCTTCATTGCTCATCAAACATAAACACAATCGTAGAATTAACAACATTATCTGTTGTTACTTATATATTCAGATGATGATTTTTGATAGCAAAACTATTATTATGTTGTCATTTAGTAATTAATTGTGAAACTCGTGGTTTTCTGCAAAGTTTGATATTATAATAGTGGTTTTCTGTAATTATCAATATAAAAATTCTTGACCCACGCGCAGTATGGACATGGTTTGCAATTTCTAACGGAGTTACGATAGTGGTGGTTTTTCGATAACGGAGCAATTGTAATAGAGGCATTTCGTAATTAGTTGTTACAATGGTGGTTTTCTGCCAAAAAGTGTATTATAATAGTGGTTTTCAGCAATTGTCCCTTTTAGTTTTTATCAAAAAAATTACAAGTCTTTTTTATCAATTTTTTTGCAGGTTTAGTTTAATACAAGTTTTGTTTACAAATTTTTTATAGGTTTAGTTTAATGCAAATTTTTACAGCTTTTATATGTCAGATTTTGGCGTTCACTCTATATGGGACAAGTATTGTTTGCCGAAGCGCATCACATTTAAACCATCACTCTATCTGGAAAGCTGAATTGTTGGGTATCTGTTACACAAATGTGAATGAGTGAAGAAGGATGTAGAAGAGAGAAAGAAAAGGGATAGAGCAGATAAGAATTCGGATTCAAAGTAGTTTTTACATTCATCTGGTGGTCATCACATTTATAATCATACACGATTCTATTACAAGGCACATCACGTCCTGACGAAATTGTAGCTCAGTATTCTGTTTAACACTACATAGTTTTGCAGTGGATATCTTTTAGAGGCAATCCTCTGCCTTGCATCTTCTGGTACGCTACCATGATCCTTCACACTTCGTATGCTCATGGAAGACTGAATTTCGAGCAATCTGGATTGCACTAGCATTGTCACAATACATAGGAGTGGGTCTGGAAAGTGTAACCCCCATGTCTTCGAGTAACCAACGTAACCATACGATCTCAGCAGTAGTGTTAGACATAGCACGATACTCAGCTTCTGTAGAAGAACGAGATACAACCTGTTGCTTTTTACTTCTCCAAGAGATAAGAGAGTCACCAAGAAATACACAAAAACCTGTCACAGACTCTGAAACTGTGTCCCCCGAAGATAACGCAGGATGCGAAGCACAGCTGCCCAATGTACGTTAGTAGGAGCCAAAACAAACTGACTAACAACATAAGCAATGTCTGGTCTAGTGATGGTAAGATACACCAAACTGCCAACCAATGTCCGATACAATGTGGGGTTTGTCAAAAGAATGCCATCAGTGGGAGTATACCTGACATTAGTCTCAATAGGAGTGTCAGCAACACGAGTATCAGAAAGACGGGCCTGATCAAGAATATCACAAATGTACTTAGACTGAGAAAGAAGATAACCCCGTGGAGACGAAGTCACCTCTATTCCTAGAAAGTATCGTGAAGGGCCTAAATCTTTCATTTCAAATTCACGAGTAAGTGGTGCTTCAGTTCTGCGATTCTAGCAACATCATCTCCTGTATTGATCATGTCATCCACTTACAGAGAAAGTAAAGTACGATCAGAAGGAGTGCACCTGACAAATAACGCAAAATCATACGGGCTGGTCTGAAATCCAAGGGAGGAAACCAAAGTCGAAAACTTATCTACCAAGCACGTTATGCTTGCTTCAACCCATACAATGCTTTCTTTAACCTACAAACTTCTCCTGGTCCATGGGTAACACCTGGAGGATGAGTCATGTAAACTTCCTCATGAATATCACCATTCAAAAAGGCATTTTTAACATCTAACTGAGAAATAGGCCACAGCCTCACTAAACAACTGCAACAAGTGTACGAATACTAACAATTTTGGAAACTGGTGCAAAAGTCTCCTCATAGTCCATACCATATTGCTGAGTAAAATCCTTAGCAACCAAACGAGCCTTATACCGCTCAATGCTCCCATCTGACTTGGTTTTTATCTTATATACCCGACGTGATCCAATAGCATGCTTATCTGTCGGTAGAGGAACAAGATCCCTTGTCTCTATTTTGGACAATGCAGAGAGTTCCTCATCCATTGTCTGCTGCCAACAAGGGTCAAGAATAGCCTCTTTGTAGGAAGAAAGCTCAGACAATTTGTGAACAGGTGTCAAAAAGGACACAAATGGTGGAGAATATGTCGAATAATCAAAATCAGGTAACTGCTTAGACTTACGTTCTCGTCGAGGGTATCAAGTGGAGGGAGGATCTTCAATCAAAGGAGCATCATCTCGGTGAGCAGCAGGAGCAGGAGACAGATCAGTAGCATCAGTAACCTGCGGCTGAGCATCAATAACATCAGAAGTGTCAACAACATCAAGAGTGTCAATATGTTGGGTCTAAGCATCTGTGATGTCAGGTGTATCAACAACATCAGAGTCAAAAGGATCAATACTAGTGAGGTCGGACATCTATCTCTGATACCATGTAGAAATCAAGCCAGATAAAAGATAAACTAGGGTTTTATATTAGCAATATATATGTATTTGGCCCGTTATTGGCCCGTTTAGTTTTCTTATGTATTACTCAATTTGCATTCTATAACTTTTTTTTCAAAGCATGTGATAGATTTGGTAAAACTATCTAAGTCTTGTGAATTTATTGTCGCATTAAGCAACTAGTTGAAGATTTGGTAGATGTCAAAGATGATATTAAGGTGCGACCGGAGGCTATAAGTAATACGAATAGAATTATCATCACGTCTATGCATCACGTCTTCAAACGTGAGGGATTATCATCCTAAAGCGAGTCATTCTTCGCATCATCCATGAAGACAGACATAAAAGATACAAGATTAAAATGCGGGTTCACAACACTCGGTTAAAGCAATTCTAAATATGGGATTCCTAAAAAATGATGACATAGAAAAGAAAAATACACTAAACTAGATTTCTATTTATGCAAACATAATCTCCTGCATGATACTGAAAACAAAAATAAATAAAAAACAATGACAATGCAAAAACGAAACTACATCTTATGTCGGCAGTTCGTTTTTTGTTTCATATTTAGCTTGAATTCTCTTAATAATAGTCGAAGATCTTCATAAAGATTTTCATCTTCATTTTTCATTATATGAATCAGATTTATATATCACCAATAATAGTCTAGTACACTTAACATCCTACTATAAACATAAACATCATAACTCATTGTTTGAGCTACGAATTTAATGATTGCATATCAAACTGATACTACAAAATCCAGTATAATATTATTGCGTTCATGTCTCTGTCAGCCAACAAGATAAGTGAGAGAGAGAGAGTGTCAAAATCCCTCAATTATATAACTGTCCAATGTCTGCACATGTTTCATCAACAATGGCCGGAATACCAACAATACTCACACCCATATCACAATTTTCATTTACTCTACCACTCCGAAATCTGTTCATTTTGCTATGCATAACTGCAACTTCAACTTTCTCCGCATACTCATCGGCCAATAATGTTGCTGTCGGATCTGGATATTCAGTGAAATCTTTTGCAGTGGATCCCATTACGAAAACACTAGTCGCCCACCTCGACATCATCCGACCATCTTCAGTTTTTGGCGCTGACATTCCCAACCTCGTCCTCACAGCAAGGTTAGCTGCATCTACCATTCAATTCCACTTTTACTTCAAACCCCAATTTCATATTGATTTTATAGTCAGTAAAAGAGTAAAAATGTGATTAATGATTGAGAATGGAATTGTATCGTACTGAAAAAGATAGATAAGTGGTAAGCAGAGGTCACAATGAGTAAGTAGTGTTCAGGTTCGAACCTTTACTCAAAATATGGACTTACATTATTGCTAACCAAAACAAAAAATGGCAGATTGGAAACTAAGGATCGGCTGCGAGTTAGGATAACAGATTCAAACCAGCATCGATGGGAAGTCCCGCAAGAAGTAATCCCGCGTCAAAAATTTCCTTCTCTAACGGAACTGGAAAATTTAACTCCATCAAGACAACTCTCCGTTCCGGACTCTGACTTGGTTTTCACACTCCACAACACAGCTCCATTCGGCTTCACAATCTCCCGCCTCCACTCCGGCGATGTACTCTTTGACACCTCACCCAAACTAAACGACTCTACCACATTCCTTGTTTTTAAGGATCAGTACATTCAGCTCTCCTCCGCTCTGCCTGCCTCGAGATCACATTTATATGGAATCGGAGAGCATACCAAGAAGACATTTAAGCTTGTAAAGAACGATACGTTTACATTGTGGAATGCTGATATTGCTAGTGCTAATGTTGATCTGAATTTGTACGGTTCTCATCCGTTTTATCTTGATGTTCGATCGGTGGACACGGATGGTAAAGTTCTGGCTGGGACGAGTCATGGTGTGCTGTTGTTGAATAGTAATGGGATGGATGTTTTGTATGGCGGCGATAGGATAAGTTATAAGGTGATCGGAGGGATTATTGACTTGTATTTCTTCGCTGGACCGACGCCTCAAGGTGTTATTCAGCAGTACACTGAGCTTATCGGCCGTCCTGCCCCAATGCCTTATTGGTCCTTTGGTCAGTCATTCATTTCTGTTTTAATTTTGTACTTTATACGTTGAGTATCGATTCACTGGTTGTCGTTGATTTGCAGGATTTCATCAATGTAAATATGGCTACAAGAATTTATCTATTGTGGAAGGTGTGGTGGCCGGCTATGCTAAAGCTCGAATCCCTCTCGAAGTCATGTGGACTGATATTGATTACATGGATGCTTACAAGGATTTTACTTTGGATCCTGTTAACTTTCCTGCTGACAAAATGAAAGCATTTGTACAAAGGCTTCATCGAAATGGCCAGAAGTACATTCCGATTGTTGATCCAGGTATGTATCAATCCTCATTTGCTCAAGCCATTCATATCAGTAAATTTGTAATAATGGATGTGTCCTTTGTGTGCAGGAATTGGTGTTAACGCGACATATGGAACTTACATCAGGGGAATGGAAGCCGATGTGTTCATCAAACGCAACGGTGTTCCATACCTTGGTGAAGTGTGGCCGGGATCTGTTTTCTTTCCAGACTTCTTGAACCCCAGAACTGAAGTATACTGGCGAGATGAGATCGGCATATTTCATGATATTCTCCCATTTGATGGCATTTGGATAGATATGAATGAATTATCAAATTTCATTACTTCAGATTCAATCAATGGTTCTACTTTAGATGATCCTCCTTACAAGATTAACAACAGCGGAGTTCAACGACCCATCAACAATAAGACCGTGCCAGCTACAGCCATTCATCGGTAACATTACAGAATATGACTCTCATAATCTTTATGGTCTGCTAGAGTCCAAGGCTACAAATGCAGCATTAAAACACGTAACGGGTAAAAGACCATTTGTACTTTCAAGATCGACTTTTGTTAGCTCTGGTAAGTACACTGCACATTGGACTGGAGACAATGCCGCAACATGGGACGATTTGGCGTACACCATTCCGACTATTCTGAGTTTTGGTTTGTTTGGAATACCAATGGTTGGAGCAGATATATGCGGTTTCATAGGAAATACCACAGAAGAATTGTGTGGACGTTGGATTCAGGTAATATGTGAGTAACTGCAGACTGTAATAATTCACATGCATTGTATTTCTATTTGTCTGAATTTACGGTCTTCTTTTGTATGCAGTTGGGAGCGCTTTATCCATTCTCTAGAGATCACTCAGACAACGATTCAATAAACCAGGAGCTTTATTTATGGGAGTCTGTTGCAGCATCAGCTAGGAATGCGCTTGGACTGCGTTATCGCTTGCTTCCGTACTTCTACACGCTAATGTATGAAGCACATACTACTGGCACCCCAATTGCTCGACCTCTTTTCTTCTCGTTCCCTCAAGACGTCAATACTTACTCAGTGGATACGCAGTTCCTCATCGGTAAAGGTGTGATGGTATCACCAGTTTTGAAACAAGGAGCAACAACTGTCAATGCTTACTTCCCAGCTGGAAATTGGTTTAATATCTTTGATCATTCGTTATCAGTGAGTACAAAATCAGGAGACTTTGTCATTCTTGATGCACCACAAGATCAAATAAATGTGCACATACGAGAAGGAAACATTTTGGCAATGCAGGGAGAAGCAATGACTACACAAGCTGCTCGAAAGACACCCTTCGAGCTGTTGATTATCTTGAGCGATGATGAGAATAGTACTGGACGTGTTTTCTTGGATGACGGAGATGAAATTGAGATGGGAGGTAAAGAAGGTAACTGGAGTTTAGTGAACTTTTATGGTGGCCAAAGTAATAATCACATTTTTGTGGGATCGGACGTACAAAACGGAGCTTATGCTCTTGATCAGGGATGGATAGTCAATAAGATAACTTTTGTTGGATTGGCAAGAGAAAGGATTTCAAATTATTACAATGTGTACAAAAGACTGAGAAGCCGGAACTTCATGAACAAAGTTGGCACAGAGAGTAGCATTCATGAGAATGGGAAGTTCCTTAGTGTCGAATTGTCCGGGTTATCACTACCTATTGGTAAAAATTTCTTCATGAGTATGGATGTCATGAACCCTCAACAGAAGCCGGAGTGGGTTGTAGATGGAAGAGTGGGAGTTTGGCAGTAGCTTTCTCGTGAGTTTTCAGGGACAAAAATACATGGCCAGTTTAATGGCTAAGTCAATAAATGTTCCTTAATGAGTTTGAACGATGGTTAATAATATTGAACTTTTTTCCCTTACTGTTTTGGAAGACATTAATACCTCATATCATTTGACCCCTTAAAATACACCTGAAGATCATTTTCACACTATATATACACTTGGGGTATCATTTATGCTGATCCTTTTTAAAGATCAATCCTGTGCTTTCCATCCTCTTTTTAATAAATTATCATCATTCAATCTTACTTATAAGTTATTTTTAATTATGATCTTTATTAACACAATATTATGCAATAAAGTAGATCAAATTATATAAATACAGACTATTTATTTTGTTTCTATGCACACTTCTGATCACGATTAAGATCGGTTCATCATCCATACAATCTTTTTTGGCTGACCTTCGTTTCAAAGCCCATTAAAAGAGAAAAAATAAAATCGGAGCAAGCATCTTAAATTTTCTAGGGTCAAAAAGTTTAAGGGCGCCTCTGAGCCTAACCGGTCCTGAAGTTGAAAGGGTCGAATTAAAAAAGCCCTACCTCGGCCCTTTGACCCTACCCTGACCCTACCCTGACCCTACCCTAACTTAACATTAATACTATACTAAATTTATTCCTTATAATCTTTTATACATAGAAAAATATTCAAAACTTAATATATTTAATAAATTTTATGTAATATAAGTTACAAATTTATTAATATATTAAATTAATTGATTTTTTTAGAAGGGTCGGCCCTTTCTTTACCCTGCCTTTGGGCGGCCCTAAGGGTCACCAAAAAATCGACAACTCGACCCTGCCCTGCCCTAAGGCTTCTATCGGAACCTCACTCTTGGCATTAAACCCCAAGTCGGAAAAAGCTCATGGGCCGGCTCGAAGCCCATCCAAGCTCGGCCCTGTCGAGCCCATTAAAATATCAGCCAAAGCTCAACCCTATATCAAATAGGCTGCGCTTTTAGGGATTGGCCCACCAGCCCGACCCATCGCCAATTTCGCAAAGTCCGACCTAACCATTCTCATATTTTGAACATTAATATAGTTAGATAAATGAATAAAAGTTATAATATATATATATAGAGAGGTTGTTTCCTGTGGATCCATCCAATTTGGTGAACTCGTGGATCCCCTCTTGCATGCGTTGATTGCATTTTTTGGACGCACCAGATTGCGCCAATTAATGCGCTGGCATAATCTGGTGCGTCCAGAAAATGCAATCGATGGGTGCAAGAGGGGATCCACGAGTCCACCAAATTGAGAGAATCTACATGATACATTTTCTCTCTTTATATATCATATTGTACAAATTCCTCAAATTTAATATTTATTCAAATTTGTTTTGTATATTCTTATTTTTAGATCGAGATTTTTTTATATTTAAGTCTTATTATCTCAACTTTGGTCTCATTTCGTCATTATCTACAATATAAATACTGTAAATATGAGTTAAAATGATGAGATAGAGAAAATATCATTTAAAAATTGATATTGCAATTATTATGTCTTTTTATTGTATTTAAATGATTTAAAATGTGAAATATGAATGGGTCCGTGGGCTAGCCTCGGACTTCATGAATTTTACCAAGCGCATCCCGATGAATAGTGATAGCCGCAAATATTAGGGTCGAACCGGACTCGAATTTCAAGTTAATGCCTAATTAAGAATGACCTTATATTTATAATTAATCAAAAAAATTATTATACATTTTAAAACTTTATAATATAATATGTAAAACTTATTTTAGGCGACATAGCTTACACACATCAAATCCACAAAATTGCAAGAGCATTCAATGTGAGGTTGATCGTAAATATGATTTGAAATGTCCAATGGGCAGGGCCGGCCCTAAAATTTGAACCTTTTCAAAAAAATCGAGCGAGCAGGCTTTTCAAGACTCATTGACTTTCGGGCTCTACTAAGCCTAATTCGAAATTTACTTATTTTTGAAAATTTAAATCATTTGAAACACATATTTTAAACTAATTTAATTATAATTATTTATATAACGACAGTTTAAGTAATATATTAAACGAATAGTTCATATTTTGAATTTAATTGTAATACACTGAACTTAAACAATTATATATGCGAAATAGATACAAAATGTTTGTATATCATTGTATGCTATCATTCAAATATGCAATTCAGCGGTCGAAGAGCTTTATTTTATGGTCACCCAATTTCACACAAGAGGGCTGAGACTTGGCAGCTTCTAAAAATTTGTCGAAGTTTAGTGATCTTTCATGGCTGGTTTTTTGTGATTCTAATGAGGTATTGTTTGGTTGGGAAGTAGAGAGAGATCAAATTAGGGGTGAATGGCAAATGAAACGGTTTCGAGATGCTGCGGTTTATTCGACATGAGTTTTAAAAGCTATCACTTTGCATGGTCAAATAAGCGAAAGGGTAATTTTGAGACTAAAGCATTTTTGGATCGAGCATTAGCAAATAAAACATGGTTGGAAAAGATACTCGAACGCCGAGGTTTACCATGGTACTACTGGAAGATCTGATCATGAACCTATTATAATCAACTTTAATTGTATTATACATTCTAGATTCAGATCATTTCGTTTCAAACCTATGTGGCTAAAGCATAAGGCTATCAGGACAAGTTAAGGCAAAATTGGGAGAACCCACCACCTGATAAAAACAAAATTTCAGATCGCTTGCTGTATTGCTCTTCTGAATTAGATAAGTGGCAGAAAGAATGTTTTGGTAGTGTAACAGGAAAAATTAAAACCTTAAAAAATGAGCTAACGAAGGTTAAAATGCTTCAAAGGTCAGATGATACTATTGATCAGGAAATTACTCTTATGAATGAATTGGATGATTGGTTTTCTCGTGAAGAACTCTTTTGGAAGCAACGTTCCAGATCGGACTGGCTTAAAGAAGGCAGTAGAAATACGCGATATTTTTATCTAACAACATCTCAAAGGCGAAACGAAAATAGAATAGAGAAGTTGATGATACAAGCAATACGCCATTTACCCCTTATGCAACGCTAGAAAATTTGTTGTCTATAGTCCAAAAACGTGGCTTAAAATGAAACGCAACGAACCGTCGTCGCATAAGTGAACGTCGCTTAACCTCCATTGCATCGATGTTATGCAACATGACCAATTTTGTGTACGTGGCGTAAAATATAACTTACGAGACAAACAAATTATGTTGCAAGGAAAACGTGGCATAAGCCTAATTTATGCAACACCCAATTTTTAGTTTTATGCAACACCCAATTCTAATTTTTAAGTGACACGAATCAACAAATTATATGAAACTAATACAATATTTTAAAAACATTTCTTTATATATCAAAAAAAGTTACATAAGTCTTGCATACAAAATTCCTTACACACAAGGTTTGGCTTTGGATTATACAAGTTTGAAAATTTAGTTTTGTTCACAATTTTAGAGGATCATAGTGCAAGACTAAGAATGCAACTAGTGCATGCACCCCTGCAATGGACAGTAATAGGGCCATGCTTTTCAACTTGGAGCTTCCCCTTTGGAAATCTAGTGCTCTATCGACAAAGTATGTGCACAGCTCTTCCTTGCTCAGGTTCTTCATCTAGAACAACACAAATACCAAACCATTAACCTTGCAACACATTATTTGTTCATTTACCAAAGAAAAAACAATTATTGAGTAAAATCCGAAACAAGTAGTATATTTATCAGCAATAGTCAACCAAAAACTTACCGAGCAGCGCCGTATGAGCTGTGTCCAATCCACCTAAGGTACACTTCTTCCCACAATCCCTTAAAAATCCAGAAGAAACTAATTAATTAGTTGGCAGGTCAATAATTAATTTCACATATGCAAAGAAATGTTTCAATAAATTTCAAGGGTTAAGAAAAGAGTGAACCATGAACAATAAAATGGCAGGTCCCTTCACTTAAGAGCTGATCCACTTTAAACCTTTTCTCCACTTTTGAAGATTGTGAAGCTGCTTGTAGTATCTAGTGATGCTAAAGATAAACCTAAGGGCATCTGCACCGGTGAAGAAATTCACTTAATTTGAGGAAGTTCTATCTCGATTTGAGAACGTCCTCTTCAATTCCTCACGCAGCGGTTGAGAATGAATTGCTAGGGGAGGAAGAACGATCCAGCTGAAGAGCTAGCCGAGATAGCCGACGAGATCGTTCTTCAGCGCGTCGGATTTTGTTCGCCCGAGAAGATAAAATCGCGTGATAACGCGTGACATATCCAATGGGACGATTACAACGGAAAGATGATTTGAACCATTGGATCAAATTTGGTTTAATGGTTCAGATTAATACATAACGTAACAAACTTTAATTAATTAAAAAATCAGAAAAATTAATTTATTTCCTTATAAATCAACCCTATGATTCACTCAATTGAATCAGAACACAAACACGTCTCAGATCTTCATTTTTTGGTTCATCTCAAATTTTTCTCTTTTACAATATGTCAGGAAATTGGTCCACGTCCGAAGATGTTCAGTTATGTATATCTTATTGTCATCAATCCATTGATCCTATTACTGGGAAATAGACAAAAGAATTTGACAATTGTGGGAAAAAGTTCACGAGGATTTTCAAACAAATTGGGTTATGCGTGACAATGAGGTAATTACTACTGATCCAAGATCTCAAACCGCTATTATTTCGCGATTCGCTAAGTTGAAACCAAATTTAATTTACTGGGGGTCATGCATCGCATATGCAAGAAGAACTTCGGAATCCGGTGGTAATTTACAAGATGAGGTAAAATATTCAAATGGTTTGTTTAATATTATTATTTATTATTATTAGAATATTTTAATAAATTTAATTTATTTTCCTAATCAATTTGATAGGTACGAAAAGCTCAAACGATGTACGTGGCAAAAAAGAAAAAAATATTCACACATTTTGAATGTTGGGAGGAAGTTAAATCACATCCAACATTTGCACCTACGCAACCTATTCCTCCAACCGCTTATGAAGGTAGTGCACCAATCCATGTAAATCCCCCACCGACTTATTGTGATGATAGTCCGGTCATCGAAGACGACCATGAAGATGCAGTGTTTACTACACCTGAAAGTAATCCAATAAGTTCATCTAGTCCGGTGAGACCGGTTGGAGTGAAGGCGGCTAAAGAAGCTAGGAGAAAGGGCAAAAAAGTTGCTAGTTCAACAAATAGTTATAGTGATGCTTTATATGCCATTGCGGAAAATCAGAAAAAAGCATTGGCTATCCAACAAATGCAAGTGGAGCTTGCTCAAAAGCAAATGGAGCATACTCATCGGATGCAAGAAAAGGCTGAAGAATCAAGGATTATGGAAATGAACACAGAAATGATGACCCCAAAATCCAAGAAATATTTTTCAAAGAGAAAGGATAATATCATGCGACGTTATGATGAGGAAAGAAGATAATGTCAACAATGACAATGAAAATGATTCATACTTTTCAGATTATTACCGTCCTCAACAGATGATTAGATTAATATGTAGAAGAAAAGGCTAGTACTTATTTTAATGTAATGTCAATTTAATATTTATTTAAATGCAATATGATGTAATTTTAATTTTAATGTGATGCAATTTTAAATATTATTAAATGATAGAATAATTCATTTATGTTTACACTACTCATTATTGAGGAAATAAATTTATAAAATAAAACTGACAATATATTGAAATACAACACACCACGAATACAACATACAAGCAAAGAAAATATAACTTTAACACTTGGAAAATAAAAATATAACTTCAACACACCACACTTATAGTTGTTCACCAGTTTCCATGAACCAATTATGTTTCACCAAGTCACTTTGAAGTTGTGTGTGGAGATAGGCAGATTGAAGGTTAATAAGACGTTCACCAAATGCTTGAGATTGTCGAGCTCTTTCAACCGGGTCATGAGAGATTCGGTTACCATTGGAATCGGTTGGTCCATCATACACCGCAAAAGCACTATGCGGATTGAGGGGATCTTCTTCTTCGACTTCCACAAACTCCTCTTCAATGAATTCTTCTTCAACAATCATATTATGCATTATGATGCAAGCCAGCATTATGGTACTCAAAATACTCTTTTTGTGACACATGCCTGCATGACAAACTATAGCCCAACGAGACTGTAAAATACCAAATGCCCTTTCTACATCTTTGCGAAATGATTCTTGTTTTTTCGCAAATAGTTTTTGTGCATCACCTTGAGGATTACGAATCGTTTTCACAAACGAGGAGTATCTTGGATAAATTCCATCAGCCAAGTAGTAACTTTGCTCATAGGTGCTCCCATTAACTTTGTACGTGACTCTAGGGGAGATTCCTTCGAGATATGAATCAAATATATCTGACTGATATAAAACATTCACATCGTTGTGTGATCCCGGTACACCAATAAAACTATGCCAGATATGATGCTACAACCTCTAGAATAATAGTTAGGCGACCCTTACGACCCGAGTAGGCTCCTTGCCAAGCAGTTGGACAATCTTCCATTCCCAGTGCATACAATCAATGCTTCCGATCATACCGGGAAATCCTCGCTGTTCTGCCCTCCTTAATAGACGTGTTAAGTCTGCTTCATTTGGAGATCGTAAATAACGATCTTTATAATGCTCAACAACTTGAGCACAAAACTTTTTTAAACATTTGAGGGTTGTGGATTCGCCCATACGTGTGATCTCGGCGCATTGATCTGCACATGATCCATATGCTAACATTCGTATAACAGCAGTCATCTTCTGTTCGGGAAGGAGGCCTAACACTCCAGCAGCATCATTTCGTTGGTGCCAGTACACATCATTGTTACAAAGCATAGTCTTTATACGATTGAAAAGATTACTACTCATACGATACCTTCGACGAAAGTCTACTTCAGGAAAAATTGGACGCTCAATGAAGTAGTCTTGTAAAGATTTTCTCCCCTCGATCTTCTATGCCTTTGTCGGTTTGGTTGTCGACGAGGTCGTGTCTCCTCCTCCTCCTCCTCCTCTTGAGCAGCCATTGTCGCAATCGCTACCGCATCCATAACAAATGAGTTACCCATCTCCCTCATTTCATTCATTCTTTGGTGGAACAAGTTAAAACTTCCATCAAAAGGATCCATTACAAAGTACAGAAGAAGATGTAGTGAAGGTGTGAGGATACATTCATGTATGGACCTTATTTTATACACGTTTTAAGTGCATTTTCAAGTATACGTGTCCATTTATGATTCGATGAAAATCTTATCGGAAATCTAAGAGTGATAATTTACGATATTTGACAAAAAATATTTTTAAATTATTTTTTATTTTCAAATATACGTGTCAATTTATAATTTGATGAAAGTCTTATAGAAAATCTGATAGTGATAATTAGCGATATTTGATAAAAAATATTTAAAATTATTTTTAATGATGAATAGTGATAGAAATTTCTCAACGAGATAATCATGGGTGCATAAAATATGCAGATTGCTATTACTGTTCACTAAATAGTAATAGAAATAGCTCTTTAAGGAATTCCTCAACGAGATAGAACTTCCTAAACGGGTGCCGATGCCCTAAAAGACGAAGAAAATAGATTATGAACAATACAAATAGTTGAAGCAAATTATTAATGTTGGATGATTATGTAAGGATGGTATACCAGTACAGCCGGACTGCTGAGGCGCACAATACGGCATTCCTTTGAGCTTTGTAGATCTTCATATACATATTTGTATTTGTAATGTGACAGATTGCAAATAACTCATTTAGAATATTAATCACAATCATATCCACCACTTCCGGGTTAAGAACAACGAACCTAAGTCCACTGAGGTGGAGCAATAATCTGGCTTCCGAGATCATAAAAGTCTTAGCAGAATCAAATGTTGAAATTGAAAGAAGAGGAGGTTTAGGGTTCAAGTATGTTGAGGAAGGAGGTAGTATGTAGGAAGCTTCATCTGATGGAAATTGAAATGAAGCTTGGAATTGAAATATGTTGAGGCAAAGAGGCGAAGGCAAGCGGCGAGCGGCAAACAACAAGCAGCTAGGGTTTAGAGTCTTGAAGATTTTATTTTGACCATACTTTTTAATATTTTCACATTGCCCCCAATATTTTCATATTCCCTCCAAATATTTGGTAACACACCGAAGATCAAATTTTGGCTCTAAAAACAAAAAATTGACAAGTGTGTAAACACATAGTGATTTATTATTTCAAAAATATTAAAACAACAAACAAAATTCCTAAAATCACAAACGTAGAATGAAAACAATCATCATGTTTTATGTTTAACTATATATTATCTATAAATTTAGTTAATTACAAGAGCTAGAGGTCTCCAATTTTTTGATTAATACGGTGATCTAACTTCCAAAGCATGTAAACTGCTAGACCAAAAAACCCTAACCATCATGCTTGCCTTGACATGCTACCGTGTATAAATAAAGATCTTGAATTAGTAATAGTGATCCATTGCTATGCTGAAAATAAATGAAATCGTACTCATCAAAAAAGTTATTGAAGACTATTAGATGCACTTGCTTAAAGTTGTGAGTCTCACCTACAAGTCATTATTGAAAGTTGTTTCTATCATGCAATCTAAATGACTAGTTCAATTAAAAAATTAGGTGTAACAAAAGTTATTCCAATATGTTTGTCTATGATTTATGATTTAGGGTTGGTTTAGTTTAGGGTTTAGGGTTTAGGGTTTAGGGTTTAGGGTTAGGGTTTAGGGTTCAGGGTTCAGAGTTTAAGGTTCGGGGTTTAGATTTTATGCAACGTGTCACCAGTCTTGCCATAAGATATGTGGCTTCGATAAGATTTATGCAACAACACATCATTGTGTCATTTTCAAATGTGGCATAAGATGTTTTTTGCAAAATTCTTATTTTTGTTAAATTAGTATTTGTAATATTTTCCAACAGATGCCACATAAAAGAATCGGTTGTATTGATTTTTGTTGCATACGTTTCTTTATGCAACGACTTTTTATGTAATATATTATTATCGTCGCATGGTACTTATGTAACGTTATTTTTATACGACAAACTATCGTTTTCGTTGCAATAGGGGTAAAATGGTGTAGTGGCTATGGATGGAAAGAAAGGAACATTCAGTGGCTTAGAAAGAAGTTCTTATAAAAGTTGTACTTCAGGCTACTTCTTTGTACGCGATGATGTGCTTTAAATTTCCAACTTTCTGTGGAAAAGGATTTCAAGCATTTTAAATATTTTTTGGCGGAACAATAAAGGAGAGGAAAGATTTATTCACTGGGGAAGTTCAAAAATAATTTGTAAATAAAAAGAGGAAGGTGGCATGGTCTTCAAATCTCTATCGATGTTTAATGATGCGTTATTAGCTAAACAAGCTTGGCGTTTTATGGATTCTTTGAATAGTTTAACGACTAAATTGTTCGCTGCCAAATATATAGAGGCACAAGTTTTTTGAACTCGCAGTTGGGTAATAGACTATCCTTTGTTCGGTGAAGTATCTGGAATGCCGAAAATCACTTCAAAACGTTCATATTGTTTGATGAAGAATCCCAGAAGCCTTTATTGAAATTGGAACCGCATGGAGTGTTTACTACCAAATCTGCCTATATATGGCTTAATCAAATTACTGACATTGGAGAGGCTAATATAAATGGCTAGCAATCTAATAAAATAAAGATATGATTCTTTTGGAAATTAATTTGAAAGCTTCAAATGCCGCCAAAGGTTAAAATCTTCGCTAGAAAATTTTATCACAACTTTTTGCCTGCTGCTGATAACCTTTATAAAAGAGGCTGCAATATCTCAATGAGGTGTATGATATGTGGTTTCGAGCAAGAGTCGGTGATGCACACATTACTATATTGTTGGTGGGCTGTATCCTTTTGGCACTATATAGATACTGATTCCACCTTTTTGGAAATAAATTTTAGTAATCCTGGAGATTGGATGTGGGACTGTTGTTTCAAGTACTCTTCTGATGATTTAGTAGTTATCTTGCAAGGAGCTCGCTAAATATGGTTTAATCGAAATCTTATTACATATGGTGAACAAAGCTTATCTCCATCTTATGCAGCGCAATCGCTGATGGGATGGTTACACAAAATATGAGTTTATTTCCCATTTGACAATTACAGATATTACTTTTAGGTCAAAATGGAATATTCATGAGAAATATTATGTGAAAATAAATGTCGATGGAGCTCGGAACAAGTGGATGAAAAGTGCAGGAACATGTCTCTGTTGTAGAAATGATAAGGGATTGGTTGTCTTTGTCGAAGCACATTTTTTAATTTCGCTTCGTTCGAGTTCGGACGCAGAATTATGGGCTATATGTTGCGGATTACGTCTGACCAAACAAAAGGGTTTCCGAAAGAGAGTATGTTGATTGGCATCTGGGATTTGGATATTGCACTCCGCATGCCTAGACCAGCTGCTCTCACCACTTAAAGCAGTAGAGAAGAAAATGAATATAAGGAATGATGGTACTTTCAAACAGGATGAGTTTTATAATTTTACAACATGATATTCTACCTGCTTTCAGAGGCGAGACTACTAATGAAAGAACTGTGACAATTGAGTTCTTTGTAGAATGAGAATCGTTTTTTGAAAAACGATAATGTGTAAACAAGTACACTTTTAGCGAACTTGATTTCAATGAAGATATTATTAGAGGAGAAGATATTATAAATTCACAATTAGTAGAACGCGGTTGTCAGTGTTTGAGGATATTTTAGTCATTTGAATATAATTACCAAATTATTATTGCCACATGTCACTCATTCGTTATTTCTTCACTTCATTTTTGACGCGTGACAACATTTATGAGCTCGATAAACACCAAGTCTTGATGCGCGCTACTACAAGTTGTGTGCTTAAATCGGGGGAAGACATGTAATTATATTTCTCGTATTCCAAATATACCTTTTAAATGAATTTTGATAATTGAATTGCAATTGTTCTATTATTTATAGGGTTAATTACGAAAAACCACCCTCATAATATGTCATATTCCATGCCACCACCCTTATATTGTAATATTACATTCGACCACCCGTATAACATTTGACGTTCCCAAACAACCACTTATCACTGTTCCGTCAAATTTCCCGTTAAATATATTAAATTTTTAAAATAATAATAGTATTTTTATTGCCATACACCACCACCTCTATAATAAATATGTGTCCACTTCACCACCTTTATAATCAATTTGATTTCCATTTAACCACCTCTCCGTTAACTGCCGTTAACTGAGGTGGTTCTTTGGAAACGTTAGTAATTATAAAGGTGGTCGAATGTAATATTACAATATAGAGGTGGTGGCGTGGAATATGGCCTACTATGCGGGTGATCATCTGTAATTAACCCTTATTTATAATATCAAACACTTAGATTTAAGATCGACATAGACCATGTTTATGTAAGACTTAACGACTGAATATCAATCATTGATTTAACTAATCCGACTATTAAGATTAAAATGAATTTTAATTAATATGACGATTGGACGGTTGAGAATGACGATTATCAATATCAATTTTGGATGAATAGAAATTAACGATGAAAATGACATACTACTATTTTACGAAAATATGTGTTTCCCACTTATCCATTTCCAAAACAATTATTACCTAAATGCCCTCTTAATTCTTAAAACAGATTAAATAGAGATGTCCCAAAAGCGAGACTCCTGCAGCCCAATATCACATTCCTTCTTCTCGAGATTTCTAAAGCTATCGGCGGCGGTGGGATCGCAAAACCCTAGACCGGAGCAGACATGAGGCCGATTTTAATGAAAGGCCATGAACGGCCACTTACTTTTCTCAAGTACAACAGAGATGGAGACCTTCTTTTCTCATGCGCCAAAGATCACACTCCCACCGTCTGGTTCGCCGATAACGGCGAGAGGTTGGGCACTTATCGCGGCCACAACGGAGCCGTCTGGTGTTGCGATGTCTCAAGTATTTACGTCTTATCTCAATCCCCAATTTGTACATAAAATTGATATAGTTAGGGTTTTAAAATAATTGTATTTTTTTGTAGGAGATTCGAGTCGATTGATTACTGGCAGTGCTGACCAGACTGCGAAGCTATGGAGCGTTCAAACTGGAGCTCAACAATTCACATTTAAATTTGACTCTCCTGCGAGGTCGGTAGACTTTTCTGTTGGCGATAAGCTTGCAGTGATTACTACTGATCCATTCATGGAAGTCACTCCAGCCATTCATGTCAAGCGCATTGCCAGAGACCCTGCTGACCGTAAAGATTTTCTTTTTGTTTTCTTGCTGTATACTCTAGCAATGATTATTGAACTTATTAGTTTGTGTATTTTCTTTTAGAGAATCCGGAGTCTGTGCTGGTACTCAAAGGTCATGTTGGTAGAATCAACAGAGCTGTTTGGGGACCCTTGAACAAGAATATCATTAGTGCTGGTGAGGATGCAATTATCCGTGTATGGGATGCTGAGGTTGGTTGATCTTGATGACGGCCTTTGTTTTACAGATGCCATGTGTCTTCTGTTATTTTATTTTTCTTTGTTTTGCATTTTGCAGACAGGGAAACTTGTTGGTCAATCGGACAAGGAAAATGGTCACAAAAAGACTATAACTTCTCTTGCAATGTCAGAAGATGCTTCCCATTTCGTCTCCGGTTCTCTTGACAAGTCTGCTAAGGTAGGTGTTACAGAGTACAGACCCTTAATTTCTCTTCTGATGCTAATCTCTTTCGTATTTAGAGAAGTACCTTATTCTTTTACCTATCAACGTGCAGCTATGGGACACTAGAACGTTAACTTTAATTAAGACATATGCCACCGAACGCCCTGTAAATGCCGTTGCAATGTCTCCTCTTCTTGATCATGTATGTCTTTCTGAATCTAATGTGTTCCTTGGTTTTTTAAAGTTAAACAAATTTGGTTATATGACATCAACTTTGTTTACTGAGTTTTGTCATTGTGGGGCATTTTAACGTTAATGCATCGATATTTCAAATCACTTTATATCATTAGTGGTAAAGTAAGTGTCTGTAAGATGACAAGTTCTCTCAGCCACTCATTTTCCAATCTGATCTGATCAGTCTCTGCCTCCAATTTTTGGACCAGAGTTTCCTTGCTGTGCTCAATCCCTCAATTTTCACTTAACCTGATATTGTATACCCTATCATTTACTTCATATATTTAGTTATTATTGTGACTTTTTTCTTACTATTTCCCTCAAGATTGTCCTCGGAGGTGGGCAGGATGCGTCTGCCGTCACAACCACTGATCATCGTGCTGGAAAATTCGATGCTAAATTTTATGACAAGGTAAGTCATTGGTATATCAGTATATCTTTTACTATATCTATTCATGTTTTTAGCTTCTTTCTGATTCTATTAGTATTTTCCGTGGCGTATGCTCAGATTTTGACCGAAGAGATATTTGGTGTGAAGGGGCACTTTGGGCCAATAAATGCTCTGGCTTTTAACCCGGATGGTCGAAGGTATATAACATTACTATTATTAATAACCTACTAATAAATTATAGAACTGCTTAGGTCATTAGCAGATGTTGGCCATCCAGATGTTTTTTATTAATAGTACCAATTTCCTATTCAGTTGATTGAGATGATATGATCTTCCATAAGTTTGATAGTCCCTTTTAGTTCCTAATGTATTTCTTATTACACACAATTACACACAAAGTGTTTATGAGTATAGGAGTGGTTATTCTCATTCTTAACATATTGTGTGATCTGGGAAAAATATGTGCGACGCATTGGGAAAAGTTCCAATAGTATAATAATGGTTAGGAGAAAAGTTACAATCGTATAATAGTTTACAAACCCGCTTTATGAGGTTACTGGCTTAGAGACTTTCATCTTTCATCGATGTATTTGTTATATACTGAATACTGGTTTTTGAATAACTATGTTTTGTTTGTGCAGCTTTTCCAGTGGAGGTGAAGATGGATATGTGAGATTGCACCATTTTGAGCAAGATTACTTCACGATCAAAGTTTAGTTATAAATTTCAAAAATCAGAACATTAGTCTCTTCTGAGCGTTTACATAGTTGGGGAATCTATTTGTGTTCTTAATCACCGGCTTGTATTGGAAATGATAAAAATGCAATGCATGAACTGTTGCACACTAAATTTGTTTCATTGTGTTTTGAATACTAAAAAGCAATTTTTTTTGTGCGGGTAAAGTATGAAAACCATCCTCATAATAGGAGTTTTTGTGCGGATTAATTACGAAAACCATTCTTGTTCCAGCCAAGTAGTTTTATTTTGGCAGTAGGCACACAATATATTGCTAGAGAGAGCAACTGATAGTTCCTTAACAGAGGTAGGCCTCTCCATATGGCCCTAGGGCCGAGAAAGTCCGAGTTGGCCCGACCGGCCCGAATTTGACCCGAGCCGGAGTTGCAACCCTAAATGATCCTAACTTGAGTACAATGGGGTAGGGCTAGGGTCTTGATTTTTGAGCCTGGTTCTAAAAAATGGCCTGACCCGAATTTTAAAAATAAGGGCAAACTCGGCCTGGTCCGACTTAGCCCGACCCTAAGAGCCCGTGTTTTCATTTTCATTTTAAACCTTCTAAAATTTGAAAACGAACTCACCTTGTGTGAATTTCACTTTACTTAGTTCGATTTGATATGAGCTAAAGCCCATCCCAGGAATCAACTTATGTCTTTCTTTCTAATTCTCAAGTATGTCTTCTTATTTAATACACAATTTTCATTGAATTTTATCATTCCCACCGATGTGGGACTTGTAACTCTCTGCAAAAATCATCTCATCACTTATTTAACTTCGGCCCACATAAAAAGCCCAAACACTCAACTCCACTTAACTCCCACATCGCCTCCACCAAATAAATTGAAACGAAGCTATTATAAATATAAATGGGTAACCTCGTCTTTCATGTAGCATCCCAAACTTAAACAATGGTTGTCAATGTGAAATTTGAGAGCTAAAACCGGGATTCTTTAGAGCTTGAACCGGTTTTGGTTCCGATTCCGAAATTCGGATCCGGGACTGGTTAAAATAGTTTGTTTAAATTAGGGCTATTTTGTCCCTTCAGAATAGGGCTGGCCCAATGCAGCCCGACCCGGCCCTTTTTACTAGGGCCATTAATAGCCCTAGTGCTTTGACCTATAAGCATGATCCGGTCCGAAAGTATACATAGGGCTGCCCATTTTTTCAACTAACCCGGCCCGACCCGACATAGGCCGACCCGGCCCATTGTCAACCCCTAAAGTGGTTTCTCAGATGTGGCCGCAGACGACAAGCTGCAGTATGCAGCATTTGTCGACGGTTGAGATTGCTTAATGTGACGTCCATGATTGGGCTTTGGTGCCCTCATGATTCATGATGCAAGGGTCATTTGTGGATTTCTCGTATGTGCCAACTTATCAACAACAAAAAACTGGTATTGGGCATTGGCTGACTGCACGCGTCATAGTGTGAGCAGTGAACTCATTATTTTGTTTAGGCATTCGCTACAATCAGGAGCGTCACTTTTGTCATTGCCAAATTAATATATCATGGTTCGTGACCGTTCCTATTCCTACTATGCCATATGAACCATTTAACAGAAATACAAACAATGAAGTCCTATGCATTAAGGAAAGATGACTATCAAATAGCGTGTAAGCCTCGGGAGACTTCCTGAGCTAGTTTGTAAAATATCTTAATATTCCTTAAGATATCTTACAAACTTGCTCAGGAAGTCCCTCGAGGCTTACACACTAAGGCACGCACTAGCTTCTTCTGCAAGCTACTGTCAAACTTACTCCATAAGCTTCGTAGTGGAATTTTAACTTTTTCTTTATTCCCCCTGTTTCCCAAAAGAGAGATGTGATTGGCTAGTGCGTGCCTTAGTGTGTAAAAGTTAAAGTTCCACTACGAAGCTTATGGAGTAAGTTTGATAGTAGCTTCCAGAGGAAGCTAGTGCGTGCCTTAGTGTGTAAGCCTCGGGAGACTTCCTGAGCAAGTTTGTAAAATATCTTAAGGAATATTCCCTAAGATATTCTTTAGAGTCTGTATTACAAATAGAGGGCTTTGCATAGCCATAAGGATAGAGTCAGTCGAGTACAGCGAGCAAGTCCACGAGTGAGAAACTCCTGAGTGTGTAATCTTCCCTACTTTCAATAAAGCTTCCCCCTTGTACATAAACTCTGAATACTTCTCTTGATCCTGTAACCTCTTTCGTGGTTGTACCCACTATGTGTCTGTAAATCTTGGTATCAGAGCCAATGGCGATTTAAGCCTTGGTTCTTACCTGTTTCGATGAGTAT
Organism: Sedum album; assembly: GCA_006409495.1. Classification (NCBI taxonomy): domain Eukaryota; kingdom Viridiplantae; phylum Streptophyta; class Magnoliopsida; order Saxifragales; family Crassulaceae; genus Sedum; species Sedum album. Next base: position 405,973 of record QZGG01000027.1, read on the forward strand.
TGTGTCAGTAGTTCGACTCCCACCTATGCTGAGTATGGAAAGTATGCTCTGTGGCTGCCACTGTTAAATGGATCCTCCACATCAAAACTCCTTCTGAGCTAAGTATACGAGATTGTAGGAAAATCATCTGTGAGGGGATAAAGCACCTGGAACTTTGAGGATTTGTACCCTGAGTGGGATTGTTGCCTCGGTTAGGTTGCAAAACTCTCACATCTGCTTTCTCTATCATCTTAGTCCTGAGTGGGATTTGTACCTGTGTGGTATCAATGAGTCGATATTGTTCATTTTACTTTGAAGGATAGTTAAGAAACTTGGACATTTAGCCTTAGTTTCTGATCACTTTCAGTCATATGGAAAACCTTTCTACCCTTTCAGCTTGTCTTTCTTTCAACCTTAGAAAATCTTCTGTTAGTAAGATAGATTACCTATATGAAGTAGAGTATGTGAGTGAAGAAAGGAAAGTCCCAATTACCCATCTACCTTTACTCAACCCATATAAATCCTTCACAAAACCTAATTCTACTTTCCCAAGAGTTATCAGGCATGTGTTTAATCCCAATAAACACTCTGCAAAGGAGATGATTCTAGCTTCACAGTTAGAACAACATCTTGTTCCAGCAACTGAAGCCGAACAGATGATTCCTCTCAGACTCAGCGAAGCAATGGTTCACCAATGGAGAACTCATGGATATACCCATCTCCATTATGGAGCAATTCGTTTGGCGCTTACTCTTCATGGAAAAAAAGGCCTCCCTGTTGTCGTCAGACTTGTACTGCTCGATACTAGATACAAAGAGTACCAGCATGCTTGCATAGCAACATTCCAAACAACTTTGAATGCTGGCACTGTATTTGTCACTCTGTTTCCAAATTTCAACGTTGCCCTTGAAGACCCACAAATTTATGGGAACATTTAAATTCAACTCCAAATCACAGGAGCCCCACAAATAGGCTTTCCATCAGCAGTAAAATGATTAATAGGGACACCTGGCAAGTATTTTTCTTGCTCCATTAGCTCTTTATTTGCTGGGGAGATCATGCCTATTTCTGTGATAAAAGCTGCAGGTCTCGCTTGTTCATCCTCTTGATTTTTGAATGATATTTCAATGGATCCATCCTTTCTTCTGTGAATAGAAGATTCTACTGATTGGATTGGCATGCTGTTTTCGTGGAGTTTTTCGTAGTTTGTTATCCATGATTCTGGAAGTAACTTGGTGAGCTCACTTTTGGGAATCTATCTTGGGATATGGATACACGACGAGCTGTGTGGGGACTCCAATTGTATAAGCAGAGCATCTTCCGTATCTCTTGGAAGACTAAGATCCATTGCATGATTCTGTACTCTGTAGGCCATCTGGTGGTGCAGAGTAGCTACATATGTGTTTCCAATTTGTGGGGCTCCTGTGATTTGGAGTTGAATTTGCATGTTCCCATAAATTTGTGGGTCTTCAAGGGCCACGTTGAAATTTGGAAACAGAGTGACAAATACAGTGCCAGCATTCAAAGTTGTTTGAAGTGTTGCTATGCAAGCATGCTGGTACTCTTTGTATCTAGTATCGAGCAGTGCAAGTCTGGCGACAACAGGGAGGCCTTTTCTTCCATGAAGAGTAAGCGCCAAACGAATTGCTCCATAATGGAGATGGGTATATCCATGAGTTCTCCATTGGTGAACCATTGCTTCATTGAGTCTGAGAGGAATCATCTGTTCGGCTTCAGTTGCTGGAACAAGATGTTGTTCTAACTGTGAAGCTAGAATCATCTCCTTTGCAGAGTGTTTATTGGGATTAAACACATGCCTGATAACTCTTGGGAAAGTAGAATTAGGTTTTGTGAAGGCTTTATATGGGTTGAGTAAAGGTAGATGGGTAATTGGGACTTTACTTTCTTCACTAACATACTCTACTTCATATAGGTAATCTATCTTACTAGCAGAAGATTTTCTAAGGTTGAAAGAAGGACAAGCTGAAAGGGTAGAAGGGTTTTCCATATGACTGAAAGTGATCAGAAACCAAGGCTGAATGTCCAAGTTTCTTAACTATCCTTCAAAGTAAAATGAACAACAGATCGACTCAGTGATACCACACAGGTACAAATCCCACTCAGGGCTAAGATGATAGAGAAAGCAGATGTGAGAGTTTTGCGACCTAACCGAGGCAACAATCCCACTCAGGGTACAAATCCTCAAGGTTCCAGGTGCTTTATCCCCTCACAGATGCTTTTCCTACAATCTTTATACTTAGCTCAGAAGGAGTTCTGATGTGGAGGATCCACTTAACAGTGGCAGCCACAGAGCATACTTTCCATACTCAGCATAGGTAAGAGTCGAACTACTGACACAGTACTCATCGGAACAGGTAAGAACCAAGGCTTAGACCGCCGTTGGCTCTGATACCAAGATTTACAGACACATAGTGGGTACAACCACGAAAGAGGTTACAGGATCAAGAGAAGTATTCAGAGTTTATGCACAAGGGGGAAGCTTTATTTAAAGTATTGAAGATTACACACTCAGGAGTTTCTCACCCTAGGACTTGCTTGCTCTACTCGACCGACTGTGCCCTTATGGCTATGTAAAGCCTTCTATTTATAATACAGACTATAGGGAATATCCTAGGGAATATTCCTTAAGATATTTTACAAACTTGCTCAGGAAGTCTCCCGAGGCTTGCACACTAAGGCACGCACTAGCTTCCTCTAGAAGCTACTATCAAACTTACTCCATAAGCTTCGTAGTGAAACTTTAACTTTTCCTTTATTAAGTCCGTCACAGAGATGTATGTTCAAAACTTGTGTTGATACGTGTAGTTTTCAAAATTTGTTGTTCAAATCATACTTAAATGGTAAATCAAAAATAATATAACAGAGATGATTTTTAGGAGGGTATAAAAGTTGTTTCAAGTATCCGAATTTAGCGTTTCAAAAGCCTACAATAATCTACGTGAGACAATCTTTCTAGGGATATAAGTTATGCGTTCTAATTTTTATTGAATTAGCTTGAATCTGAGTTTGAAGTTGGGATATGTTATCTGCCAAAAAATTCTGCGGTTTGAGGACTGATTTTGGACATATTTAGTAGGGTTAATTACAGATGATTACCTATATAATAGGTCATATTCCACGGAACCACCTTTATATTGTAATATTGTATTCGACCACCTCTGTATAGTTTTTCGTTGTCAAACAAACACCTATCATTGTTCCATTAATATTTTAACTTATTAAATGATAATATTTTTATTACAATACATAACTAATATAATACATGAGTTTTCACTTCACCTCTATAATCACTTCCGTAACCATTTAACCATCTCTTTGTTATCAGAGGTGGTTCCTTAGTAACGATGATAATTATAAAGATCGTCGAATGCAATATTGTTATATAAAAGTGGTTCCATGGAATATAGCTTATTGTATAGGTTGTCATGTGTAATTAACCCTAATTAGTATTTTAAGTCTCGAAACTTTGTGATTTGAAATTGCATCATATTCTACTCAAAATGAACTTTGTCGTGACATGAATATCATGAGTTGAATTGTGAGTAGTGATTTTATATGATTTTTCAAAGATAGCATTGGTGTATTAGAATATGTTAGGACTGTTTATGCAGTGAGTTTTATAGGCTTGTATTTGTTTGGTCTAATTTCGGAATTAGAATTTTCAAAATGCTACAATATTCTACTCTGAATAAACGTACTGGTTCATTACGAGTAGAAATATACAAGGTTGTAAAGTTTGGTCTTAACCGGAATTTTTTTTGTAGCAAGTTGATTATTGATATGATGTGAATGTTTGGTTGTGAAGTTGTAATGTTTTGGAAACTTGTGATTGCAATCTGGTTTCATACTTATTGTAGGTGATTGTTAATGGATTTCTCATCATTTTGAGCTTGGAAGTTTTTATGTAAGTGATATATACTTATTCTAGTTATTCCCTTTTAGTGACGTCATAATTTGTTTGGTTATAAACTCTTTGAATCCCCACTACGTTCCCTGTATTATGAACGGGAGTATTGCAGCTAGTTTTTGTTGTATTCATGTATTTATTTTGAAGTAACTTGATTCCGGATCTACCAGTATTCCAGTTGCTCTAAGAGGAGGGTAAACTCGTTCATTTGCTCTAACAGGAGGGTAAACTCGTCCAGTTACTTTATGCGGTGGTAAACACGTCCAGCTGCCCATAGCGGGGAATAAAACGTGATATCAGGGATCACATGCTAGCTAGGTAGACTATCGAACCATATTCAGACTTCCACTTCAAGAAACGTATATTCTCAATTATTGCTTGTTTGTGTTCATTGTAACCCTGCTTATTTCATATCATACTAGTTTGGGTGTATATTGCTTAATAGTTTTGGACTCATATTATTGCATTTGTTTAGATATTTAGAGACTTAGCAAGTTTGAAAAACTGGGTGAGAGACGAACTAGAATAAAATAAGCGAATACTTAAAGACATTGTGCATGCTTTCGAACTAACTAATTTTTCAAGATACTTGTTTTGCTTAATATTAAAGATACTACTTTATTTGTTTTATTTCACTTAGTAATTTACATGAGGCCCTGTGCGTTCTCTTGGTACGAGTACGCACGACCGACGTGATGACACTTTTGAAGTCAAGAATATTTAGGGTGTTATATTTTATGGTATAAGAGTAAAAGGTTTAGTTTAAGAGTTAAAAAAAATTATTTACTGAATTATATACATGTGTGAGAGAGAGTAGGTAAGTCATGGACACTTCAGTTATATATTTTTATTATGTTTAATAGTGTATATGATTTTTTCTATATTGACTAGGATGCGATATTACGTACAGAGGGGCAGAAAGAGAATATAGAACCACAATTTGAATGTGTGAATATGCTATTGGCTGTCTTGCGAAACACACAAGTTAATGCACCTCGTCGTAGTCGTTTAACAGAGTTCGTCAGTTTGTATCCACAAATTTTTGTGGGGTTAGCTGATCCGTCAGTTTGTATCCACGAATTTTTGTGGGCTTAGCTGATCCGTCAGAGGTCGATGCATGGATGATGCATATTGAGAAGATTCTTGAGATTTTGAATTGTTCACATGATGAAAAAGTCCGATTTGCTACATTTAAGCTCAAGGGAATGGCAGATGAATGGTAGATTTTGGAGAAAGCTGTGTTGATTAAAAAACTTGTTGGGGGCGGCGATTGTTATTTGGAAAATGTTTTATGATGCACTTTTATCATCAATATTTTTAATGGAGTGTATTGATACGATCCATCATTATCTTAATTCTATTTATTTTATATGTTTTGTTGGTGAAATATTACCTTTTCGTAATGGTTTGCATTCCATACATATTTGAACTACATGAGAGCTTTTTCAAGCATATGGAGCATTTTAGGCGCATTCGGATAATGACGTGTGCAGTATATGTGAATAAATATTCGGGCACGCAACTCAAAAGAATTTATAGAACTAGGGGTGACCTAGTGTCGAACCCAAGGGAACAGTGGAGTCAAGTTATATTTCAAACTCGATTACTAGCTTTTAATTCTCTACACTCGATTACTAGCTTTCAATTTAGTTCTAAAGTGTTTTATTTATTTCAAAGGGCAATTTTATTATTCAAAAGCAATCTCAAGGCAATATTTAAAGAAAAGGTTTCGTTATCAAATATTAAAAACTATGACAAGGATGAGAATCCTCCACTAATACTTATGGTTTCACTCAAACAAGATATATAAATCCTCACTCCCGTGTTAGATTTATATTATAGTTATGAATTTCCTTCTTGATGACAATTTAATCTAGAACGTATAGTTATATGATAATATAAATCCTCACTCCGAATGTTGGATTTATATTATAGAATTTAGACTGAGTAGCATTAGCATACGAATCCTCACTCCGAATGTTGGATTCGCACGTAAACATCTACTCGACTAGCTTCATTCCTCCCGGTGTTTTCACTAATCTGTCCAAATACGCTTATTAATACATTCATGCACCAAATATACTCGCTGCTCCCGCTTTGCTAATATACTCGATCTAATGGTTGTATTGATTCTAAAATATTCTAAGTTCACCTCCCGGTCCTTCCCTAGATAACTACTCCGACCTACTCTTCTAGATGTTTTGTCAGGACACCTATTTTATGAAGATTAAGCTCGGGTATGATTCAACACACAAATTATCATACAAGAATTGATTCATATAAATTAAATAATCATGTTCTAGTTATTCATAAGCATTAGAGATTCATCAAATCCCATCATAAGGAAACTACTCACTCATCTCGAGTGATAATGCAAACATGTTCAAACGATTGTAAAGTAAAACGATTGTAAATAAAACAAGAGTAAAGTTTAGAAATTCTCAGTGATTGATGATCCACGGTCGAGCTCCAAAGCTGCTGCTATTCTCCTCGTTATCTCGAGTACAAAACTTCTATAATTCACACGGTCTTGAGCTCTCTCGGGTATCTTCTTCTTCTTCACTTGGTTTACTCGACTAGATCAATCACTTTATTATTTCAGCCCCCTTAGGTAGCTCGGGCAGCAGCAGCCAACCTTCTTCAAATCTTGTGATGTTATATAGTGTAGATCAATCAAGGGTCGAGTGGATGAAAGGTCTTGCTTTAACTCCAATCATAAATGGCCGAGTAAATGGGAAGTTAAGCTTATCTTCATGCATTTAATCCTCGAGTGGAATGAAAGGTCTTCCTTATCTTCTTATATTAAATCTTGTATTAAATCACTCGAGTTAATGGAGATAATCCATACGAAGGGTCTTGGTCACGTGACAACTTGCTCGAGCAGTGTATTTACTCCGGTCGAGTAACATGAGTCTTGGCTGTTTTGGCTCGAGTAAGGTACTTTAGTGCACTCGGTCTAAGAATTGCAGAAATGCTCCAATTATGTCTGATTTAGGCCGAATTCACGTGCTTTTCCTCATATTTCCATTTATGCTCCTTCGTAAGGTGTAAACCGTGCTTTTGACCTGAAACATCAATCAAAGTATCAAAAGTAATATATTTTACGTTATAATCATATGAAATAAGCATGAAAGTAGGGGCTTAAAATAGACATTTCTAACACTGATCAAAATACCCCACACTTAATCCTTGTTCGTCCCGAACAAGTATTAAGCTTATTTCTTACTCCTGAGATTTCTAAAGTTAATCTAATCCTAGTTCACTGTCGTAGAAAATCACGAATGCATTTAGCATATGCATTAAGCCTTTAAACCTCTAGGCTGCCCTAGCGGACGAGTTTTAGTCTCGTGAGAGTTTTCAGATAACGGAATACTCACAAATCCTGCACATCATCCATTCATCGTATTCATTTACATAGCTAGTCAATTCAACAAACATTCTTTTGCATTATTCTTTAATCAAAACACTTCAAAGTATAGCTGATCATTCATGGCATGAGAAATCATTGAAAATCACTTCAAATCACGATAGTCATAAATTTCAACGTAACTCGAGCAATAAGAAACTAACCTTGATTTGTCCTTTCTCTCCATTCCCAACTTACACCGAAAATCACAAAGTAAAACACAATTTTCAAGAGGAGTTTCACCGAACCAATCACCTATGCTAGCAAGGGCTAGTCCATAAGGTCAAGGTCAAGAATTCTTGCCCAAGAATTAGACTACACGTCGTAATCCATAAGAGTAGAGGAATTCCGGATGATTACCACATATTTCATGAATTTTTCTCTCAAAAGCATGTCATGCCTACGTACATAAGTACAAGGATCGTCCCAAAGCAATTCTCCATGGTTATCACTCGACAGCTTCACTCGAGTCGCAACATTATTTAGGCAAAAGCAAGGGCTTAAGTGGGGAAACGATATATTTTCTTTTCTCTTTTTTTATCAAAGCAAATACTTTCAAGGGGGAAATAAATTTTATTTTCCTTCCTAACCCTCGGCAAATGCATTTTTTTGTTTTGTCAAAGCAGATACTTTCAAGGGGGAAATAAATTTTATTTTCTTTCCTAACCCTCGGCAAATGCTCGACTTTATCGGATAACCCCACACTTAAGACTTGACTAGATGCCAAAATATTAACTCGAGTGTTACAACAAATGCACCATATATTACGAGATATGCTTAAGTCACCTAAAGGCAATACAATAGCTTTATGAAATATTATCCATGTTTCGTTCAAAAATTTTCCTCTATGAAATTGGATAAAACTTTGCTTTTCTCAAGGTGTTGTCAAAAATTTCTAAGAAAAATCAAATTAGGCAAGCTCTTATGTTAAGTCACAAGAAATAAATTTTCTATCATGAAAGTCGTTCAATTCAAAAATTTCAATTCATGAGTTTCTCAGCAAACATTTTTAATCTAAGTGCTCGATCTTGTTTAGCATGTTTAATTGACATTTTTCAACGTGTTTTCATTTAAATAGTAGGATGTATGCAAATTTTGAAAAGTATGCAATGTATATATCATGAAAATTTGTATGCATACTACTCCCCACCCCACACTTAAAAATTTGCTTAGTCCCTAAGCAATAAATTAAGATTAAGGTGTAGAGATACTTAGCTGGTTGTCGAGTATTTCGTTCTTGACATTTTTCTTCGTATCTTGACTTTCCAATGCGCTGCACATGTATCATTCTTGCAATGCTAACAAAGATTTGTCATTATATAACAAACAAAGCAAAACATGATAGATAATCAATTTAAAATGTTCAAACAAGTGCAAATGTCAAGTACTCGATCAATCTGTTTTCTAGTTGTGAAAGTTGGTTTTTATCGGTTGTTTTGGTTGTTCGTTTGGGAGATATCGGGTGTTTCTAAGAATTCGGAAGTTGTTTAGTTCAGACTCGTGGATAGGTATTTATACGTTGTCACCTACATTATCTTCTGCATCTACGAATTCTTCATCTTCTTGAGCGTTTTCTTCGGTCGAGTGATGCAATGTAGGTCTAGGTGGTGATCGGTATCCTTCACACGAGGTGTGAGTGAACAATGTCTTCATCATTTCTCCTTGCCAAATAGCCATGTCGGTATACCAACTAGTGATGTCCCTTTGCCATGCAATATATTTCTAGAATTCCTTAAAAGCTCATCAAGGGAATTGGTCTCGGGTGGTGGTGAGTCGTGACTAATATCATCTTTGTCTCGTTTTCGGGTAAGACAATAATATCTCCTCCGCTGAGTTTTATCTTCTTAACAAGTCCACGACTTAGTAGCTCGACCTCTCCTAGTACTTGTTTCGGCAATGCCTTTCTCGGGTCGAGTGAAAATCCTACATGCTTAGCTAGCATGGTAACAAAATGTCCTCCACCAATATATAATCCTTTGAATGACTTCAAGAGACATTCTTCAAGTGTTCGAGTGATGCAAGTGAGCATATCGAACGGAAGATCCTCGTGCATACAACATATTATATCCAAATCATCCTTATTCACGAATCTTCCCTTATCACTACGAAGGTATAGGCAAGTAGCTATAAGACGATGTATAAACTTCCATTCCGAACTTCTAATCTTTGTAGCCGTGCTACCCGACTTATAATCCATATTACCGTTTGTGATTTCTCTCCAAACTATGTTCCTCATATTCTTAGTGATCGGTAAACATGGTTCGCAATGTTCCAAACCAAATGCAATTCTTAAATCATCACTAGAGAGAACAAAGTCCTTGTTTCCCAAACGAAATTTCCATTCTTTCACAACTTCTATCTTGTGTCCTCTTAACTCGACCACTCTCCATTTGGTCTTAAGTGAATAAATAAATTCGGTCGAGTTAGGGTTTGTTTTGTGTAGTTGGGCTAGGTTTTGTTTAATGTTTAAGGTGATATGGCCCAATAGGTTTGATTCGGTCGAGTGAACCAGATGACTCGAGAATGAAGAGTTATTTCGGTTTAAGTAGGTTCACTCGGTCGAGTGACATTCTTAGTTGGTCGAGTGGGCTCGGCCAAAATTCAGAATTTAATTGAGTTTTTATTTTGTTCAAGGTGTTTTAATTCTGAATTTTATTTTTAGTAACCCTAAAATTTGGTAAGTATAAATTTCTTCTTTATTGAATTTCTAACTTTGTTTTCCAAACAAAGACATGATTATTTGTAGAAGAAATAAGAAATAAGGTTTAATCACTCATCGACTCGATCTCATTGGTTCTCCATTGGCTTGCGAAATTCTTTGATAGTCACCCTACGAACCTCATACCACTCAATACCCGAATTATTTTTCTTAGGCTTCTTGGACTGTTTTGCTCGAGGTAGCTTTTTCCTTACCCTTTCCTTTGCTTGTATCATTGAAGTTCCAACCGAGCGCGCGTTCTCGGAGGGGTCTTCTTCCTCAGTTACTTCCTTATAGGCAAATTCCAACTTAGCGGGTTGTTTGGCTAGGAATGCTAATTTCCTTAACAAGTTAAAGTCCAATTCTCGAATTCTGTGTATCTCTCGGGTAGAATAAATTGGCAACCGATGGCTATGCTAGTGATCAATGAAGTACAACCCACGTACTGTGAAGAGTAGTATGCCTGCTGCATACCCTTGAACATGGTTGTGATCTTCGAGTGCCCACATATGTTCAAGTCCTCTCGGGTAACTACATCAACAGTTTCGGGTTGGCAATTAATATTCGTAGCAATCAGACGATGCACGTACTTCCAAACGGGATTCTTAATAGAGATGGTGAAGGATAGTCTCCAATGAAGTCTTGGCGGCTAATATCTTTCCAAATCTGAATTCTTTGTTGTTCCGTAGCCAAGTGACAAAGTCCTCCTTCAGGAAATCCAAGATGTCTATATGCTTCTTGTCGAGTCCAATAAAAATCCAAATCTTGAATTCTGAATTTCCATCCTTCATAATCATATGCAAAACCATCTCCTTCAACAGGTTCAAACGAAGCAATGAACTCATAGACAAGTTCCTTATAGCATTGCTTGTTGAAAACAACATCCACATCGAGTGAAGCTCGGCCAAACATGTCATAAACTTTGGCACTAATGCCAAGGCTTTGCATTGTCTTGTCATGAAGGGCTATCGAGCTCACCAAAGGCTTGAGTCGGTTTGCATCTTCAGCTAATCTTTCATAGGTTCGTGCATGGTCTATGTTGTCAAAATTTGGTGGGTAGGATGGGTCATAGGTGTGAACAAACTCAACTTGAGTTCTTCTTTGGGAGGGTGCATTGGTCTTTTTGGATAGTAGGTTGGATTGAGACATGTTGCTCGAGTATGTAGGTTAGTGTATTCGGTCGAGTTGATGTGAATATCCATGATACTCGATCGGTTTATATAAGTCTAAATTGGGAAGCTCTAAGGTTACTCGAGTAGTAACTTACCTAATAAAGTGTGATAAATATTTGTATATCAAAGGTTTCTAATAATTGAATATTAAATCAAAGATTTAATCAAAGATTTAATATATGGAAGTTATGAATATTTATTAGGGTACTCGAGATATTTTGTTAGGAAAGAATTGGGCTAGGTGCTCGAGTGGGCTTTGGTTAAAAATCTGATTTTTCTAATTTGGGTCGAGTTGTTTAAGTGTTGTGGGTTACTCGACCGAATGATCCATAGATTCGGTCGAGTGAAGCAATGTCCTTTTTGCTTCACTTTGCGTCTTAAAACTTGGCGATCATAAGGGTAAATGGCAATAGAAATCAAGTACGCGCAAGTTCAAGTCACAAACAACAAAGTACCGCAAACGGTACGTCCAAAAAGTTCACAACAACAACACAAATAAACAACAAAAAGAGGCTTTCCTAGCACTCTTCCCACTCGAAGCTCGTTCCTTCGTTCATCTTTTTCTTTCCTTTCCGGTCAGCACGCTTGGCATTTCCTTTACAAACCCACTCTTTGCTCCTCCTATCCATCAACGTCATAGTGACCAAACGGTGGTGTCGAGTGGTCTAAAATCTCCTTTGCCTTCAAACCGAAAATATGAGCGTTCCGCGAGGCAAGTGATGAAAGATGAGCAGCCGAGTGCCTTGCTCTTTTCCTTAGGGTTGATCATCTTCTTGAAGCGCTCGGTGAAGACATAAAACCAATCAATGGAGTCTCCTCGCTCCATGAAGTACATTAAATCCAAGTCTTCCCGAGATACTCGAGCACCTTGGTCAACACGAGTGTTGATGTTTGTAGAAATAATCCGATGGATGTATTTCCATACTCCATCCGTTAGGCACTTGGGTGAGCAATTAGGGTCATACTCGCGCATACCGGTTAGCTTCCTCCATACTTCCAATCTCATCTCATCCGTACAAAATGGAATAACACCTCCGGGAGAGAACCATTCTCCATCCATATACTCCTTCTCCTCCTTGAATTCTTTTGCATTAATCTCAAACTCCCACGACACACATTCATTCTCATTATAAAACGGTTCAAAGCTTGAGAAGAACTCGACCACAAGGGTGTGGTGTGTCGGCTGCCCCATCAAATACTCCCACTCGATCAAACCGGCATTGATAAATATATTGTCCACAATCTCATAAATTCCAAGCTCGATCATAGTAGGTTTATGAGGTGCAACGGAACTTACCACTTCCTTCTTGTTTGAGCCAAAGAAGAGTTCAGTAAGCCGTGGTTGTTGAAATGGTTTCCTAAAGCTAAGTTGAGTGCCCGGGTTGTAAACCGTCCATCTCCTTGCAAGAGTCTTCGTTCTTCCCATGCTAGATCCTTGGCCGCTCGACATTGTTGAAGTGAATTGAGGTTTTGGTGGTTGGTCGAGTGAATCGGTGGCTTAGGGATTTAGGTTGTTGAGAGTGATGGTGAAGCGGTCGAGTAGGGTTTGGTAGAGGTGAAGGTGGTCGAGTGATGTTTTAGGGTTTTCTAAATTGGACCAATTTCCAATGGGCCCAATTAAATTGGTCTAATTAAATTAGAACAATTTCCTATATGACCAAATTTAATTGGTAGAGTTGGTCCAACGGTTGGTTTTTAAAATTTTGATTTTTGTATTTTATTTTTTTGTATTTTTTTTTTGGGTGGTGATTCGGTCGAGTAAGATTTTTACTCGATCGAATGAGGGGGGATTAAATTATTTAAATGATTTAAGTAATTTTTGGTTGACTCAATTCGGTCGAGTAAGAATCTTACTCGATCGAATGAAATAGAAATTCATTTAAATTGTTTAATCTATATTAATTTGGGTGACGTGACTCGGTCGAGTTGGTGGTTTACTCGATCGAGTGAAAGAATTTATCCCCGGAATTTTCCCAAATAATATTCTACCCCACACTTGCATTTTTCCTAATCTAGAAAGCAATAAAGTGCGGAAAAATAAATGCGGAAAAAATAAATACTTACTGGCCTAGATTAACGTCCTGGCAAGGACGTAGCCGTGTCTTCATATAAAGAAACACACTCGAGAAGTCCTTTGCTAGGATCCCTTCTCGAGAGGATATGCTCCACTTCTTAGTTATCCGACCTCATAGAGATCGAGTTGCTCTACTAGATAGCATTGGTCTCCAGCATGATAAATCTTCAGTCTATGTCCGTTGACCTTAAATGTGTTTCCTTCCTTGTTAATAATTCCACGTGTCCGTCGTCAAAAACTTTAGATATCTTGAATGGTCCGGACCACTTGGAACGTAATTTTCCCGGAAATAATCTCAACCTAGTGTTGTAGAGTAGCACTTTCTCCTACTGAATCTCTTCTCAATGATTTTCTTATCGTGCCACTTTTTGTTTTCTCTTTGTAGACTTTCGCGCTTTCATAGGCGTTTAAGCGTATCTCCTCGAGTTCATTGAAGAATACGGTGTTCCCCTGCAGCTCTAGCATCGAAATTCATCTTCTTGATAGCCCACATGGCTTTGTACTCGATCTCTACCGGCAAGTGACAAGCTTTTCCGAAGATAAGTTTGTATGGAGACATACCAATAGGGGTCTTGTAGGCTGTCCTATAAGCCCATAGTGCGTCATCTAGCTTCGACGCCCATTCCTTCCTTGCACCTGAAATAGTCTTTTCTAAAATAGCTTTGATCTCTCTATTCGAAACTTCTACTTGACCACTGGTTTGGGGATGTAAGGTGTCGAAATCTTGTGATAT